>JAHREE010000122.1:85781-115097 GCA_033628505.1 Tringa tobata
GGGGGAGGTGGGGGGGTGGGGGGGTGAGGTATCAGCCTTTCCATCCTCAAAGAAAATACAGAATATTGCAAAGAGGTGTTTCGCTATGTTTTTCCTCTTCTAGGGCAAGGTCGCTGGGGACATCACCTCAGCTCCTCTGGGATGTACAACTTTCCAGACCTCCACCACATTCCCCTATAGGGTACGTCTCACGAGCACCCCCAGGTCTGCCCAGACATGCTGGAAATACTGACCTTTAGTATGAGTATGCCCTCACTAGCAGTCACTCACCAAATAACTCTGAAATGCATTATCTTTGGGGTTTTATCTCAATTGAATGAAAAGAATGGGAGAATCCTTTCATGTATTTATCACCTATATGCTACTCAAAGACACATAAACAGCAACACGTTCAGATCACAGACCCAAATCTGGCTACCAGCGTAGGGATTGCTGTGTTTCCCTGTGGAGCCTTGGTGCAAAGGCTGACCTTCTGCTATGATTACTTCAAAAAAGTAATCATAGCAGAGCATGGAATTTGGGCCAACCACTCTAACGACAATCCTTGTACGAGAAGTGAGAGCCAACTTTACTCCCAAGTAATGTAGTTCAAAAACAGTTTTACATAAAACATACCTGGAAGGCAGGATGAAGGTTAAACCTTGAGGTGATCTGCAAAGGCAATGCCAGTGGAAGAAATGTAGCATTTGCAGTGAAATGAGTATGATAGCTTGATATACAAGAAAGTGGAGATCACCTGATGTAAAACCTGTGACTATTATTTTTAATTATTGAAGAGAAAGATTCTTTATTCCAAAGTATGTATTATTAATGATGACTCACCATGCAGTATGAGAGGAGACACTGAGAAAAGTCAGTGTTCATCACAGTCATTATTTATGGTTAATATTTGATCATCAGTCCAAAAGGCAAGCATATAAAGGAAATACCAGATCCCTGCATCACAAACCTTGCAATGTGAGTTTCTCTCTTCTTATCTGTCATTCTCATAGCCAGAAAAATCCTTTCACTTCCCCTGTACAAGATTCTAAGAGGCCTCTCCTTGGCTTCCTACTCTCCCCTAAGTCAATGGAAATTTCCTGCTTTGCAGTGGTGATGCATCTAGTCCCATCTCTTAAAAAAATACCACTACCAACAGGAATAACGATTCCTCTTCCCACTAGATAATACTCCACATGCATCTGACATTTTCAAAGGCCGGGGACTTAGACACATAGGACTTAAAGACATTTGATGCAAGTTTCATTTTGTGCTGTCCTTCTCACAGTCTCCTTGAACATCACACATTTTTCACACAGTCGTGGACACAAAAAATTTTAATTTTCTGTCAGGAGGTGCTGTTTTCACTATGTTGCCAGGCATCTATTCTCCCTGAAGAATATTTTGCCTGTCAATGGATGACATAAATATAACCGATGGTGTGATGTTGAAAGGCAATTTCAATGTAAATGAGGTACACGAGAACAAGAAGATTTCAAATGTAGCAGCTTTCCTGCATCTGTAATAAATGACAGGTTACTCTGCCCAGTGGTCTCAGTATCCATTGAGGAGCATTGTGGCAGTTAAGTATGTCCAGATTTCAGGCATTTTGCAATGCAGTAAAGTGATCATTAACAAATACTTCCACAAACCCTTTTGATCGGGTTCTGGTACCTTTTATCAGGCCATGCTGCATTTTCTGCTGCATCATTCCTATTGAAACATGAAAAAAGCATGGGAATGAGTCACCACATTGTACTTTTTTATCTTTTCTCCTTTATTTTGGAGGATAGTACTTATGCACAACCAAGTTACAAAATACTATTTCATATAACTAATATTTGTAAAAATAATTTGGCCAAATTTGTTAAAATAACTTGGGCATAAGGCTAAATGGAGGCAAGAGATTGATACTATCTCGCAATCAGACCAGTCTTAGATTTGCCTGCTTTTAAAATGACAAATGAGCCACTGGGAACCGAATCCTCCCAACTTTACAAAGGCAAAATTTTCATTAACTTCACCCCCTACACAACTTTATGATATTACCCATGAGGGTATTGTACATGACTACTATGTTCTTCTAACTTCCACCTTTAATTGTTGCCTAAGGCGGTGGCGAGAGGCTTCATCCTTTCACAACTTTCTGGAAATGGTGGCAGGGCTGGCCTCGGGGAGGCTATGGCTGAGGACACTGGGGTAGCACACCTCCTTGCACACCATTCAGGTTATGCCCTGCACAGACGGTGCTAGTGGTAAAGTGAGGGGAGAAAGGCTCTACAGGCAGGCATGATGGGTCGATTGACAGACAGCCAGGTGCCCATCAACCCGCTTTCTAACTCCTTCTCCTCAGAGGGACAAGGGGAGAAAATACAATGAAAAGCTCATAGGTCAAGGTAAGGACAGGGAGATCGCTCACCAGTTACCATCACGGGCCAAACAGACTCAACGTAGAAAAGATTAATTTAATTTATTGCCAATTAATAACAGAATACGATAACGAAAAATAAAAACAAAACTAAAACCATCTTCCCCCAACTCCTCCCTTCTTCCCAGGTTCAGCTTCACTGTAGCCTGTGGGTCCTTCCCACAGGCTGCAGTTCTTCATGAACTTCTCCAGTCTGGGTCCTTCTCACGGGACACAGCCCTTCAGGAATGGATTGCTCCAGCATGTGTCCCCCACACAGCCACAGGTCCTCCCAGCAAACCTATTCCAGCATGGGGTCTTCTGTCAGCGGGTCCACAGGTCCTGCCAGGAGCCTGCTCCAGCATGGGCTTCCCACAGTTTCACAGCCTCCTTTGGGCACATCAATCTGCTCCAGCATGGGATCCTTCCCGTGGGCTGCAGGTGGGTATCTGCTCCACCATTAACCTCCATGGGCTGCAGGGGGACAACCTTCCTCACCATGGTCTTCACGGTGGGCTGCAGGGGAATCTCTGCTCCAGCACCTGGAGCACCTTCTGCCCCTCCTTCTTCACTGACTTTCGCATCTGCAGGGTCGTTTCTCTCATGTCTTTCTCACTCCTCTCCCTCACAGCTGCTGCTCAGCACTTATTTACCCTTTCTTAAATATCTTATCATAGAGGTGCTACCAGTGTTGCTGATGGGCTCAGCTTTGGCCAGCGGTGGGTCCATCCTGGAGCTAGCTGGAACTCATTCTGTCCAACATGGGGGCAGCTCCTGGTCTTTTCTTACAGAAGCCACTCCTGCAGCCCCGCTCCCTGCTACCAAAACCTTGCCATGCAAACCCAGTACAAGAGGCAACTCTTTCAGTAGTCCATCCTCACGATGAATGCCAGTCAATTCCAGATCTATCGTATTGTCAATCTGTTTATGGGAGTTAGTACTAGCTTTTTTGGTCAATGTTCTGAGTGACAGGGAGCTGCTGCTGTACAAATGTACAGCTGATGTCACAAACAGCACACCACTAGATACGGTGAGGAAAACGGGAGTCTGCTGAGCAGAGAGCTGGAGACTGAATCCTGAACTTTAGGAGAGCAGGCAATCCGTGCTTCCCTCCAGCAGAAATCAAATGTGTTAAGTGCCACGAATTCTCCCGCTTCATCCCCTAATTATATTCCTCCCTCATTTAAAGCTGAATTCTGAAAATGATTGCAGCAGTGTATGATGCTTAATGCTTTATGTAGCCTACATAAAATGCTACTCTGCTTATTCTATGGCATTTGTTTGTTTACTTTTTTTTACTTTTTTTTATGCACTGTTTTTCTGTACAGTTTTGAAACGCATAATGAGATGCCAAAGTGCAATGAGGTCACAGAATTATAGGCTCAATTTTCCTGATTTTATTTACTATTGAATTTCAGAACGCACATTTTCTACTGCCATGGGAATAATGAAATTCAGCAGAACTATTTAAAAAAGATGGGGAAATCTATACAATGTTCTGGTTTGTTCTGAGGAAAGCTGCATCTGTGAATCATTCCATTTCCATAATGTCCCCAGACTATCGTTACTTGCCTTTCCTCTCTTCCGCATATTATTCTCTGACTTCTTGGGTGTACCTTAAGAATCACTACTTGTTTCCTGAAGGCAGGCAAGAATTTTTGTATCCTCCCATTGAAAGGGGTTCATGCCTGCATTATCTAAAACAGTGTTTCTCAAACAAAGGCCAGGGACTGATAAGGATGCATGTCAGTCTCAAGTGCAGATAGCAGCCCATGGTAGTTGAAGCCTTTGAATATATCGCTGAAGATTTGGAGGCAGACACCAGCCTGTTTTTTCAGGCAAAATCTTCCATGTCTTTCTTAAATATAAAGGTATGGATCAAGCTTTTTCTTTTTGTTCCCCAGTGCCAACATCTGTGTTACTATTAGGAGGAGTGGGGACATGTTGTACAAATTACATCCTGTTTGTGTTTGGTGCTTGCTAAAGGAACAGCTCCATTGCCTACAAGCAGCTCATTCCGCATCTTATACGGTGATTTACAGAGACTGGTTACGAGTTTCCCACAAGCGAGTTTTCCTTCATTACCATTATTGTGTAGCTACAGTCAGTCCCCACCATGCAGGTCCACTGCACGGTGTAGGCAGGAGGAGGGGGTTGTCTCAGAGAGGGTGAGACAGGAGGCTGGCACGGGGAGATGGGGCAGGCGTGTGGAGCCAGTGAATCTTGCTGTGCATCCTGGTGCCTCTTCACGAGCACTCGGCAGCGCCGGAGGAGCACTGCAGAGAGGGAGTGGGCAGGACCAGAGAGAGAAAGTCAGCCTGAGGAAGTGTGTGGCTCTTCTCTGCCCTTGTCTACATCGATAAAAAATATTGAACCTGTTTCCGACACATACCTTTGATGCAAGAATTACTTTTGACGGATCCTTGCTGTTCTTCACTAACTTTTGCCTGATGTACTTCTTTGCCATTGGCTTTGCTTCCTAGTGAATACAATATGTTCAATCAATAAGCGTGAATATTCTGAGGCCACTTTTTGTGGCTAGAT
This sequence comes from Tringa tobata, assembly GCA_033628505.1. Classification (NCBI taxonomy): domain Eukaryota; kingdom Metazoa; phylum Chordata; class Aves; order Charadriiformes; family Scolopacidae; genus Tringa; species Tringa tobata. Next base: position 90,712 of record JAHREE010000122.1, read on the forward strand.
CCATGTAAAGTAGTTTTGGTGTAATCAGGGCTCTGGCTCTGAGGTCTATTCCCTCAGTCAATCACAGGGCTTATGGAGAGGCCATGTAACTCACAGCCTGAAGCCAGGTCTCCTTAACATCAGCCCCCTAAGCACTCAGTTTGATGGTGGTGAGTAAACATTTACTTCATAGCTTACTTCTGGTATAGTGCAGAGTTAAACAAGCCAGAAATTACCATTTTACTTTTATGAGCCCAAAAACTTACTGCTTTAAATACAGATGATTTGGAATATTTCATTATACCACCAAAAATTTGCATAATTGCTTTTGAAACTGATTCACACAGAGATCTTAAATATGCAGGTAAGTTCTGAAATTCCTTCCAGCAAAGAAAAATATTATCACCCTAGACTGAAGAAAAGGGTAATTTCACTCAGTTCACTACCAGACTTGCTCGAGTGTAAAGACGCAGATGTGAAAATTGGCAAACTTTCTTTTTTAATTTCTGATTCTGCATGACTCTTGAAGCTCCCAAGAGCTTACATTGCTTTGCTCAGGTAATTTTGCTTCTGGGAGAAAAGGATGAGACCATCGGGAGTTACTGGTGTTAAGACAGATAGGAATCTGTCTCATAAATGCCTACATATTTCCAGCCTCCTATGAAGAGATGATTCCAGCTCTCTCTCTCTGTCATTCAAGTGCCAGAAATGACAGGGGTAGGCAGTAAACACTGGAGACACCAGAAGGACTTTTATGAGGTGGGCAGCATCCCCTAAACACCACAGTAGCTATGATGAGAGACAGAACACAGCATACACAAACGTAATTGAGTTCCAGTTTTACCACATGACATGTTTTATTCATAGATTATACTACATATTTTTTAAATTGTTTCTTGTCATTTAAGCAGGTTTTGCAGGGAAAGACGTTGTGTTTTTTAAAGGAGTTGATGGAGCTGGAAAAAGTGAGCAACTTTTCTTGTTCGAAGTTTCTTCATTATCCCTGACAAGTTGCAATTCCCTGCTATTGCTTGTTCAAATGACTTTCCTTGACAGGGAGGGGGAGGAGAGAAGAAAAGGAGAGAAGAGAAAGAAGGGTCATGGAAAGGTGGCACGCAGAAACACACTGTCTGCGCTTCCATTGTGAAACCTTCTCATTTCTTTTTTATCTACCTACCATAAACTGTCTTTTCCAGTATTTCTATATGTATGTTTATTTCAGAAGCTTTAGCGGAGTATTCTCATTTGATTAGAGCTGCAGTTAGAGGAGTTATACACAAGTGTACAAAAGCAGTTATATAAAAGTATAAACAAAATGTATATGATCTCCTATCAGTCACTACTAGTTCATCCCAAACCTCAAGTTTTCAGGAAAATGTAGAAATTGCTGTGTTTGGGTTAAACATGATACATTTCTGGATGCTCAACCCTTCTCAGACTTTAGAGAAATATACTGACTCTGTGAGTCTGCATCATTGCTGTTAGCCATTTGAGGACTACAGGACATATCTGAGTTCAAGCCCTGCCATTGGCCTTTGAGAATGATTGCTTCAGCTTCGTTACTCCATCATTGGTCTGCAGTGTTCTGGTCATGCTACAATTTTAGTCAAATCACATGGGAAAAATTTGAACTTCATAGTTTCATGCTAAGATCTCTGCTTCTTCTCCAGCCCTTCACCCCTTGGTACAAAAGAAGGATGGAGATCATAAAGGAGCCCTCAGGGACCGTGGCAGCACCATGGCATGAAGCACTATGCTGACAACAGGAGACTACAGATGTAGCATGTGTTCTGTCACTTGGTGAGTAGCACATCAGCTGCATATCCAAAACCTCAAACACAAATTTATACAATAATAGCTTTGTCTGTTCCACATCATTCTGATCACAAGAGTGAGCAAGGAAGGGCAAGTCTGCTCGGAGCCCTTGCTTGTGTCATCTGCTAACACTCTTACAACACAGCACTGGTCCAAGCAAGAGCGTGGTCTCATGGAACACAGCACCAGCAGATAGTACAGGAGGGCTTTGCTGCACTCATCTGGGCAGCCCACAGGCTTTCAGTGGGTAACCCATAGAAAGACTAATGGGTGGGAGCCAAGGTAGTCTTCTTCACTGTATCAGCCATTTAAAATGTAAAAAAATTCTTTCCCCACAAGCTGTATTAACTTCTGTGGGAGAACCCTGATGAGACCAATGCATTTCTGCACTGGAGCATTACATGGGGTTCACATACACTGCAATGCAAAAACCACTTCTGCTAGAACATGAGAAAATCTCACAATTAATGAGCAGCTGAGTTTTGCCTGTATCTGAACTTTTCATGTGTACAATGTTTGCATCCAGGTGTTTGATTTCAGCTCATCCAGAAAGAGGGACAAATGCCAAGCGTGTTACCTCAACTGCTTGAGTATTCAGGAATGATGAGATCCAGTGTTTTGACCTCAAGCCAAGTTTAATTCATGAGTGGCCACCAGGTCTTTTATACAAGATCAGGCTGTAGAAGGTGAGCCTCAGAGATCACAGAGGAGATACTCATATCAGTGAAGACAGTGTTCCTACCATGAGGCTGTCTTCAGAAGTAAAGTTGGGGCACTGGTGAGAGTCATGTGAAATTCCATTTATTTGATTAATTTTAATTTAAACCTGTTTCTATTTTGACCTTATCAGTGATTTGAGCTCTTTCTTCTGAAGCCTGTCCACTGAATTTCGAATAGCTCTTAGGACATCCTGGTGGCATATAGTACGTACCACCGTAAGCATCTCAGGATACTCTAGCATAAGTGAAATACCGAGAGTTTAAATCAGAAAGAAATTATCATGATAACAAACGTTCAATATAACTCCTTAGCATTCCTTGTCAAGGCTTCAAAATTATAGTTTGCTTTCTCTTGTGTTTATGAAAATGAGAATCTTGCTGAAAGCAAGTCCCTCACTCCAACTGCTTGCCTTATCTAAGCACAGGAATGGAAAAGTCAGAGATATGTTCAGAGACTTTCCCATCATAAACAGTTATCTTTCTCATGTCATTTCTAAACTGTGTATGTGGTTAGAAGATTATTATTTCTAAGAACGTGTAAACTAGCAATAGCTGAGATGAAGAAACTTTCCTATTCAAAGTGAAAGAGAAAAAAATCCATGAAGTTCCAAGAAGTTTACCGAAGTTCTTTTTCACGTCATTTTCTCTGGTCAAGTGTAATCCAAATCTTAATGTATTAAATGCTATTAGCATTAACCTCCAGGCATGTGAGACAGATGAGGCATAATCAGTTTCTATGCCTTATCATCTGGCATTCATATGCAAATATGCCCAGATCATTTAATCAAATGAGATATTGTTCCTTAATCAAGCTACTGAAAACAGAAACCCTGCTAGAGAAAGAAAACTAAACCCACAGATAAGACAGATATTTTCAATTTCAAATTTCTTTTTTTTTTTTTTTTTACACCTCTCACTCAAGAATTCATACGAGTTATTTTGCAAAAGTTAGGAAAGCACATATCCTATGGCCTTCAGACTTTTTTCCTAAACTTTCTTTTAACCTGGTCATTCTTTTCTTTGGCCTAAGTTCCTGAATGATCACAGGGAGCTGGAGCTTTATAAGCACACCTCCGTTTGCGGCGTGCCCTGGGGCTATATCGCGTGCACAGGAGGTTATCAGAAACATCCTAACTCTGTAGTTAAAATTAATAGTGATTAATTAGCTAATCCAGTTATTAAAGAAATTAGCTGCTGGATTAACAAATAAAATGCTGTTTAGTAAAGCAAAATGTTCCGAATTCTTTTTAGTTTCCATAAAATTGAATTTGTTTATAGACTTCATTATCAAAACGGAAACCCAAGAGTCACGATAGCAGTCCATGTGCTTTGCTTGGAATTCACCTCATTTAACCGTGGCTATCTCACATCAGCATTTACATCGGAGTTGGTTATACAGTCTCTCTCTCTAGAGAGCGGCAAGAAATAGGCATTTAGGGAATGCAGCTCATGCAATCTACTTTACACATTTACATTTGGATGACTAAGCTGTATTCTGGAAATGTCTAGTTCCCTCAATTAGGTAAAGTGGGAGATGGCATGACTAGCTCATCTGTAAATATTTAAAGCTGGTGAGATGCACCTCCCACTTTTTTTGTGTATATCAAAACACTCACAGACACACACACTCACACACAGAAGCCCTTTATATTAGAAAAATTAGGGCCTAAAATCCAGCATCTGAAAATTTATATATATGGGGATTATGATGGCTTGAGCATCTGTAGTTCACCTGTCTTACAACAATGCATTCTGATACAGTCTTTAATTACCAGATCACATCCTTTTTTCCCATCAGATAGATACCTCCTTCTCTCCATGTGCAATTAACGAGCTCTCATTCGGTGACTGAGAAAGGGAAGAGAGGTTATATGGGATACTCAGAATACTTTAAACTTGGCACTATACAACATTTTGATAATTAAAACAAAAGCAATGTGGTATACAGAAAACTAATTTTAATAAGCTGTTGACAGGTGTCAAAATGCATTTGTAAACACTGAGGCCTCATTAAGGGCTTGTATTCTTAAGGCCACACTGGGGTCAGTTCCTGGCCTTCACATTTTTATTAATGGTGTGGAAGAATTGAGAGAATCCTTGCTGATTAAAGTGTACATGTGACACATGAAGAGGGTATGCTGAAACAAATGAGTTGATAAGCTGCTGCAAGCAAATGACATATGAATCAATACAGATAATTATAATTCAACAATATTCAGGAATTATAGACATAATGAGACGCTATCTTGGGAACAGTCACTGAAATGATTGGGGCATCATGTCAGTCAGCTGGAGATCAGCTCCTTGTGCGGTACACAAAGGGAATAACAGCAAAACAAAAAGCCAGTGCTGGGATAAACGAGCAAAATAATACCGAAAAGGGTTAGAAAGGTTACACAACCTGGCACTAGCAAGTCTTCTTCTGAGATGCTGTGCACAGTCCCAGCGCCCACAGCTCAAGAAGGAATAAATTTGATCTCTCTGGTTCAGAGATGAACCAGGAGAAAGATTAAAGGATTGGAAAACCTGCCTTAGTGGAAAACTGAAGTTCAGTCTGTTTACCTTAACAAAAAGGCTAAAGTGTGCCTTGATCACAGTTTCTAATCACCTCTAGGGGGAATAGAAATTCAATAATTGAGGGCTCTTCAGTCTCAAAAGCACAAACATAACAAGATCGAGTGCCTGGAAGTTGAAAGTAGAGACATTCAGAAATAGAAATTACATGCATTAGTATTATGCAAATTAATTGCTTCAATAATTTAACAAAAATAATGATAGCTTGTCCATACTGCAAATATTTAACATGAGATTTTCTATCTTTTATAAAGAAATGCTCTAGTTAAACAAAAACTAATTCAGGGAAGACCTGACCTGTGCTACACTGGAGGTCAGAGTGCTACACTATCATCTCTGAACTTAGGATCTAGGACTATGTTGCTTCATTTCATTGCTGAGTGGAGATCCCGTGTTTTATTTACAGTACATTATTCAAAACCTCATATGGTTACAAAGTATTCTTTTTTTCATGGAATTTCTTTTACTGTATTGTTAGGGTTAATTTGTACAGCAGGCCAGTTCAAGATGGAGTGGAATTGCTGACATTTGAGGGAAAAAGCATCAATATGACATTAAATCTGAAAGAACCTGTTAATTGTGAATGCACAGTTTGAAAGGCTTGTACCTGATCTTTCAAAATATCTTGCACTTCTGAGCACCTCACATATTTAAAGCACAGCTCCTACCAGCATCAGTCACGGCTTTGAAAGCTCAGTAATTCCACAAATCCAGCCCTAGCAATTCACATGGAAGCTCAGAAATGAAGATCACGCGGTTAATGATCACTTGCGGATGAAAAATTATTTCAAATGATTCTTGCAATAGAGAACTGCAGGAACTTAGTGTCCAAACCCAGTTCTACAGGGCAATGTTCAAAGATTTAATTGTGAGATCAATCTTTCCTATTCTGAAATCTCCTCCGTCGATCAGTAGAGACCTTTTTGCTTCTGTAGCGTAGGAGGCAGGGATAATAAATAACAGTCCCCTTCAGTATGCAACCCCAGTTCATCCTTAGCATATACCCTGCCGCCACAGTCAGTCCTCTAAAGGTTCTATGAGAAAATCATGCACAATGTGGAAATAAAGGTACAGTATATATCACAAACCCACGAGGTTGTAGGGAATTTTTCTGAAATCCTGGTATTTCCTAGTTATCAAGAGCCTGAATTTGTAACCTAATAGTTTCAAATGTTTTTAAACATTCTAATAGTTTTTAAATGTGTTGATTCCTGGGTTCTTCTATTATTTTTTAAGCAGAAAGAGTAGCATTGCCATTTTACCACTGGTTCCTCGATGGAGTAAAAATATTCAGACCCAGCATGCAGCATTGTGCCATACGAGTTAGAGCAGGAATGAGCTCGTGTTGGGCAGCAGCTCCTTCTCTGGCCTCACACACTTTCTCACTGGATTTCCTACATGATCATTGGAGCAGAGGAAGAGTGCTTTGCTACCACAGATCACTCTCCCTCATCATACCTCAGCATGGCCCAGTCCCTCCCAGTGTGTCACTGGCCTAGACCTGTCCTGCTTTCACCCATGATGTCGTGGGTCCATGACTTTCATGATGCACATCCCTATGTGTGCACAGAGGTAGAGTTATAACTGTGAGCTCTTGCAGGCGCAGAATTTTTGGCATGTATGTCTCTTGTGTGCAAGAAAGCTAGGAAACCGAGGAGAAACCCACAGAAAGCTGGAGAAGCCAAGCAGAGAGAGGAATCTGGAAAAACAGCCTCTCTGGACGCCATACCTGCTGGAAAGGGAGGCCTGGGAACTGACCCAGGGACCAGCCCCCAGAGCTCTGTATCCATAACATTTCCTTTTGCTGCTCAGTGCTTAGGGACGCACGGGGTGCATGGAGCAAGCTGGAGGTCAGGCAGAGCTGGCAGGTGGCCCGCGGCTGGTAGCCACCCTCACGAGGCCGCTGCAAGCCGGGCTCCGCACAGCGTCTGTGAGTCGAGCAGCAAATGTTTCCCAAGGGTGCTGTGGACACGTCTGCTGTATCGGTGTGCAGGGTGACACCGTGCATCAGCAGCACTGTGACAAGGCTGGGGAGACCTGGGTGCTCTGCCATCCTGGCCTGACTCACCAGATAGGCCTTAACTTAACTACTTTGCACAGCACGTTATTCTTTTAATAGCGTAGAGGTGCCTGGGGGAAGAGACTTGCTCTAATATGCAGGGAGTATAATGTTCCTGACTAATTTTATGGGTCCCTATTGACAAAAGGCTTTATCTGTGCTTTCTATCCATTTAACTATAAATCTCTCAATTTGTGGGTTTTGACTCGTGGGGACCCGTATAATTTAGTTTGATGAATGATTCAGTGTTTTATGATAGCACAATGAAATCTTTTGGTAAGATGCAGTAATTCATTTCCTCATAATTAATGGGTGACAGACAACACAGTACAGAAATAACAGATTGTTGAATCAACTGATATACCAAGGTGAGCCAAAGCCTACACAAGCTGCCAGTTAAGAATTAGGAAGTGTCTTTGTAACAGTATAAAATCCAATGCAAGGTGTAAAACCAAAATGTGAACATATTTCCAGCAGTCTCAGTCCCAAATATCTACTGTCTGTAGTACTCCTCTGATACACCATTCCTTCCTTCGGTGCCTTGTGTACACCATGGTGCCACACACTGTAGGCACATGGGACGCTTTTCCCAACCACAGTAACTTGATCTTTCTATCATATAATAATCCACTCACCTCTCCTGAATAATGAAGTATTATGATAATGCACTAAAAAGCCGCAAGCCTCCCAAAAAACTTTAACTTCCACTTCTTGAGGCTGAATAACAACGGAAACATTATCAGCAGGTATCCATTTAGGGGCATTTAAGGTCTTTGAAAAGTCAAAAAACCTTTTTTTGTTGATTTTTAACCAGAATTTCTCTGTCATCTATCCCAGGACGTTTTCCACCAGAAAAGGCAGAGGCTTGAGCGGAGTGCTGATGATTTGCAACTACAGCAGTGAAGCCTGATGCAAACTGTGAGGGATGTGGAGTTGGCAGGCTGTCCTGGCAAGGCCATTTTCAGCAAGGAACTGTAATCAGCAGCCAATGCCTTCACAGCCAAGATTAATTAAGGGACTCTGCATCACCGTAATACATTAGCAAAGGCCCGCCTGTGAGGGGGACTTCTGTAAGTCTTCCTAGAAGAAGTGTGGCCCTGAAATTGCCGATAGCAGGCATTGCAAGCCTGCTCCTTCAAGACATCGTGTGTGGGGCTGGTGTGTGTATTTGCCATTTCCCTTTTTGTCTGATGTTGCTAAACGCACGTGGCAGGTTGGAGGAGACAGAGGGTGGGGAGACAGAAAACAAGTAATAGAAATTTGGTACAAAATCCTTGACAAAAGCAAGGGAAATCTACCCCTTTGGCAGTGGGGGTTCTCAGACGGCAGTAAGGAAATGGCAGGCAGCATTTCTGAGGCTGAGGCCCTGGCTGCGGTTCACCCCTCGGCAGCAGTGTGCCTGGCTTCACCCAGCAGCCAGAGGAGTAACCAGCGATGCTTCTGCTCCACCAACACCCAGCCTCACAGACCGCCGGGCTGGATTTGCCACAGCTGCCTTGTCCTTCACCGTCACCTCACGTGCAGAGGTGCTGCCTCTGCAGCCAGCTGGGTGATCTCCAAGGACCCTTGGAGCGGACAGTATTGATGAGAGAGTTGTGGGGATGGCTTGGGTCTGGGTTGTTTGCAATAGAGAAACAGACGCATGCAGCCTGTATCATGAAATACGGGGACAGATTCTCAACCCCAGAAGCATTCCCGTGACATTCGCCATCTAATTAGTATGGCATTTAGTTCCTTACTTGTTCAGTATTTCTAGAAACTTGTATTTCAATCAACACTTAATGACTGTGTGCATATCAGTCTCACAATTTATTATCAAAAGCTTCTTGTTCTCTACATAAAGGCTCTCAAAAAGATAATGTTTCTTCATCTAATTTGTGGAAAGGTCAAAAAGATATTGCAGAGGATCCTGCTGGTATTCTTTATATATTCAATATCTATTTGGGAAAACAGAAAGGACAGAGCACGGCTGACAGGCTTTCAGATGTTGATACCTGTAAATAAAACAAGCTCTCCATAATTACACCTTACACAATTGTGAAAATCTATTTAAAAATACCAACGCTACCTGTTTCTCACCCGGTAGCCTACGGTGGTACCCCTACAGTTTATTAACACCACGACCAAAATAAAAAGCAATTTGGAAGCTTTTGTTTTCTTGCTGCTGGAATATCTCCACAGAGAGTCTCCTCATGATCAGCATAATGATTTAAAATTTGTATCTAGCTTTTATCGGCCAAGACTTTGCCTGTCTTGTCTTATATCGTAACAGATGCTTCCCACTGGAAGCGCGTGGCCCCTGTGCCCTGTCAGCTGGGCCAGCTGCCACTTGGATTCTGGATATAATGAAAGATGATGGTTTTAACATTTAAACCAGCCCACAACTTCCACAGTTTGGTGGTACACAAAGGAGAGAAGCTGACGTGCCTGTCAGGAAAACAGGCACAGGAAAGGCTATAAATTCTAGTTTATATAGACTGTCTGTATGTACAGGAAAAGCTGTAAACTCTACATTGCTAAGTTAGATGCAGATAAATTCCACTTACCTGCATTTATCCTTGGTGACAGGCTGGTGGTGCACATCTGCCCGAGTCCTGGCAGGGTGTGCTGGCAGCTGCAGCCACCACGGCCGCTGAAGGCACCTGCCTCTGGTACAGCAACAAAGGTGGCAGCACGTGGGCATTCTATGCCGAAAGGTTAATGAGGTTTGCCACCTTGGATCATGCAGCTACATCCACTCTGCTGTGCAGAACCGCCAGCCCTGTGCATGGCCTCAGAGACAAATTAGCTGCTGCTGTCTCTTGTCTGTCACAGGGTACGTCATGACATGGCGACCGTGTAGAGGCAATTTGAGAACACGCTCTACAGCACTTCCAGCATTTCCTCACTTGTCCCATATATGTGTCTGATGCCTGATCTAGTGCCTACCTGTCCTGGAGGTGACAACATCAGATTGTCTGGTGACACAGGGTCCTTCCACGAAAGTCCCTGGCCACTCCTGCTGCAAGGGCCCTTGAGCCCTGGAACAGGCTGCCCAGGGAGGTTGTGGAGTCCCCTATTTTGGAGATTTTCAAGACCCGCCTGCATGCCGTCCTAAGTAACATGCTCTAGCTCTGGGCAATCCTGCTTCGGCAGGGGAGTTGGACTAGATGATCTCTATGGTCCCTTCCAACTCCAAAAATAATCAGTGAAATTCAGTGAAAGGGCTGTAATTTACAGGCTGTCTGGGCTGAGGCTGAATTCAGGAAGAACTTGTAGGCTTTTGTACTCAGGAAGAAGCTAAGCTGCGTGCTGTTCTTCAGGGTGGCTTGTGGAGTACTGCAGACAATTTGATAGGGTCTTACCCACTGCAGGGTCTTAATGATGTCTCATCACAGTGATCTTATCACTGGCAGCATACTTGACAAGGTGAATCTTTCATCTGATCTATATGTAGGCAATCTTGCCTTCAGACATATTGACCCTTACAACGTACTGCAAGAGAGGTCTTCCCAAAATTTTATACAGGAATGGAGAAATGTGTGAATTAACTTGGGAATTAGATGTTATATATTAAAGTAGATGCCATCAGTGTAAGGGTGGGATGTGGTATAAGGGAGATGTTGGGAAGCCGAGTTTTAAATCCTGTTCACAACATAAAATTACCTTTGCAATCTGCTTAAAATAGCAACTAGACACCACAAAGACTAATTTTAAGTAGAATAAATAAATGAGCAGTAAGATAACTATTTTGGGGAGTTCCCTGTAGGACTATTATAGAAGGGAAGTAAATGCCTGTGGTGGGACTTGAGTATCTGATTAAGAAAGCCATCAGCAGGCACCAGGTCCCTGTCTTTCCTCTCAAGACTAGCAGCTCCTGCTGCTGTGGACTCTGTCCTCAGCCTTCCTCACATGAATAAAGTCTGAAAAAACAGGTCAGCCCCTAGGCAGAAGCACCTGAGGGAAACCTCAATGTTCTGGTCTGTTTCTGGGGTCTCTTACAACATAGACTGCCTCAAATCAGTCTCCCCTTTTTTCTGGAAAGAGCAAGTTAGGCAGGTCCCAGTCTAAAAAACTACTCGTCATAGGCAAAATTTAAAAATGCTTTTTAGCAAACAGAAATTTCCTTTAATAGAAGAACCAAACAAGCAGAACAAACAAATCTTTACCTAGTCCTGTTTGTCTATGCAAGTAGTCTCAGCACTAAACAAAACAAAAAAAAATTCTGCAAAAGTTTTGCACAAACACCTTAGGTTGACTACTTATGAGCACTACCAGATTAAAATCAATGTATTTTAGAGGTTCGAATCCACTTCAAAAGTTACATTGCAGACAGCCACCAGCACCCAAAACAGACAGCTTGCTACTCTGAAATTAGTCAGCCAGGCTCCTGTAGCAGTCACAGGCAGCCAATATCTATTTGGCTTCTGCGTCTCCCCAGAATGGTTTCTCTCTTGTGAAGCTGCAGAGCTTCCTGCAGCACTCCCTCTGCATGCGCCTTATCCCTGCCGTACTATGATTCCTGCTGCCGTGGCAGGGAGGCACCACTAAACCAGAGTCTGAAAATGATGTTGACAAAAAGGCCAGCGGATGCCCTGAGAGGAATCATGGTAGGTTCCTAGTCCTGTATTTTTTTATCATTAACAGTTGAATTGCACAGATTCGTTCCTGTGAGTGTACCATTTATTTATTCAGTGGCATAATGACAGTACTGTTCTGTTTTCTACTTCTTCCCTAATCATCTCTAATGTGAGGCCTTTTTGGCTTTCTCTGAGCATTACACTGGTGTTTTTAGAGTACTAGCTGCAATAACTCCAGATCTTTTCTCCATGAATCATAACAACTAATTCAAAGGCAAGCGCTATGCATCCCTTGTCAGAGATTCTTTCTTTTTCAAGCCAAAACCATTAACTGCCCTTATTGGCACTGAAATTCATCTGCTGTATTGCTGTGCAGTTATTCAGATGAGGCCTTCTCTACCTTAAATGAAGCATATTGTAATGCATACAGCAAACAAGCCAACACTATGTAACATCATACAATGTGAAACACAATAGAACCAAAGGTAAGAATTTGCAGTCCCAACAGACATTATAGCCATTCAAGGGACTGAACTGAAACATGATGTAAACCAAAGAAAAAAAAAATATCGTTTTCTATCTGTCTTTCTCTCTGCTCCTGTTATTACCTGGTAGATTTCTCTCTTTCACAGAATATTCCAGTAGAGGATCTCATATTCAAAAACATCACCGACTTGTACTCTGTATCACCAAAGATTTCAAATTGAATAAGCTGTATTGCTTCAGTTATTTCATATGAACAAAAATTAGAAATAAAACCATCTCTATTCATTTTACTGTTAGAACAACGTAAGAAATGGTGTCCATGCTATACCGCATTTGTTAATGAACAACTCTACAGAGTTCTCAGAAAACTGTATCTTATTGAATATTGATAAAAATAAAGCATTAATCATAATGGAAATATTCAAAAAGTTATTTTATTGCTTGCATGAATTTTTGCAACAAACTGCTATCTTGAAAACAGAAGTTGCTATAAAATTAATGGGAAAATAAGGGAACAAGCATTTAAAACAGTAAGTCCCAGCAATGACTGAAGGACACTGTCAGCTGGCCCCATATGTCACTTCTGTGTCAGCTTCAAGCTGAAATTTTTTATGTTTATGCAGCCATACTGTTCTCAATCCTAGTAAATGAGTATGTACCATATGACTTTTATAAAAAGAGAAAAAAATATGCCAGATATCACCTTCTAGGATATCCTAAGAAAAAGTCAACTGCTATTCTTGTTGCAGCAATGCTTAACGTTGCTGATTTCTCTTATGCGGGTCATGGTGCCCTAGCAGGCAGACCAGATACACAGTCACGGGAATCAAGACAGTGACTGAGATATGGGATTTCCATATTCTTTTATTGAATGACGTTTGAATATAGAGAAAAACTAAGTATTAAAAAGGTTAGAATAAATTCCTGATCACCCATAACACAATGTGTTAGAAGACTCAATGCTAACACAGTCTCTTTCCCTCTGCTTTCTGTCTTGGCTGGGTAGCTTGTTTATTTGCTATCCCATTTTCTTGGATTTTGATAATTTAATTTTTTATGACAACCATCGAGCAACTCTTTTACCAAATTTGCAACTATGCTGTTCTCAGAAGTCCCAAGGACTTCCAAATCAGCGAGGAATGGAAAAATTCCCTAAATATTGTATCAGATTCATCTGCTTCTCCCTTGACAGCAGTGCTGGCCCTGTGTCTCCTCTCTGGACCACTTCCCCATAGAGGCCTCAGACTAGAGACACTGACATCAGGAACCTTACAGCACGCAATCATCTAACTCTTCTTACATATTTGTGGTGGCTTTTTAAAATGGAGCAAATATAAGCAGGTGGATCAAATACACGCAATCAAAAATACAAAACGAGTAGATCAAACATATGCTAAAGTCTGCAACATTGTCACATAATCTCATTTTAATGGATTAGAAATCAGTGTACAAACACTTTTACTCTCATCCTATTCCTGTTCTGGAGGATGCTATGTGCCGGCTGTGTATCTTGCTGCCTGTAAAAAGTGGAACAGCACTATCGACTTGTCTGAGCACACCACAGTTGGTGGTGGGTTAGGATCTCACTCTGGAGAGAGTGAGATAATCATAATATTCACAGAAGACCAGAACTGGACTTCAGATTTAGGAAAACTAAAGACATTGATGTACGTACACAGGCAGTGTAACCACTTCCTAGAGGCTGTGAGGAGGCTGCCACAGAGATGTAGCAAAAAGTTCTCCTTGAACTGCTAGAAATGTGGCAGATGACTTCATTCAATCAGATTTTCTTCTTGTTATGAACAAAGCCCAAGGCACAAGTTTCGCAGCAGCAGCCATGAGGTCCTTGCAAAGAAAAGATCCCGTTACCTCTGGTTGGTACAAAAGATGTAGTGTTAAAAAATCAGCACCTTCATCATGCCAGGATGCCGAAGCAGCTTCAACAGGAGAATGGATTTGGCCTCACCTGATGGACAGAGACGACAGGCAGAGCCCCCATATTAAAAGACAAACATTCTGTTCTGATTTAAACAGCTTCGCTTCCCCCATAACTCAATCATTAGGGAACTATGAGATTGCATAAATAGATGCCATTCAGAATATAAACACTGGAGTCACTTTGATTTGTTTTCTTTTGACAGAGTACATCTGAAAGGATGATAAGCAAAGATAACATCTCTTGAAATTCCCTCCTAACAAACAATAAATTACCCTGCTGAAAGCAGGCTTTCAAAGTACAATTCACACAGTTTCTCAGCCCAGCACACAGGCAGATGCCTTGAGACAAGTAAACCACTTCAGAAGCAACAGTAGATGTAAAACAGGTCATATAAAGGGTCAATAATAAGAATATCATACAAATCTGTGAAAATACTAGCAAATTAATTCCATTACAGATTCATTTTCAAACTTTCGGAAGAGTAGAAGTTCTGAAGCTAAAGAGCAGTTTTAATAGTCTTCTGTTTACTATCTATCGGAGGACTCTAAAAGAATTTGCCATATAATTAAAACCTTTCAGTGGGATGAAAGAGCTCAACAGGAAAAGTCAGATGCTCAGAAATAAAAAGGTGTCTTCTAAATATAAAACCATACTACTTGTTACAGCTTTCATAATTAGCTTCTATTTTAGTTCTTCTAACTCACTTCCTACTGGGATATATTCAGAAAGCCTAGGGCTTCCATTATTTCCATGTCTAGTAGGAAAAAAAATATAAAAATTAGGAAGATAAAATAAACACAAAGGATTTGATTTAGACTGCATACATAAGAAGAAGGGCACAGCTGCATTTCCTTAGGTAATTCTGGTATAAATAACTGAGAGCAATGCTCACAATCACAAAAAAGATGAGTTAGTGTTTCAAAAAATGATCTGTCTTCCGCTGAAAGTTGCTGCTTCTCAGCTAAGAAGCAGTAAGTAACTGATTTTGTGTGTCTTCTTAAGACTTATACAGTGGGAACTAAACAAGATTCATCTAAACAACCTTCAGGCTGACCAGTAACATGAAACCCAAGCAAACCTGTGACAGTAATTCTTCTTGGTATCTAGCCCAGCTAGCACATGAGGAGTGAAGCTACCAGGCTTAAGGAAGAAGAGAAGTTTATTTTGGTTTATCTCAGAGGATTTTCTTCTGGTTTATCACTGCAGATTGAAAAAAAAAAAAAAAAAAGAAAACACAAATAGCTTCTCTTCAAAACGAATTTTTTCTTAAACCCAGGATTAAGCAATCTCATTCCAGAAGGTAATTTATTTTATTTCTTTGCATTGTTATTTTTAAATTATAACTGTTAATTAAAAAATGTCAACATGTTCACATTATTCCACCTTTCTAAAAGTTGTTAAATTACTCACAGATAGTCTCAGATTCATGAACAGATTGAGTTAATTGACACGTGTTGTTCTCAATTAATAAGTCATTTGAGTGAAAGATCATCCATGTACAATATCTTCTTGATTATTCAAATGGCACAAAAGAGGGTTGAAAGAGAGCATGCACAACAATAATTCATGCTATGGTAGGTAGCAGAAGATGAAAGAGGGGATGAACCCTGATAAACAACCATTGTATGAAACCATACAGACTCAGAGAAGTCATAAATGATAGGAAAGCCCAGTTCTTTGTGTTCAATACAAAAGTCTACGAGTTGGAAAAGAATATGATTCCTGTCTCCATCTTGGAGGTGAAATCATTCTGAGAAAGAGGTCAGGGACTAAGGACACATTCAGAGGTGAGAAGCACAGCCTTCTAGGCTTTAAAGAGGAACATGAGCCTTTGAACCCTGAGAAGAGAGAGACCATGAACGATGCTGGCAGAAAAGGCCAAAGGGAACAGCAGGAGCATTATGATCACAGGCAGTCATGGAGGCACTGCAGTCCCTGAGCCTTTGACATATTGTAATAGGTGAAGTTTCATCCTGTTGAATTGTAACATCTAGATCTATCCTTCACAATCCTTTGATGGGTGTCTGCTCCTTACTAAGCATATAAACATCCTTCTTCATTGATCTATGAGTTATAAGTCATTACCTCTATGTTCAGATCTTATGGTTTGGTTTTCTTCCATTCTGTTTCTAACTATATGAAGTATTAGTATTTTCTTTGGTATAGTGTAAAGATTCTTTTCTGCTTGTCATGAAAGTTACTTATCAATTAACTGTATCAGGATTCAGTGTCATATTTTAAAAATAATAAAATTATGACTGCTTTCACCCAAAAAGGAGAAGTATCTTATAATGATAATCCTATATGGGCATTTACCACAAACATTTTCTAACCTCCTAAGAAAGAGGGCATAAAATGGTTTCTGTGCACATTATGATACATCAGTAGAATAGCGATGACAGTGGAGCTGCACTTTACATATCCATCCACTTAACAGCGTGGAAGCAGAGGACCAAACCAGCACAGCCAAAGCTGACACCCAGGTGGCAAAGTCACTTTCTTCAGTGTGCTACCAAGCACACCCAACCAGCAGCAGCAACCAAGTCTCAACACACCAGCAACACTGACGTGACATTTAATGGCTATGTGCCTGTCTAATATTAACTTAGCAAAAGAGCACCTTCTTCTGATACCATGATTTCTAATCAGCTGATGAGATGAAGCACAGACAGCTACGGTATCCATCTGCACCAGGCTGCGCTCCAGCCTGGGGAGAGACTCTGCAAACAGTAACCTGCTCCAGAGCTGAAGAAGGAATATTTCCTGCACAGGAAAATGTTCCTGATCATTCTTCTTTTAATTTCCTCTCCCACCAGCTGGCAGGATGCCACTCTTTTGCAGAATACTCAGTATTGGCAAGGGCAAGGCACATAAAAAGTGGGGTCATTACTGGGGCTAAATAATGTATTTGGATTGCTACTTGGATCTGCTTTGGGAGACTGGTATAGGAGCTATTCTGCTGCCAATACAAAATTGAACTGTGTTGTTAATTTGTCCTCTTTCTGGGGTCAGTAAAACTCAAGTTTTGCCTACACTCAGAGCTGGCTCTGTAAAGAATTACTTGTTAGCAGTGGCAGAATATGTACCAGAGTTGGGTACCAGAATTGCCCTTAAGCTCTAAGGTGATTGCCTTATCTTAAAGTTGCTGTTAATCACATGGGGACAAGCTGATGCTTAGACATCTTTGTCGTTCCTTGCTCAAACATGAACCAAATCATCACTTTCCCACCCTCTCTGATGAAGGAATTGCAGCTTGATCTCTGCTGCAGATCCAGTCCAAGATCTCTAAATGCTCAGTGCTCCACAAGATCTTTATTCTCATTGCATCTCTTGAAAGGTTCGTTGCACAGTGAACAGGCACTGGTGAGAACATCAGTGTTGGGGAATAATGACACTTCATTTTGAGAATGTGGTTGCATTCAAACACATCTATAGTTACACCTGAAACTATATGCTTTCAGATACAGGAAAGGTCATTTCAAGGATAATCTTTCTTTCTGAGACTAATTCACCAACACAGTCTTTAAAAGCAGATCTCTTTTATATATTTCATATCAATCAGGGAAGATATGCATTTGTTATAGCACATCATCCCTCAAACCATAGCAGCGTGATAGCACTCCTTGATGATGTGCTCTTTGTCATGTTTTAGAGATATGATGGCTGGCTGAGCACTTCCACCTCTGCTGATAAAGGATTATCTCCTGAAAAGATTATACATTTTGCGTTTGGATTTATGTGCAACCACATAAAACACTACTCAAACTGTCCAGCATGAAGAACCCAAAATAATAGTTCTAATCTTTGAACACACAGGAGCAGAGATGGAGCAGAAGTAGCAAAATTCACAGAACTGCTAACACCCCATGAAAGGTCTCCACCCTCTGCTACTCACAGCCTTTGGAGAAAACCCAGAGGAGTCAAACAGTAATCTGAGTTTCTTCACAAGTAAGCAAGACTTGGAAGAAGCCTAAGGAAGACATGGTTCAGATCGGATCAGGTTCAGAAGATTTTGATTTAAATGTAAAGACAGCAACTTAAGGAGAATGCTTAAAACAAGGAGGCAGGAAGACCTTGAACACCTAACTTTTTCCATTTTATTTTTTTCCAAGTCAGAGACCAGGCATACTGAAATCAGGATGAGTGAAATGAAATCTTTACAACAAAGCCCTGTGCTCAGGGTTGAGACTAGCAAAAACACAACTTCTGTCAGCCTGTCTTTAGGTCCCAACAGACTTTTAATTGAGTCAGCTTCTGGTAATGAAGTGTGGGGTAAGACTCAGCGCAACCTCTGTGTCTGTTTTCATGGAAGTGAAATCACATCCCAGCAACAACAGACTCTGACCAATTAGCAACAGCTAATCATAGAATGATAGAATTATTTAGACCTTTACAATCACCACATCCAACCGTTAACCTAATGCTGCCAAGTTTACCACTAAACCATGTCACGAAGCGTTATGTCAAGCCATCTTTTAAATACCTCCAGGGATGGTGCCTCAACCACTTCCCTGGGCAGCCTGTTCCAATGCTTAATAACCCTTTCAGTGTAAAAATTTTTCCTAATATCCAACCTGAACCTCCCCTGCTGCAACTTGAGGCCATTTCCTCTTGTCCTATTGCCTGTGACTTGGGAGAAGAGACCGACCCCCACCTCCCTACACCCTTCTTTCAGGTAGTTGTAGAGAGCGACGAGGTCTCCCCTCAGCCTCCTTTTCTCCAGGCTGAACAACCCCAGCTCCCTCAGCTGCTCCTCGTAAGACTTGTGCTCCAGACCCCTCACCAGCTTCATTGCCCTTCTCTGGACCCGCTCCAGCACCTCAGTGTCTTTCCTGTAGTGAGGGGCCCAAAACTGAACACAGTATTTGAGATGCGGCTTCATTGAATACTGGATCATGAGATTAGTGAATGACGGAAAGGCTGTGGATATTGCTTACCTGGACTTTAGTAAAGCCTTTGACACTGTTTTCCATAGCATTCTCCTGGAGAAACTGGCTGCCCAGTCTCATCATTCATGTCAGTAATGAAGAAATTGAACAGTATAGTCCTTGTCAGGGATACCTGGGTCATTTTGCTCATTACCAAACACTAACTGGGCACAGAATCATTGATTACTTCTTGAATGCTCCTTCTTTGGTTTTCAGTTCATTAAGAATTTACTTTTTAGGCAAGACCTTCTGCTGAATTTTACAGTCTTTCTGCACAACAGGATAGTTTGCTTCTGAGTCCTCAGTATGTTTTCCTTAAAATTTAGCCTGCCACAGTGAGGTACCTTTCCTCATTATGACAGTTTCCCAGGTGATTCTGTCTAGCAATAACCTACACAAACAGAAGTCTGCTCTCCTGAAGATCAGAGTCTGAACTCCACTGCCTACCATTCTAGCCCCCCTCCAGCTTTTAAAAATTGCTCTAAATAATTTTAAAAAGACATTTTTAAAAGAACTTGAGCTTAAGAATAGGCTAACCTCTTCAGTACTGAAGTCACCAAACAAAGAAGTTTGGGTCCCAAAATGCAGAAACTTTGGCCAAGTGCCAGGCCAGATGTGGGTGCAATTTCACAAATGTATCTATTTCATTAAATAATTCTCCATATACAGCTCACTGAAATTTCCAAACCTACGCTGAATGAAGCCTACTGCAAATCCACAATACCCAGCCTATAAGCCTTTGAGATAGAGTAACTTTCCCACAGAGCTGCCCTGTCTCCTATAAGTCCCCAGATACAGGCGGTGAATAAACTGCAGCTCATCTAAATTGCTCAGGCAGGTCACACACAGCCACCCTTTGCCAAGTGCTCCATGTTCCTTCTCGTATCACCTGTGTAACTGCCATGTAAATGAGGCCCATCCATGAATATCATAGGAGAGTGTCTGATCAAGTGCCAGAAGCACAACTCTTCATGTGTCAGTGAGAACCATAAACTAGAGCTTGAGAATTCCTCCATGAGAGATTACATTGCTTGCCCTCCAGAAATTAATTTTTAAAGAAATTGTAGTTTTGAGTGATTTTTAAATGGCACTGCAATCACCTCAATTAACACTGTAGACTTTAAATGATCCTTCTTTCCAATGTAAGTCATATGATACAGAAACTCAGAGTGACTCACACCACAGAGTGATATGCTAATATAGTTTTATTTTAAAATACAACCAAAATTCCTGCTAGTATAAAACTTACTACAGTTCTCCCTATAAGAATAAATTCTTTCCCTTGGAATCTGTTAGATGAATGTGATATACAAATATGTGTCTTTATCCTACTCAAAGCAAAAATGGGGGGAGGAGAGACTAAAATCCCTTCCATCCACAAAGCAATCTTTATACTGCTGAAAAACCTTGAAGATTTATGCAAATGGCCAATATATTGGTGTTGTGTTTATAAATATTTTAACACATTTTCTACCTTTGATTCATACTTAAAATTGTAAAAGATTGTGAAAGAGAATGTATTTAGCCCATCGCAATAGCAAATAAGCCACTAAGCTTTTGTCTGGATGGGAACATGAAAAAAAATCTTAAAGGAGCAGGGAACTGATTTTACTGCCTTCCTTCATTATATATCAAATTAATGAAATACTGGAGATGAAGCAGTCACAGGAACAAGGGGAATAACAGCTGAAAGCAGGCATGGCAAACATCAAACTCCTTTGGGTTGTTGGAAAGGTCTAACCTGGTCCTGACATAGATGTTCAAAAATGTGAAAGACATGAAATAGCCCTGGAAACAGCAGCTGTGAATCCCTTCCTTGTATTACAGGAGGAGCCACAATGTTCTGAATGCATTTATGAGAATGCATTCTGAATTCTGAATGCATGTTGAGAAGAGGGAGAGGAGAGTTGCCTATACAAACAACAGCCAGTAGATACTCTAAACATAATACGTACCATATGGAAGGAGAACCCTTCGATATCTAAAAATGTGTTCAGATAGGTATGTCTTGTACCTGAGAGAAACACATAAGACCTAAATACAGCAGGTAGTTTTGTCATTTCATCAGGCTGAAAAAAACACCCCACTTTATTTGGATGTTCCTGCAGTGCATTTTCTCAGGAAGTGGCTGTTCTCATTTAAACTAAGAAGCTACAAGGCCTCAGGTGGACACCCTCCTATTGAGCCAGCTGTACCAAAAAAAAGAGGTCACTGCCCTTAATTTTACATCACTATCGACAGTTCCCTACCATCACTTCTCTGCCCCAGGCAATCACCCCATTGAGGTCACAGCTCAGCCACCATAATTAGTTTCAGGTAAAAGTGAAGTTAACCTGAGCCTGATTCCGCCTGAAGGATGCCTGAAGGACGATGTCAGGGTGTACTCAAAGAAGTATTTCCATTAATTGAGAAGTAAGGAGCACCAGGTCCTGTTACCTCTCTTGTTACAAGAGAGCTATCCAGAGAAGAACCTCTGTGAAAGCCCAGGAACGGGCACTGTCATCTGCAGCCAGCAGAGAGGCCTCTCTCTGGCTTTGTATCTTTAATTGCCTCCTGCAGATTTCTCCCTTTCATTCAGCCTTGTATGGTGCAGCCTAACAGGAAACATTTTTCTTTTGTAGGAAAAAAAAAAAAAAAGTAACAGCATCTTCCTACTACGTTCTGCAGGTGGCAGTAGGAAACCCTGCAAACTTCTTAATTAATGAAAATGGGACTAATAGAGCAGCAATTACACACCTAAAAACTTTTCTGCAGGGATTGTGGCAACTACTGCCTTCATTCCAATCTAAGCCTTTGTAGGTCCCCACGGACACTGTGAATAAAGTACAGGCATTCCCTAAATTTTGTGCCTGCTGCATGGTTTCCCATCACTTCAGGGAACTCCATGGTTAAGGTGGTTCCTTCCAGTTTTTTTGTTCCTATGAGTTTTACCTCTATAGTCCCTAGAAAAAGCTCCTACTCTAAGATTTCGATTCATGTAGGTATTCTGTTAAGTCCATCCCCTAAGCATCCCCTCCCCTCCTTAGTACATTCTTAACAATAAATATATTCTTAAGTCCCACTAGTTTCTACGTGATTTGAGTTTTCATTACACGAAAACCATTTACTTGAGTCTGGCCTGAACTGGCTGGATATTTTGAACAGGAGCCGAAGTTCTTTTTATAAAATGAATGCACTTTTTACATTATATATAGTTTTTTCCATCCTGTTTTGCCGATGAAATGAGGCAATGCAACTTGCAAAATGTACAATGAATTAATACGGGTAGGAAATGTAAGATTAAGATATTATGCTCAGGAAGTATATGCTCTTCCTTCTCACACTTCTGCATTTGAATTTCTTTCCAAATGATCAAACATTGCCATCTATTAACGCTGTTCCAAGACTTTGATTGCTATTGCCTGTTTACCTCACTTTGGTTGGATGCCTTTCTCCTCTGCTGTAAATAAGACGACTATATCATCCCTATTGTGAAAGACTTGCTGAGCAATGATCACTATTGTTCCAAATCACATTTGCTTTCTGCATTTTTTATTGAAATGCACACACTCAAATGCAGACTTTGAAGACACTCCATTTACGAAATGGTCTATAATCCAAACTCTTCTTAGATCAATTCTTCTTGACTTTTTCTTTTCAAGCCTCTTTTGTCATTTTTATAAGAAATTAACTGCACCTGTGTGGGGAGAAGAGAGAACTTTCTAATCATCATTCAAAGCAGTGAAGCTGTGCAATAGGAAACCTGTGTTCCCAATTGATTTAACATTTTACTTTCTTCTTTGCCCTTCTTAATTCATTCTTATTACTCTCTTCTTTCCTTTTGGCTCTATGTTTATCATGCTTTCATTACCACATTCTATTTTAAATTAAATAGTAGAGTCTTTGTACAAAGGTTTTCTATAAATTTTTGCAACTTAGCACACAGATCCAGTTACTGATATCCTCTAGAAAACAGACTACAATTAAAGCTGAAAATAGTTTCTTTTAGTATCAATCACTACAGACATCACGTCTCGGATCCTCCCGAAGTTTGTGACTGTACCACTTCACTGTGCATTCACACAGATGCACTAAGCTAAAAAGGCAAGAGAGAAGCTCAAGTCTTCATTTTGAAAGCGTTCATCTGGTGCAGTTTTTCCATAGAATTATAAATCACTATAATCAAAACCAAGTGGCCATGATGCCTAACAGGAATAAGTGTATTGACCTGCAATTCTGCAACAGATTACTGCTAGTACTGACAAGAGTCATTATATGCAAGTTTTAAGTGGGTAGGATTTCAATATATAAAGGGGTCTTGTAAGAAAAACAGAAACTCTTTAACAAGGCCTGTAGGGACAGGACAAGGTGCAACAGTTTTAAACTGAAAGAGACTGGATATAAGGAAGAAATTTTTTATGATGAGGGTGGTGAGCCACCAGAACAGGTTGCCCAGAGAGGTTGTGGATACCCCATTCCTGGAAGTGATGGGGTGGACAGGGCTTTGAGCAACCTGATCTAGTGAAAAATGTCCCTACCCATGGCCAGGGGAGTGGACTAGATGATCTTTGAAGGTCCCTTCCAATTCCTTCAATCCAAACCATTGTGGGATTCTATGGTTCTAATAAATCAGGGTTACACTTAGGATCAAGAGCTGGGCTGGAAGAAAGTGATGAGTCAGGCTAATGCATGCAATCAGAAAGGGATGTCAAAATAAAGGATTCATTGCTGCCACTGTGGGTCATCAGACCAGATTCTAGTTCAGTGAGTGTAGTGTAGAGGTCATTAAATTAGATTTAGGATCTGTCAGCGGACTGATTTTAAGCCAATTTCAGAAGGCCCGCTAAGGCAACTAGTTACCTTTTGGTTTGGAGCAAGCAGAGGTCCATCAAATAAATTTTAGGTCAAGGTTAAAGCAAAGTTTAGTGTTCATAAGGGTAAAAAAATTGATCAAGGAAAGAATCACTCGGATCCAGAGCAGGCTGCAGGGTTGTGTGTTGTGTTATAACCTATACTCTGCTAGACTCACTCTCTGCTTTGGGTAGGTGAAGGTCACTGTGCTTTTGGCTACCATTAGGATCATGGTGTTTGAAAACATGTTGTTAGAGGTTTTACGAAGTTGTAACATCTAGCCTTAGAAAGGCCTCATGAATAGCCTAAAGAGAGGTACAACTCTCTAGCACCATGTAATGGAACTCAATTCGGCTGGTGCACAACTTTCCCCATTACACAGAACTCCCATGACTTGACAGTGCTGCTCATCTCTCCGTTTACAATCTGACCTACACCACACCACCTTGCAGCTCAGCGCAGAAGGAGGCAGGAGGAAAGCTGATGTGTATCGATGTA
>JAHREE010000122.1:115497-161247 GCA_033628505.1 Tringa tobata
TGGGAAACGAGGAGTGGAATCCATGGGAAGGGGACGAGAAAAGCGAGCTGGTTGCTTCTCAGCAGAGATACGAAGCCAGTCTTAAGATGATAAAAAATGCACGATCTCACCCAGAACAAACCAGTCTTAGAGTACAGATTTGGGGCAAAGCAGCAATTGGTAAGCAGATGCAATCAATGTCGGTTAATCCCTCAGCCTTTCTGATACAGCACTTCTCTGCTATGTTTTTAATAACTGAAATTTACGCGTATGGTAAGATAATATGGATACCTGTATATGAAGAGCATTAAGGAAGTGGTAGCTGTTACTCAAAATTTTGTTAATACCAATATAAGAGTAGTTAGATTCCAGTTTCTTTGTATCGGTTCTTTTCAAGGCTGTTTTTCTCATCTGTCAAAGAAAATGGTTCAAATGGCAGAGAAACACAGTTGCATTTTGAATCCAGTCCTGCTTACAGTACAACACAAGGACAGACCTCTTACTTGGCTGTAACAGAAAATTTATTTTGTCACATTTACACTTTGTGAAATAAAGCATCGTAAAGTGAGAAATAAGGCATTTTCTGTGCTTCAGTGGTACTGCCACTGATGAACTTGGAAATTCTTCTGTTGTAGAATACACCAAGTCTCTATGTAAATTGTGAGCCAGGGCCTCTCAAGCTCTTTAACTACTGATGAAGATACACCATTGTTCTTATTTTAGTTTTTTTGAAAATGTAAACTTTCCAGCTTCAGTTGAACTTTTGTGTGCCATTGTAGAACACATTGGTATATTACATGGTGATGCATTCTATTGCAAAAATTTGATGTGTTTCACAAAAGCTTAAGAGAACTCTGCCTGTCATTAAAATGCAGTTTAATACTTGCTCATTTTTAAGTGGTGGGAGATGCTAACGTGGTAGTATGGTATATCTTCATCTACTCATATTTTGACAGCCAAAGAATCTTTTTAAATGCCTTGATGTGTGAAAAATTCATCTTAACTAATTCCAAGTCATAAGAAATTTCAGAAACAATGTCCACATTGTATAGGAAGCTCTGATGTTTTTTCCCCCAAATTCTTACGTTGTTATGCTTTTTCACTTCCCAGAAATACTTTATTTGCTGGGAGTGTAGAGTAGGCAAGATCCATGCATTTAAGTTCTCCATCATATCTTCATTTATGTAGGTCTTTACCTGTGGCAACATATTTTTGAAGGGCACCTTCAGCCGGCTGATGTGACTGCACAGTGGAGAGAAGGAAGCCAAAAAGCAGGAAAAACATATTTCAGGTACTAACTGCATGATGTTGACTTCAATTGTGTTAACTTTAACAAATGATGTATTGGAAAGTTCAGGAATATGGTAAGATGCAGAGGTGCATTACTTTGTCTATCTCAGCATTGTAGATATTTAATATCAGTTGCAAATACTTTAATTTTGTTATGTTTTGATAACTGAGGAATATGCACACAACTTCTCATTCAAAATTATCACAAGGAACGACACATTTATTCATGGAAATACACACTTGATAAAACCAGCAAAGTGTAACCCAAACCTGTCGCTATTAAAAAATAGAAAACCAGGGAGTAATTTAATCTGCTGTTTTGTGAAGATTTGTGTATTTGAAAGAAGTGTGGAAAGACTTCAAAATGCTGGTAGGGAAGGCAGCCAAGAGACCTCAGGAGTGAGGGAAATAGAACCCTGAGAAAAGTCTTAAGAACTGGGGTTTGGGGCTGACAGTTGACAGAAAGAAGCTTGGGGTTGTGAGGCAAGAAGATGCCTCCTGCTGTTTGTTTTCTGTTGTATTCAGGGAAAAGGGACTTCACTCATTCATTCATAAATAGTATTGTATTAAAACCATAATTTGTTTCTACTTATAACAAAAACAGCCTGTGAGATCTAGCATCTGGCTAACTACATGACTTGCAAAGCTTAATTTTATATGTAAAGGAAGATGACACTTGAAGCATTGCTTGCTTTAAAAAAGGATTTTGATCTGTCATCATGCATGTTCTGAAACTGTTGTCAAATGATTTATATTATTTAGTGAACGATAAAGAGCTTTTCTCCAAGGTCCTATTCAATGCCACTTTTAAGCCTTTCTGTAAAGATACAGTGAAAGCTGAAGGATTTTCCATCTATTTGGCCAGTTTGCCAGTCCACAGTTCAGCTCTCTCACAACATTTAGTCACTTGCACCAGGACCCATCTGTTAAAAATTTTTTATTTAAAAGCATAAATGACACACTTCAATGAATTTAAATTCTGAAAAATAAGTTGCTTCAGAAAGGTATTTTTCCTCTCACAATAAGACAGGGGTTCTATTTGAAATTTGCAGATAATGTTTGAAGTAAATATGTGATTGTGAATTAAAAGTGTTTTTTAAGTGATCACAGAAGTTTTTTTATCATTTTGAATCGTTTATCAGTGTATCTGACTGTGTACATGGTACAGACCATAGAATCTTTTCAGTAATGCCTGCATCACATTCATAAGTGATTAAAAAACGTTTTCTAGAAAGAAATTCTGGCTTCTTTTAAACATAACAATTATTAAAGTGTCTGTCTTGCATCTAAAAAATAGACAAAATGACACCATGAAATGAAAACCAAACTCTATTCCTTGACTGCATATAAAACCTGTCCTACAAGATTAGGAAATCAACTATGAATGATGCTACTGCATTGTGGTAGTCTCCTTGAGAGAGCAATAGAGCTTTCCATTCATGGATTTGGAGAAAGGATACAATACTTTCTTTGAATAGGGAGCAGTCCTATAGTTACCGTGGTGAGAAGAGACTTTTTTGTTTCCGGAATTAAAATCTCAGAAGCTGTAGAAATAATGACATTCTACTAGATAGAATGTCTTCTTGGTATGGACATGAGGATTTTTTTCAAGCCCTGCTTTTGTGTTTATAGTATGAAAACAATTTGTTGCACTTAATGAGTCTGTCACTTGATTGATTACAGTTATTTTCTCTCTGGTGTGCCTGTTTCAGATGAACCTCATATGGTTACTTAGAGTTTATGCGTCTCTCAGAGAAAGACTTCTGTACTAATATTTAAATATCTTCTTGTTATGTTTAAAGGAACCAGGGATAATAGAGTCTTTATTTTAACCAACTTGGGTGCTAGGTCCTATGAAAACATAAAGTTTAGTACCAGCATAACAGAGGCTAAAATTTGACAGGCTAGTAGGAACTTATGCAAAGTACAGAAAATATGCAAATATAATAGTTATTTTCATTATTAAGTTTCTGAAATGAAATAGCTGAAGTTTTACTTTTTAGTCAAACTGGAAATGTTATTTTGTATTTTTTGTAAGGAAGCATTAGTACATGATTTTGGCTGCTCACCAGTTATAAGATTTCTAGAATTATTGTTTTCTTTCTTGCCTGGCTGAGGTAAATTATTTCCATTTGATTACTAGATGAGGCTAGAGGGAACTAGCTGAGGTGACATATTTGGAGAATATGTGCTGCTGTGCAGTTTTTTGTGGTAAGTCGAATGATTGTTAAAACATAGAGCTCTCATGAATATTTTTAAAGAATATCAAATCTGAAGACATAAAAATGCCAAAATATCACTCGAACACAGTTGCATGAATAAGCCCATTTCATATATTTAGGGTGGAGAATACACATATTTAATTCAAATTTTGATGGCTTCAAGTTTAACTAAATAAGCTGCTTAAAGAATACAAAAAGTATCAACTTCTAGATGAAATGCAGGGGCATCTATTTAAAAGCACAGGTGGAGAAGGAACTGCACAGCTGTGGATTCTGGTGACACATTGGCGCATTCATACAAGTAGGAGAGCAGGCTTTAGCACTTTCCTTGGCCTGAAGCAATCATGTCCTTCTGTCATCTAGGAGGATGTTGTGGAGCAAGAAGTGCCAAACTTCTTATCTCTTACCGTTAAGTAAGAGCATTCCTACATTTCTGTTCCACTGAGAGTCACACCCTCTGTTTTAACATTCATTGCTGACTTCCCCCGGTCTCCATTAGCCCCAGTTGTTCAGCAGCTCTTCAGTCCCATTCTTCTGTCCTCCTTACGCAAAGGGATCTTGATTCTGTATCTTGATTCGTGCCTGAATGAAAGCATATTGCACAACAAAGTTAACTGGCAGAGATTTCTTTGACTGCCAAAGGATTCTGCCAAGGACAGCCTGTGGCTGTTTAGTTTCCTTAATAGCCTTTGATGAAGCTTTCTGAAAATCGAAATAGACTATGTCTGCTGGATCCCCTTTATCTGTATTCTTATTGACATGCTCATAGATCTCCATCAGATTGGTGAGACAGGATTACTCATTTCCAGCAGTGTTTATCCCCATATGTGATCACTGATCATACCTTTTGGTAAGATCCAGTGATCTTACTATTTATTATAGACTCTTCCAGAGAGGTAAGCCACACTTCTCTGCTCCACAGTCCTCTCAAATTGTTTTTATAGACAGGACTGACCCTGGCAGACCCCTTCTGTCAGGCACAGTGTCACTTCATAACAATACCTTTGCCAGCAGTTCTGCAATTTTCATATTTGTGTTCCTTGAGAACTTTCAAGTGAATGCCATCCAGGTCCACATTCTCTATTTGGTATAATGCTTGTGGTGTTTTACATTGTATTTCTTGCTGAAGAGAATGAGTTAGGCGTGGGAGGCTTCTGTGCTATGGCTTTGTCATCTCTTTTTAAATGCTTTTTAAACTGTTGTCCTCAAGTAGTCTCTCCAGTTCTATAGTTTTCCTTTTGTTATATTTTTTAATATATTTTGGTTTTCATATATTTAAAGAACCTTTACCTGTCAGCCAGAACATCCCTTTCTAAGGTGCTTTTCAGATTACTTTTTAGCCTTCATTCTCTGTTTGCATTTTGTCAGCAGTATTTTATGAGCTTTGCTGTCCTCCTTGTATGGGCAAGTTTTTTATTGTTTTCAATTCTGACCTTTGCACTTTGACAGCTTCTCTAACTTTTCTATTGTGCCATATGGGTTTGGGGGAGTTGAAGGGTGGTGTTTCCTTTTTGGATTGAGGCACACAGTG
Organism: Tringa tobata; assembly: GCA_033628505.1. Taxonomy (NCBI): domain Eukaryota; kingdom Metazoa; phylum Chordata; class Aves; order Charadriiformes; family Scolopacidae; genus Tringa; species Tringa tobata. The sequence continues at coordinate 120,520 of JAHREE010000122.1, forward strand.
TGCCTGGGCTTCTTATACTGTGTTTTTGAACAGCCTACAAGCTGCTTGTGAGTTTCTTGTTATTTGGGCTACTCCTTTCAGAGTTCTTTTCTTTATTGTTTAATTTTTAAGTAATTTCCTTATTGCATATCAAGTATCTGTATGCTGGGTGTATTTGGTGTGTTCTCTCCTGCTGCAGTGTTAAACTTAATCGTATTGCTATTACAGAGTAATAGCTGACTAATATCTTTGGAACAAGGTCAGGAAGACTCAGTTTGGAGTAGCATCTCTTTGTGTGGGTTCTAAGACTAGTGAGGAAAAAAAAAAAAGAGACTTTATAGGAAGCAAGTGATTTACTGAGTCCAAAAATACAATCTCCCACGTGTCATCCTGATGAGGCATTGATCTAGCCTTCTTGTGAGTAGTGGAAATCTCTTAGTACTACTTCCTTAATTTTGCAGCTTCTGTAATCTCCCTTACATTTCCCAATCCCTGTTGTATTCATGCTGGGAATTAATAGTACAGCCTTAACACTGTGTTTTTATTATTCAAGTGTGAGATTTCCATAGTGTTTCTTTTTGCCCCACTGTAATTTCATGCTGTTAAACTTCATATTTTTCAACACCCAGGTCATTTCTTCCCCACCTGTACAACCTGTTATTCCTATAAAGTTGATATCTTCACAGCACTATGTCCGGAGAGAAAAACCTTTCCCCCCATGTCTCTTTTTACAAGGTGATGATTTGATCAACTACGTATCCTGTTCAATATTTTAGGCATTCTAATGTTCAAGGTGCTCTCTCTTATGAATCCCAGTTATCTTTTCTCATTGTTTGTTAAACTTCAGATTTAAATCTTGACCTGACTTAGATTCACTCTATTAAAAGTTTTAATTCCAAACCATGAGTCTCATGAATCTTGGTTCCAAAATACACCACTGAGGCAGGAGTACCTCAGTTTAGCTCTCGTTTAGGATATGCTAGCTTAAGGTCAGTCTGCTTTAGATATCCTCACCGGAGTAGTTTTTACAGCTTTTTCTGTGAATTTTCTTTTCCTCATGATGCCCTGCAACTAGCTGTCAGTCTCAACCTTCATGAGTTAAAACTCATGCTCATTCTAAATTAACTGGTAGCTGAAAAACTGCAGTAATGCAGAAGACCTAGAAAACTAACATTTTGGTGACTCCTGGGGAAAAAAAAAGAATCGCTAGGTTTTTTTTCCTCTCCAATCTTTCCCAAGCTGTGTGATCACTAATCCTTTGTGTTCAGTCAATAGTCTGTTAACACAGCAGTTAACTGAAGAGCAGAAGCTGGCAAACACTGGTTTGTTTCATTGCAGTTCATAAATGGCTATTGCCAGATACTTGTAAATGATCAGTGATGTAGTAATTTTGCTACATGATTGAAATGCCTCTGTTAAATAAATACATGCATGCAAGATCTAGAAATGCAATTTTCTACCTAAAACGTTTCTGCTAACTAGATTGTATCAAAGCATGAAGTTTGACCTGAGTCACGCAACCAAGTTTACATTTAGGTACGTAGCCCTTGTGTTCTAGATTCTGCTCAATTTGAATATGGTAGCAGTTCTGATTTATTGACAAAATATCTTATTATCATTTAAGTCTAACCGTCCTTCTTTTTCTTGAGTAAAGATGAAGGCAGCCTTATGCCTGTGTTATAGCTGTAGATACTAACATAAATGGTTACAGTTGCACAGTTATTTTGGAGTATATTGCATTTAATTTGTTGAAGAAAAACATATCTATGGAATACAGGCTGTATAGTAGGGATGTTTAGGGGATTATGGTCAATAATTTGTATTAAGGTTGTGTACTGTTTGTATTTTGCTTTTTGCAGCTTCGTCACTGGTCCCTCTGTAGTTCCTGGCTACTTCTCAGTTGAAGCTGAAAATGTTGTGCTGGTTCTGAATGGAAGAGAAAAAGCAAAGATCACATACGCCACTCAGTGGTTGCATTACGCACAAACATTAATTCAGACTCACAAAATCCAGCATGTAGCGGTTGTGCTGCTTGGAAATGAGCAGTGCAACAATGAATGGATTCGGCCATACCTGAAAAGACATGGAGGATTCGTAAATCTGCTCTTTGTTACATATGACTTTGCGTTGGTAAACGAAGAAGATATTTTCCAGTGGCCTTTAGGAGTAGCTACGTAAGTGCTATAGACACAAATTACAACTGAAAGTTAATTGTTATGCATGAGGTATGGAAAAAACGTCTCAATGTTACTGCTGATACCCAAAACAATTATAGTAAGTAAATTGTAGAACGTGATCCTATTAATGATTTTATAAATCAAGCGCTGGAATCTCTGGAAATTGTATTTAGCAATGAAAACAATAACAGAGGAAAAGAATGCCAAGATTTAGGGAGCTTTAAAAAAAAGAACCTATATCTTCTGGGGTTTTCTGTTTGTTTATTTTGTCTTCAGTAAATTTGCTCTTGAGATTTATCATAACTGCTGATGTAATATGTGCCAGGGATGTGGGAATTTAAAAGGTATTTATGTAATTAGATTCCAACTACTGGAATTGGTATTGGGTTGTTTTTAAACCCTGTTGTGGCTCTCAAAAGGAAATTGTATTTGAAATTAGTATACCTGTAGTATATCATGGTACTGTAGTCTGGCTTAACTGCTTACTCACAAAAACGTTTTTGTTAATACTTACTGCTCAAACTATTTCTGTGGAGTACATAAAAGTTTTATTCGGTTAGATAAATTTTTTTCCAGCTCACTCCTTGTTAAGAGAGTTAATGGTGTTTTAGCTACTTACCGTGGTGTGATATAAGATGAAAAGAATACAGGATTGTTTTCATATCTTGGGTTGAATTTGAATTCAATATCCTGTATTTAGCCAGTTAGCAAACTGTGGAGTTTTTATACACAGCTTGAACTTGCTCACAGTATGATTGAAATACACTACATTTGGATTCTTGATAGTGTCAGAGAATTGGTGGCATTGGAAGTTCCTAAGCAAAAAGAAGTTGAGTTTCAGGATGCCAAGATTAAGGTGACGGATAATAGAAAGCAACAACAGTTAACAACAGTAATCCGGGGTGCAGACCTGGGTGGAGAAAGATAGATCAGATATAAGAAAGGGGTTCTGCAGCCCTTGCACACCAACAGTTGTCAAAATTGTGGTTAAAGGTATGCAATTGGGCAGATTTTCCCAATGAAGAAGGAAGGTGAAGATGTAAAATCCTGCAAAAATATTTGGTATGAAGGAAAAATGGTTTTCTGAAAGTTAATCATGTAGAAGAACTTACAAAGTGACTGTTCTGTCAAAATTTGGGAAGGTGAAGAAAGAGAATCATTAATAGTGATAAATCATTGTGAAATAAAGTAGAGACTACTTTTGAAACAGTCAAGAATTGGATCTGTGTATAGGTTTTCTTACAAAAAAAACCCACAAAAAACAACAGGGGAATAGAGAAGTGATCCATAAAATATATATAGCATTAGAAGGAATATCTTTCTTATTTTGAGAATGCATAGGAGCAGAAACTTTTTTAACATTCATCTGTTCCAGAAAAAATACTAACTTTATGTAATCAAAAAAGTTAGTTCCAGCCATTCAACTCAAGCAGCGTTTCACTAGCTGTCATGCTGACCAAAGGAATCGGGCAAAAAAAGAAAAATGCTGGATGTGGTGAAAACATGTCTGAAAGAATGAAATACAGTTTACATTGGTTCCCAGGATTTTACATTGGTTTTGTAGAGTCCAAAAAGGCAAGTTAAATAGCTTGTATGACAAGCTGTTTAGTAGCCAAAAGATTAGGTCAATGAAGTCCACCCAGGTCAAAGTGACATTTTCCTTTGAGAGGTTACCAGTGGTATTCTCACTTGATATGCGTGCCCAGAGATTAAGGTGGCTGAGACTTAAACTCCGTAGTTACCATTAACCTGGCCATTTCAGTCAAAACTAGTGGTTGCACCAAGAACAGCTGGTTTTGAAAAACCTTGTTTCTCAGGGACATTTTGTAACATGCACACATAGCATCTCTGATGTCAAAAGAAGACATAAGTATTCTGGAACGTCTGTGAAGAGAGTGATGGGAACAAGGGGAATAAAACCCAACTTGCACTGGTTTACTTGGGGGTCCATCTGTCATTATAGATGTGGATTGTCAACAAATAGGTGCTTTTAGTCTTAGAATCTGCTGCAGCAAAGATGAAATGGTGCAAAATGCTGCTGCTTTGACATAAAAGATATCATTATCTAACGTGTGCATTGTTTTTACAGCTACAGAAATTTTCCAGTTGTAGAACCCAGCTGGTCAATGCTACATGATCCAAGATCCTATCTATGTAATTTCCTAGGAACAGTTTATAAGAACTCTTCCAGGGAAACCCTAATGGAAATTCTGAAGCAGGATGGGCTTGATAAACTTTGCTGGATTGCAGCCAGAGAACAGTAAGACTTTGATTTACTTTGTGAAAATATTCAGACTTTTTTGCCTAGTTGATTATTACCAATCCTTTTCTGACTGATAAAGAAATAGTACAAAAAAAAGTAACCAGTCATCATGGCAATTTGCTGAGTCTCGGCAAAGAACAGTGCCAAGACTCTTCATATAGGTCTTCATAACATAATGGCCTTTCTGTTGCTATATTTCAGATAAAGCACTATTTTTTTAATACATAGAAGATTTTTCTATGTATGCTACATATAAAGACCATCTTTTTTTTCTTGTATGCATTTGATTATGGTGTGAGAAGAAATGTTTGTCTTGCATCTTGATGTGTTACCAGAAGATAGAGACAGCTGTATTTTGTTGAGTTCCAGATAAGGGAGTGGATTTAATCTGTGTACAGCACAGCTTTTTTTTTTTTTATTTCAAATAGGTAGAACAGATCTTTTGACTAACAGGAGTAGGGTTCTGATTGTATTTCTTAATTTTGTCAAGCAACAGCTGTAAAATGTTTGGCAGCAGGCACAGCAGCGTTTAGGGAGACCTCCGCTACCCTGATGAACGTCTCTGGACATGGATTGTATCTGTGACATAAACTCTTATCTCACAGACGTTCTGAGACACTTCAGGTAGATGGTTTCAGGTTAACAGATTGCTTTACATCCTAACTTTTGAAGAGCAGACCGCTAGTGATTTAAAGTATTCAAGGCCAAAAAAATTAATTAAAAAGTCCATCGAGTGTCTCCCTGTATGTCTATTTCTGAACTCTGCTGTGAAGTAAATTGACATATGCGTCATCGGAGTCATGCAGAAGATTTAAAATAGTTTCAATTTGCCTCTCACACTTCTGAGTATTAATAATTTCTTAAAAGGACCATATCAAAAAAGTGTTACAATCTATTTTTAACAGTGACATTTTCAATAAATTTTTAGAAGACTCTTTTAAGAATATTTAAGACTAAAAGTAAAGGGCTATTTATTGTGTGTGTGATATAAAATTTTTAAATTGACAGCATTTTCAGATTTATAAATGGTTTAAATTAAAGCATGTATCTATTTTTTCATTACAGTGCCTGTGGGAAAAGTGTTAATTTTCAATCCCTTTGCTTTCCTAGGTGGCAGCCTCAAGAAACAAATGAAAGTTTCAAAAACTATCAAGATGCCTTGCTGCAGAGTGATTTGACATTGTGCCCAGTGGGAATAAATACAGAATGCTATAGAATTTATGAAGCTTGTTCATATGGATCACTGCCTGTTATAGAAGATGTAATGACACCGGGTGATTGCGGAAATTCATCAATGTACCACAGTGCTCCATTACAATTATTAAAAACCATGGGGGCTCCATTTATCTTTATTAAAAACTGGAAAGAGCTTCCTGCTGTTCTAGAGAAAGAAAAAAAAATGAGCTTACAAGAAAAGATTCAAAGGAGAAAAAAGCTTATGGAATGGTATCGAAACTTCAAAGCGTGGATGAGACAGAAATTCATTAATACTTTGGAAAATTCATTTTTGCCCAGTGATAAAGGATAAACGTCCCTTTTGAAAATCTAGAACAGATTGAAATCTTAATTTCCATTAACCTTCCGAGGAAGCGTTTATACAAAAGAAATCTCAGAGGGCAGATGCATTCCTTTGGAAGTCAACAGAACTGTGCTAGGTTCATCAAGAGCTACGGTTGGCCCTCCATCCTTAGCAATTTTCAGAGAGGTTGTTGACTTTGCAGGATGGTAGTCTGTAAGGATAACAACAATTTTATTACTGTTTTAACAATTTCCATGTTGGTGTGTGATCTGATAGTTTTTGTTTTGGTTTTTTTTAAATGAGAATATCTTTGAGCATGTGAACTTGTTAGAATCTAACATGAGTATGACTGTTGTGTTTGAAGAAAAAAAAAGAATGAAAGCTGTATGGTACAGAGTAATTTATTATGTAGACTAAAGAAGACAGGTATGATTATAGCAAAATTGACAGGTTTTGCACAATCATTAAGATATATCCTGCTAAGTGCTTGTTTTGAAAATGTGAACAGTTTACTTGATTGACATTTTATTTCCAAGAAAGCGGCCATAAAACTAAACACTGTGGAATAAAAATATGTATTTCAAGGTGAAAATAGAGACCTCTTTCTTAGAAATATTTTATAGCGATATGTTTTCCCTTTTAATTTCAGTTATCAAAATTGCTTTCTTTGATTTCCATTTAGTCTTAGGACATATCTTTCTACCAGTTCTGCTGTGGGAGCATTCATTACCTGCAGTTGGAGGTGCACATTATGAACACCAAGCCTTAAACATTAATTTGCTTGTAGCTTACCCAATTTCTCAAAATCTGCTGGAACTTGTCAACTCCAAAAGATGGCAGAAGTCTATTATTGCATGTTTATGGTACTACATGGACAACAAACAGTTTCAACGGGTTTTGTTAAATGTAGCCGAAGGGATCTGTTCCTCCTCTTCTACATCAGAAGTGAGCGTGTGCTGTTGTCTCCAGCGTGTTTGGCTGGGCAGAGTTACTGCATACACAACATTGGCATACTGAAGGGGGTATGATAGCCAGTTTTCTGTCTTCAAATGTCAGCATGCCATATGGGTTCATTCTCATGCAGGAATTCAAAAGCCAGTGCAACTGAAGTGCTCAGTAATAATAATTTGTGTAATGATACTACCTCATTCTGGAATATGTATCATTCAAGAGTGCTTCCATGTTTTTTTCAGTTTTCTTGCATCTCTTCTGTGTAAAAAAAAACCACCACAACCAGCCAAAACAAAACAAACAAACTCCAACAACCAAAAAAACTACCTGAAAACCAAGACAAAAAAAACCAACCGCTCTCCAAAAACCAAACAAACCTAAAACATAAAACCACTGTGTTTTAGTTTGCTAACAGCGGATGATATTCACAGTGGCTGTCTAGATCTGGAATAAGGTATGTTTCAGAGCACCAGGATTTTTAGAAGCTTGCAGTCCATATGCTTAGCAGATGCTCTCAGAGGACAAATAATCTAAATCCAAATAATCTGAACTGTATGTCTAACATGAATTTCCTATGACTGTCCACCCATTTTATCTGAAGCGTCACGCATGCTGTTGCAATACAATGCACGTGTTCTCCATTCAGGCGAGACTGGAAGTGCAGCTATGACAGTTCAGCACTGAGCTGATGAACCCTGCTTAGACGTGGACCTTCTTAGACCAAATTTACTGTAAATTTCCATACTGAGGTAGCCACCTGCACAGCAGTGCACAGCACTTAGAGGGAAGCTTGAGTATTTGCAGTAGTGCAGTTTCATTGCTGTCATTTCCATCTAGCAGAATCTTTCTACACAGGCAAGTGTGGAGCAAGGATCTAGAGCAGCATTTTTCAGCCTGTGGTCAGTAGATCACTCAGCGCTCCTGCAGGATTGCAAGGAACCACAAAAAACAGCTGAGAGAGAGAAGTCTTTACCAGTCAGCCTAGACTCTTACAAAAGGCTGTAGCTCCTACAAAATCTTAATGGTGTGCAAGTCGGAACCTGAAAAACAGTTCAGTGTCTTACTTGGTCTTCAAGTAGAAGCAGCGTGCTGCTATTCACGTGTTCATTTCTAAGGAAACTTGTGACTTTATTTCCAAATAATGAGGCAGTTGTGTCTTAAGGAAGGCCAGGACATGCACCAGAGTTTTATCAGAATTTCACATTGCTGCTGCTTGCCTGCTTTTGGAGCTCAAAGAGATAGATAAATTTTGCATTTTATCTATATTTAACCAATTCTTGACACTTCAAATTCACCTGCTTCAGTCCAACAGGAATTGGTGCTAGAAGTTTTTTCTTGTGTTCTGTTTCCAGTGTTATTGGAGCAAAGAGAGAAAAACATGTTGAAGCCAAGGGAGGGTTGCTAACTCATTAGGCAGGTTTCTAGTATTTTAATTATTTCTTTATTCCACTGTCCAGCTTGTGGGATAAATTGTAGTTCTCCTGTTTTTATTTCCTAATCTTTCCTCATTTGAAAAAAATTTCAGCTCGGTGCCCTGTTTGGATCCAGAGATAAGCAAGACAATGAAAGGGACCTTAGCAAAAAAGCATGAGACTGAGGGAAGAAAGACAGTGAGGGGTGCAAGAAATCAAAGACAAGGTCTTATAAGTAGTAGAGGAAACTGGTTTAAAAGAAAGGAAGCAGTTAAGCTGCTGGCAAAAAAAAATAGTTTTATCCACTGCATGACATGTCCAGGTGAGAGTAGGTGGTATCTACTGTCAGCGAGAAGATGAAGAATCAATTCAGCTGTTTAAGAGGAGAATGGATGCTCTGTTCTTGCCGTTAGCTTCTGGTTTGAGACTGGGATGGTGAAGTACAGCTTTCCAGGGCATGGAACAAGGACTTGAGGCCTCTTACAACCACACGTGCTGTCTCCATTGGAGAGGGAATTCTGCACAGAACCAAGCCTGTCTTGAGTCAGGAATGCCAATTGTAACATCAAATTTTAAACAGATTGCTAATTACGCCATATTTTGCATCCCACTTAGATTTGTATGTGGGATTTATAACTCTACCAGTTTCATTATCAGTATTTCATGCTGATGAGGACTTAAAAAATTAAGCTGGGTTGCCTTGCTCTAAGAAGAAACAGATCTAGCTTTTCACAGTTTAGTATAGCTGTCTCTCCTATGTAATTCTGTACCGGGTAAGAGTGGCTCTGAACACATGGCATAAACTGTTCATAGGACGGGCTTCTGGAGAGCAATGTTTCCAAAGAAATGTACCCAGTCTTGGTAACTGTTGGTGATCCTGCGGGTAAGGAATTGCCTTGCAGAAGAGCTGGTTGCTGATTGCTTACCATTCTTGGACATTTTAAGTTGTGATAGTGTATTTCAATAGTTAGGTTTTCTGGTATTTTTAGATACGGTCAATGACTGCAACTTATATAAAGAGTGGTACAACTAAAAGTTTTCTAGAAGCCTTTCTCACAGCAATTATTAAGTATGAATTAGGATTGCTATGATTTGCTGGAATCACCAGTTTCTCTCTTGGCTTATTGCCCTCACCAAAATACTTGCAAAACCACAGAAAAAAAATCCTGTTACTTCTTGGCAAACCTTGCATGTTAGTAATAACCTCTAAGGGCTGGGCAAACTCAGAAGCAGCTTCTGTGCTTTGGAGTTGTAAAATATTTCCAGGAATTCTTCCTACAGGGATGGGAGAAAGGAATGACAGTTGAACAAGATTATGCTTTCTTTGGCGCCTTCATGAAGACTGACGTTGGGAGAGACAAATGTATTTCAAATGCAATTCCAACCGTGCCCTAAGAAACTGTTGCTTCCAAGAAAGTTGCTACCATAAGACATGTTGGGACTGCCATTTTCCAGTAGCTAAGACGGATTTTAATGATTACATAGTGCTGTGAATCCTACAGAAAGGGTTTGATGAATCAACCCCCCCCCCAAAAAAAAGCTGACCTAATGAAAATGTGACTGAAAGGATGACGTACAGTTTACATTGGATTCCGGGACTTTGTGCTGTTTGGTTTTTGCTTCGTGTGTCCACAAAGATAAATTAAATAATAGTTTGAACAATAAGCCCATCTGGGATCACTCCAAAGTGGTGCTGTAAAAACCATGCTGTGCAGCAAAAGTGACAGTGGTTCTAAACTCTTCCTCATCCTAGCAGATTATGGAGTTACAAAGAACTGCATAGATTTATTCCTAATCACCAGTCCATAAATCATGATCATCCTGATAATCTTGATGATAGGGAAACAGCCTGCAAAAGGTCACGTTCCCAATTGATACTTAAACTGTTTGGGTGGGTCAAATTTCAGGGTTTCTTTGGTGTCTCCTGAGCAATAAGCTGTAAACGAGTACGTGCTTTTTATCTTGACAATATAAATACTTTTCACATCTTCACTACTAATCTGAGCACGGAGGACTGCTTTGGGTGTTAAAATCTCTCCATGTGATTCTAGTTTTAAGGAACATAAAAGCTGAGAAGGCGCTAGAGGTGAAATCTGAGGGCCAAGAGGAATGCTAATCAGAAAAAGGTTAAAGACTGTGTACATTTCTGATGTATTTCATTCAAAAGAGACAATGCATCTGGAACTATGAGGCAGTAAAATGGTGAGGCAAAGAGTTTCCAGACATGCTATGTACCATTAGTCCCCTGTGTCTGGTGTTTCAGTGGGGTAGTATTTAACTGTCACTGGTTCAAGATCCCATAAAGAAGCCTCAGTCTTCAGAGGAGACTTGGACCATGTTTTGAATTTCAAGAATGTTTTTAAATTCCTCTAGTTGAGTACTTAAAAGCCACTGTTTGGTTTTGAGAGGCTGGCCACACCACCAGGCATTCGTACAGTAACATCTCTTATCTCCTAATCATCTGGAGTGCCGTGGCACGTTCTTTGCTATTCACATTTTCTTCTCTGAACACCCTTGGGCCGTGAGTGCGGCTGGGTGAACACTGCTGTAGTAGAATACGAGATCCACAGTCCCACAACGCAGATGTGTTTTGTCGAGCATGCCATGAAATAACGACTCGTTCTCTCAGCCAGTCTCACCCCACCTTAATCACAGAAGGATAGTTTCAGGTCAGTATCCTCAAATTGCTTCCTAGTTGATATCCCTGTGATCTTAATTTTTTTCACTTTCATCATTTGTATCTTGGGCTGCATTTTTAAAACAGAACTAAAGTATTATACACAGTTTCCATTAAATGTATATTTTCAGAAGATATGAGATGCAAAATAAATGCATCCAACAGAAGTGAGTCATTCACTAAGGTCCAGATGAAGACACAACCCATTGAAAGACAGCAAGTTGTGCAGGTGGCTACAAATAAAGAAAAATGATCTCTGAATGGCTGAAATTAGCCTGATTCTTTCAGATGAAGTTATTCAAACAGCATAAATCTGTTAAATGTCATATTTTGAAGTTTGCTATATTGAAGAAGTTTTGTTCAGGGCCCAAACCGCAAGATTTCTACATATGCTAGTAACAAATTAGGCGAATGCTACTTCAGGCATAGCACAAAGATTTCTTTATATCCTTAGACAGAAAGAATTGTATCAGAAACTATAATTTTTTATAACAACATCCTGTTGTCTGCTACCATTGGGTACCTGGAAAGAAGGTAGTTTGATTTCAAGAGAGTTACTCCTAATTTCCACAAACACAGCCCAGTGGACTTCAGCTCATGGATTCTCTTTTTTTAATATGGATCTCTGTATTCATTCTCTCTGAATATGGAAATAGAGAATTAAGGACAGCTGTCTTCCCCTAAGGGGGAAAAGGAATGTGGTGATTAATTGCTGTAGGAATTTGAACAGTGCTTCACACTTCCTTCAAATGCTAGCATAGGTTTCAGACAGCCAGTGACATGTGCTCCCTGGTATGCAGTCTTTAATTGCATATTCCTTGTTGCTGGAGGGTTCGGTTTATTAATTTAATAGTGATTTATCAATTTCTGTCAATGCAACCCTTTGCTGATGATTGTCTTACTAACACTAAAACTGAAGACAATATACCATCTGATGAGAATACAAGCAGGAATCTGCAAGTTCTGCCATGTTGTACCAATTTTCCTCCCTTCCCCCGTTTAATCAGACTGATTGTTTCTTCTTGTATGTCTCATCTCTGCTTTTTTCTCCCTGTGAACTGATTCTACCCAGCTGACCCTCTTTTCACATTGTTATTTTCAGATTATAGCAAATTGCTTTCTATCTGGTAGGGATATAATTTCCTTGTCCCTGTGGAGAATTTCTTCCAGGTACCAAATCTCAGTGTAGATGTAATTAGGCTTTTGCTGAATTTCTGCCTTAGCAAAGCTCTTACTGTTACACAGCATGCTGCCAAAATATCTCTCTGTAGGATATTACGTCAACTGAGTGCTTGTTTCTTAAACATTTATAGTCTGTTGTTTAAGATTTTTGACTGTATTAAGAGTTCAGTGAAAAGGATTACGTTTGTTGGAGCAGAAGCAAGGACTAACTTCAGATCTCTCTTTGCTTTTCATTTTACAGCAGGAAACGCTCTTCATCCCATGAACGAAACCTGGCATGCAGCCATAGATACCTGAACACAGCTTATCGTGTTTGACATCAAAAGGCTTAGACATCGGCTCATGACTTTTGAGATCCGAATTCAGTCCCTCACAACATAAGTTTCCAAGGACCATTATCCACCAGAGGATATTCACATTCTGCGTAAAACCCAGGTCAGGTCAGTTCTGCTTAGATTAACTGTCCAAAGGACCAATCCTTTGAACTGCTGCTAGGCAGCCTGCGGTGCTTGGCCTGCTGGTGAGCTGTGAAGCACCAAAAGCCATCCTTGAAACTGCTGCTTTTTTCGTTTTGCAGTCGCAAATGCACATTCCCCTCACGCAGGTAAATACAAAGGCCCCCCTGCCATCAGTGTTTGTGGTGAAACAAGATCACTTCATTTGCTACTGATTTTCAGTAAAGAATTTACAAACATGAAATACAGCTTTTCAAAAAAAATCATAGAATTGTCCAGGCCAGAAGGGACCTCCAAAGGTCATCTAGTCCGACTTCCCCGCAGTCAGCAGGGACACCCCCAACTAGACCAGGTTGCCCAGGGCCTGATCAAGCCTCACCTTGAATATCTCCAGGGATGGGGCCTCGACCACCTCCCTGAATATCAATGTGGTATCAATGTGGTAACAAATATTTTGCTATTCTTTCTTCTGTGGTCAGAGAGCAGTATGATGTGCAGTGGAGGGTAGGCTCTCCCTCCGCCCCCGGCTGTTGCCTGCTCCCTTCGTTTAAAACCTACTGGTTACTCCAGAGCTCCCACTCTTCCACCAGTGGAAACCCCTCTACCTCTGCGCCTCCACGTGCCCCTGAGTTCCCCGGTCTGGCCAGGGGAACTGCGTGACTCCACGCTTATCTCCAGCCAAATGTCGCTCCTCAGAGTAAGTATTCTGAGGTTCATTGCCCTTGGGGCCCATTCCACACGCCCACAGCATGCCTAATGCACACTGCTTGGGTTGGATTCTTGAAAAGGGAAAGGCAACGGGTTTTGTTCAGAAAGCAGCACCTCAGCAGGAGGGGATTATGCTTGTTCTTTCATGTCACTGTTCAGGGGTGAGAGCACTTCCCCAAGACGTGTGAGAATTGGGCTCAGTTCCCTTCTCCACCTGTGAAAACTTGAACCTACATGTTCCAGCTCCCAGAATGAACAATGTCAGCATAGGCTGACTATAAAGTCATCCCACTCTTCACAAAGCCTTTCAGTATTCACTGGGATAGTGAATATGTGAATATGTTGGTTATGGCATCCACCTAGAGTTCCTCTCTCTGTTCTAGGTGTTCATACATAAGATAATCATTAGATGAAACACCAGTTTCCTATCACTTGTTGCAACCCCCGTTCCTCGTAAGGCAACTCATTCTGTAGGGACTTAGATGCATAACTCAGTAGCAGATATCACACACCTAAGCTGAGTATGACACCGCTTCAGTGCCCCAGCCAACTCAGCACACCTCTGTGCCTCTGGTCCGGTATGAATAAGAGATGCTGCACCTATATAGCATAAACTGGTGCAGGGCTATAAGCTTAGATGTGAAAGCAGTAACGCTACATCCCTCGTGCATCCAAATGTGGTGGTGTGTCCACAAGCCTCTGAGAGGGGCTCAGGAGGAGCAGCACAATGTGCACAGCAGTCCCCTGGCCAGTATGGTTGCTACCGGCTCCTGTGCTCACTATAAACCCCCAGTGGCAATGTAAATGTGGAACCAACTTAAATAGTGTTAATAAAAAACAGCTTATAAATATTGCAGAAAGAAACAGAGCAGGGGGAGTATTGTACCTAAAATAGCAACTTACGAACTCCCGAGTTTTGCTCTGGCTCCGTAACTGCTTCTCTGCCAGTTTCCCTTTCTGTAGAATAGTGGTATCTCTCCCCCTAGCCATGGATGCAGCTGTTGGGAAGCTGTACCCATCTGCTGGTGTTTGGTCAGCAGGCTGATGATTCAGATTGCTGTACAAGTCTGTATATGCAATCCTTGTGTTGGACTACTAGACATTTTTAAACTTTGGGAGTCTGAGTGTGCCTTGCTCTCAGTATCCTAGAAATGACATAGTACTTTTCCATTTTATACTTAAATCATGCACTTAACCTGGTGCTATATCTGGGCCTATAATCAACAAGACCTTTCTGCTGCATATAGCGACTATCAATCTCCCCCTTTTTCTCTGTTGACTTTAATTAGAGTGTTCCAGTTATTGCTTGAACCTCCTTCACGCAACATTAAATCGTCTTATCAAAGGATCATAGCTTTTCCCTGCTGAATGAACACCTACCAGTAACACCCCATTCTCCGGTGTCTTGATTGCTCTGATCTTGCATTAGAGGCAGCTCTTCTTCTGCAGGGTTTTCATTAATTTAGTTCCTCAGACTGCAAAGTCGTATGGTGTCGTCACCCCCACGCCCTCAAGACTTCTCATGATCATGGCTATCCTTCTTCTACCTTCTGCTACAAATAGAGATTCTGATCCAGAGTCTTGGAATGACTATGCATCACTTTTATGTACCTAATCTCAATATAAGAAGTATAAATCTTTAAAAAACTTTGTTAACAATTTCTCAGCTGCTTAATGTAGCAGTGTAACGTAATATTCAGGGGAAGGGCGTGTTTGACAGCAAAATGCAAACGGCTGACTTGCAACAGCTCAGTAAGAAGAAAAGAGGGAGAGACAAATACACTCACTGTATATTTTATGAACTTGCAGCAGCACTTGACAAAGAAATATTCAAGTTGCTAAGAAACAAATACAGCTGCGTCAAAATGAGTAACGAAGCTTTCACCTTCATGTTTTCTCATTTATCACCCACAATCAAATAGGCACCTGAGTTTTGGTGACCTTATTGGTAGTGTTTTCTAACTTCCATTTCACGTGGATGGGACTCAGCGACAAGACTAAAGGAGGGGCAGAAGGAGAGAAAGCTGAGGCTCTAACAGCATGGGATAAAGGAGGACTGGGGACAGTGGCAGCAAGGTCTCTGCTTTGAATATCTTCAAGCGCTACCCAAGGCCATAGCTTCACTGTGCAAGCACTGTTCAGCAGTAGCTGAAATGGTGGTACCAACATTGTTTTAGTCACAAATCCAAGCCACAGCACCACAGGGGCTGCTGTGTGGAAAGTTAATTCCATCCCAGCCAGAGCCAGTACAACAGCTTCCGCTGTCTGCCTTCCCTGAGAATCCTCCTTCCCTCAAATGGGCAGTGGTGGCTTTTCATGGCTGACTGCAGATAAAGTCAAAGAGCTTTTGCTTCAATACAGCTACCGTGTGAATTTCAACTCTGTCAGATGTGATTGCCAAGAGACTCTGATGAGAAGCTGTAATGGAATCTTTCCAAAAGCATCACAGTAGCAAAAGACCACCCCTACGAAGTCACCCCTTGCTCTTTACCGGGAACTGTGTCCATTGAGGCTGCAGTGAATATAAAAGCAATTAGAGAAGGCCACTGATCCAGACAAGGTAGTAAAAGCTTATGCATGTGCAATTGCTTTTGGCCCAACTCATGCCTCTGCATCACAGGTCCAGTAGTAAGTCTATTAGAATTTAAACATCCCTGGCAGCCACAGGAAGGACAAACAACACTTGGAACAAGAAAGGAAGGTTTATAACAGATGTTACACAGCATGAGATCTTTGTGGTCTCTGGTTTAGACTAATCAGTCCAGATTATCAGTAGGTACATTGAGGAGAGGGACAGTTTGTCACATGGGCAGTGACAAAAAATGGGTGTAGACATCACATGCTTGTATGTCCTTCACCGCAAGTGGCTGAGGGAGCAATATGGACTCAAGATGCCAGCTGTGCTTCTGCATCCATGCCCTGTTTGTCATCCCAGCTTGCCAATCCTGTCGTATTTCTGGCTGGTAATTCTGGCTTGTGCTTCTCCTGCTGAAAGCTGAGTCAGGAATGAGGAAAAAATCCTCAGAGGTTGCTTTTTTTAAAGTCACATTTAATTCCTTTCATTTGAAGTAGATGAGTTCTTGCTCATCATTTCCCTACCCCCTCCAGACTTTTCACAGACAGTACTGGTTTGCTGGAGAAACTGAATAAACAGAGATTGCAGATAGCAGAGCTGTAGCTAGTTTTTGTTTAAGCAATAAAAAAGCAATACTGCAATCCTTAACTGAAGGAACTTTAAGACAATTATGTGGTTTAATGATCTGGTAGAACCTTTCTTATTCCAAGAAGAGCTACATTTGTCAAGAAAGGAACAATCAGGGAAATAAAACCAGTTTATCTCACAACAGAACCAGTATCATGTCCTGAAAATATCAGAGTTCTCTATTTTAGGACATACTTTTATAGTTAGCTTCCCAGTCCCCTCTTTGTGCCCCTGAGTAAATGTGGTGGTGGTGGGGTATTTATGCAGGAGTCCCCTCAGAAGACATGGAGCCGGCATCGCCTGTTTGGTAGCATCTATACTCCTTTGTCACCTCATCCCAGTATTTTAGCCATGCCAGATAATAAATTGCAGCACTGTAGAAGAGTATTGCAATGAGCATTTTGCAATTCTGGACTACCAATCTGTGTAGTTACAGAATTATTTCTCAAACCCTCCTTTTCTCAGCCCCCATTCAGCTCCTAAGCCCCCAGGTTATACATGTATGAGCTGCTTCTACACAGCAAGGTGTCCCCTGTTTCCATACTGGTAGCATATAATCTCTATGTCAGATCCATGACCTTTCATCAACAGCAACTTGCCTGTGAGTGGGAATGGGAGGGGACACACAGAAAAGCGTTTGTGTCCTCCTTTGTCTGGAGATTTTCCCCTGGAGTGACCTGAGCAGCTATGACTCGTCAGAGCAGTATTATACTCCATTAAGGTCATACACAGACATGTAATAACTGCAGCAACACCTTGTGTTCTTAAAGGTTGCTTTGTCCTAAAAGAGGACTGAATTTGCACCTTACTTTTTGATAAGCACGACGCCTGTCTCAAAGCAGCAGGTGGCGAGAACCGTTTAGTCACGTTTGTTCCAGTAATTTTCTTCTGATGATTGCATTTACTAATATTTAACTCCTGGGAAGCTAATGAGGCACATGCCCATGGTACCAAGAGCACTCCACAAAACGTTGGGAGAGATGTTCTCTGCCTTCATGTTTCTAAAAAGCAGAAACACAAGCCAACCCTGCCAGTGCTCAGCTCAGATAAGGGGCTTGTTGCTGGAACCACTCTGGCACCTGAAGAGTATTTTCAGAATTGTTTTATGAATGGGATTTATAATTATCATGAAACACATAGGAGGAGAGGATTTTTTTGTACTATCCTTTTTGTTTTGGGAATCCCTATAACTGCTAGGATATTGGACTACAGGTTTTTCCAAGTGGTATGAGCTGAAAAAAAGACATTTTTCAGTGGTTAGAGGCTGGTATCAATTAGGAATATTGAAGTACAGTTGCTTTGGCTTTATTTTTACCCCCAAATTTGCAAATAGAGCATTTCCATGATGACTATTTAGAAAAATGGTGTGTAGCCAGACCAGTTTTCACCTTTTCATGACACCTTGACACCTTTTCACTAGAGGAAAATAGCACTTTATTATATGATGCTTTTCAGAGGAAAATTAGTGTGTCTTTTTCTGGAAATCCTCTTTCAATGCATATTCTTATTTACCTAATACATATTTACATAATTAATTCAAGCTGTGTATTTCTGAAAGCTCTTGCAGACAACTATTCATCCATACAGTGGAATAAAAAGACCTGAGCAGACCAAATGAAGCAGATCTCTGAGGTGTTCCGATGAGGCCTGAGCTTAACCTTCACATCTGAAAACCAAGCAGTTAGATTAAACCAAAGACCAGGGAGGCTGAACACTGGCTGTAGAGTTCACCAGGTAAGCTCACGAGATGGGACACAACCAGACAAGGTGAGAGGAGAACAGAGGACCCACATTGCCAAATGCACACAGGAGGTCCAGTGTGGAAACTGCAGGTAATAACTTCACACATGGACACCCTGTGTAGGGCATGACAGAGGGCAGCTGCCCAGCTTGTGGCTCTCCAGCCTCCCCACAGTTGGCTGAGCCGGAGAGCACTCCTGGGGTCCATGTTCTGCTAGAAAGAGCAAAGAAAATCATCCCATAGCAGATGAGCAGGAGGGGTGCTGAGGTGTTCCCAGGACACCCTCAGAAGAGTGTGGAAAGCAGAGGAAGATTGAGAGCACTTAGAATCTTCCTCTGCATCTCTGTAATCAGAAGAAGATTAAATTCTTCTGTAGTCGGTCCCCGTGGGACAGAAATTGTTGGTGAAGGCACAGCCAGTGCTGGGGTCTCTCCCGGCTCCTGGCTACCCTGCTTCAGTCCCCATTGCACCCTGGCAAAAAGGAGGTAAAACTGAGCACTCATTTCACCTGAACTAATGATGCCAAGAACAAGAAGTGATCTAGATACTTATGAATATAAAGGAAAGAAAAATTATTTGTAAGAAGAAATAAAGCTGTTCCTTTAAGAACATAAATTCTGCCAACCTGTGGGATGATTCAGATGATGAGACTGTTAAAACCATGGCTTCCAGCCTGCTGAAGAAATACAGAGAGGGCAAAAAGGAAAATGGAGTAAGTCTCTGTGTCAAACATGTCACCATTTCTCTCTGAGTCACTAACAGCTTGAAAATAAATTGCCATGGTTACATCTGGATCAGCAGAAAGAGCCTCACAAGTTGGTATTTGCCACAGACTGTCATATCACTTTAGTAAACACAACTACCAGCAGCACATAAACAGCTGTCTGTAACATACAGGGAGAAAAAAACCAGCATTGCTGTGAGGGATTTCAGTACGAGTGGTTTAAACAAAAGACTCACAAAGCCAGAAAGAAATACCCTTGAAACTCTTCAATATTATAAATGATGATTTGCTAACTAACAAAATACTGCATCCAATATCAGGGGATTCGAGCCTTGCAAAAGCTTCATCTCATAAAGGAGAGGAGAAAAGACTGGACAACAAAAAAAGCAATAGTTGTTTGGGTTACTCTGACAGTGTTTTGGCCTTAAACGACCTTTTTCCTGTGGAGTAGAATCTCGCTGGCACTGCAGGCTTTGGTGGTTACCCCCAGAAACAACTCCATCCGGGTTTGGAAGGTTCCAGCACTGGAAGTGATAAACCAAGACTGTACCTTTTTCTGAAAAACACATTCTGTTTCGGTATGAACTATTGGACCTGAAGCAGCCATTAATTCCTAAAATCTCATGCTCTGTATAATGCAATAGATCAGCCTAGGAGATCATTGTGGCTTTTTCTTAATAACTTAGCCTTAATAACTATGAGCATTAATGTAGTCTAGTGTCATAACTAACTCATAACTTACTGGTGATGCCATATGCCCAAGCACTTGGCACTCTCAGTGTAAACACTATAATATTACTGAATTGTGATGTTTAAGTTTCTTTATACACTTTTGCATTTAGCAGGAGGCACTCAGTTTACATTTTGCTGTATATGCTATATGTTACCAAGGCAGAAACTCACAGTCTTTTTAACATCCAGATGATGTGGAATATCATGGCAAATATAAAGAGAATTGTTTTCACGTAGGTAAGGCTGAAAAAAGGAATTACCATCCAGAGAGTCAATACTCTATGAACAAATGTCCCTCAGGGACCAGGACCCAGCATGTTTACAAAAGGAAAGGAGGAACTGGCATGGTGTCAAGCCACCCTAGAACCTACACTTGTCTGTCACTTGCTTTTGATAGTCATCTTTGCCAGCTTTATATTTGTAATTCTTGGTCAAGGCAGAATGTCAGGTCCCCAGAGCTGTAACCAAATATTTAGAAACTATGCACTCTGTTACCACAGCTGAATAATAATACATAATTATTAATAATAATGATGATTATTACAATAATAACATTAATTGTGCTAAAATAAGATATTGGGCATCACATCTTCCTTTTTTTTCCCTAGAAAAAGAAATTATAGCTTGACATTTTAGGTTCAGCATTGAGGATTAACCATTTACCATTCTGGTTTCGTGCTGGGACTCCTAGATTTTATAGAATATCATTAAATCAACAGCATGCGAACTTTACTGTTACATCAAAAGGTGATTGAAAGGTTAGTAGAGTTGTTTTACCTCTCATGCTGGCAAAACAAGTTCCTGTGCCTACCGATTGACCAGAACAGTTAGTCAAAACTCCAGATGGTGTTTTGTTTGGCTGTAACTTTTGAACGATTCTTTGAGAAGATACTGCTACACTAGTCACCATATCCCTGGGTCTAATTGCCATGAGAAATACTGCCTTGACTGATGTAAAAAAGCCATATTATATATTTCTAGTCAACTGTACTTCCTGAAACATTATTTTTTTAATCCAGTCAGGAAGAAAATAAAGCTAAGATTTCTATAAACCTCCCAGGTTGAGCCAGTTGGAAATAACCAGGGCTATGTTGATAACAGTATAAAGAAAGTGAGCTTTAAGCTAGCACTGAAGTGGTTTCAGACTCAATTCTTGCTCAGTGGGGTGTCCTAAATGACATTTGTGGGAGGAAAAGTCAAGTCACCCTGAAGTGGAAGGAAAAGGATTATGTCCTTTCTGGTAGAAACACTGTTCAGAAGCTTTTCTTGTCTCTTAGTGATAGCACATTTAACAACGCACTGACTATTTATTTTTTTAAAAATCTTGTTTTCTACTTGTTTGCTACAGGCTCTCTGCTACTTGCGGTTTCTGTTCTCATTCAGCTAATAAGCCTGGTCCTACCTACATGCACCAAAACTGCTGCTTACTGTTCAAGTTATATGTTTTCTTTCCACCAGCAAAATTTACCCTATTCCCCCAAGAAAGGCTTGTTATTTCAGTTGCAGAGATGAAAAGCAAGCCCTGCTGAGGGTGGACTTAATGGATGACAGCAGACTATGCAAAGGCAGCTGGAGGAAAGGGATGCTTCCCTTAGCATCTCTGGCCTGGCAGTGGTGCTTACAGGAGAGAGCACATTGTGCTTGGCCGCTGAGGAACCCCCGTGGTACCTCGCTGTTCTGTCTCTTCTATTGAAGAGAAAAAGGCTGGCTGAATCTGAAAAGTCAGACAGTTTATCATTACTATTTTTCAGCTGTATGGGGCTATTTTTAAAAATAATATTTTACCTGGTTTAAACTGCGAAATCCAGTAGATTTCATCATCTTAGAAATATCCCTCATGTTACATATTCTTTAGAGATCAATGCTCTAAGACCACTATAAATTATGACAGGGTATGTGTGATCTAACAGTGACACACCTTGGTGCTTTAAAGCCTTTGGCCTCCAGTCTCGGGCATATCAAAAACAGAGCACGTTGCTCTTAGATGATCCTGTTCACTCCCTCACAGCTTAGTGCTCGGGAGCCCAAACCTGCCCACACTGAGGTGGAGGGCAAAGCTATCTTAACTGTTTTTTGCAGAAAAAGTTCAAGCCTTTTAGCTGTGGAGACATTTTCATTCCACAAGCACAGGGAAGACTGTGAGGGAGGCTGAGATGGTGGAGAGAGCCCCAGCCTAGAAATCTGGCTGCAGTTTGCGGTTCTGCCATGGGCTTTCCATAACTTAGGTTAACTGAGTGTGGCTACAGGGCTAATCCAAGCCTGGGCTGGCTTCCTGAAGATGTTCAACTCTGCCAGCTCTCTCTCAGCTTCTATTTTCAAGACAGCTAAATTTGCATTCACACTATAGATGTTGTTTCACGGCACAACTTTCCACGTGGCAGGTGGTTTTCTAGTGAGATGACATTTTGTTCTAGTGAGATGACATTTTATTCCTAATTAACGTACACAGTTCTTTGCTCGGGCTAGGTGATCAAAACAAGCCCTGCCAAGAAGAAAGGAAAAAAGCATCCGCAGCTTGAACGCTAGGCCAGCTTTCTTAACTGTTTCAGACAATCAGTTCTGAAGACAAAGTAAAATGTATCCCTCCTTCCCGTTCCTCCTACGTCTGTTTGATTACGATGATATTGCCTTCTGCAAGATCATGGACAAGGTGAGACCATTGGAGAGCACACTGCTCTGGGAGATCTAAGCCAGCAGCAAGCCTCTCTGTTCTTCTCTGTTCTTCCTCAATGAATTTTTATTCTTCTATAATGAAAATGAATACTGAGCTGTCATATATCATCAGAGAATTTATAAGTCCATCCATGGAAAGAAGGTCTTCAAAGCGGGTAACCTTTGCAAGCTCATAATCCCTTTTGGAAAATGGAAAACAGAGGACAGGTGGCAATAAATGTCGGTTGAATCAGCAAAGCTCTGGAAAATCACTGGAAACAAGGTTGGGAGTCTGCACCATTTAAAAGTTGGGAAAGGACAGCTGGTGGAATAGTTTGCTTACCAAATCCTGGCTTTCAACCCTGACTTTTAGATGACCACTGTATAGTTAGGAGATGCTCCCGCTCTGCACTTGCCTTCACACCCATACAGCACGGTGCAGGCTGCTCACCATGAGCAATAGCTTAATTTTCTTGCCAGGAGCTCAGGTTTGGGAAGGCGAGCTAGAAGCAGCTACATGCAGACACAAGACATGTTTCGGCATATTCTGAAAGCGAAGTGTGGGTTAGTCTGCACACATAGAGACAAAGCCATTGCTCACGTGTGGGTGTACCAGACTGATACAGCCTGCCTTCAAGCTCTGCATGAAGGGAAAGCCAAAGATGAGCGCAGGCCCAAGGCATCCTCATGCAGTGTGAATGCAGCCAGCCCCGGCTGTGCCAGGCACAGCACAGGCTGGTAAATCAAGAGACTCACACTCAGCTTTTCTTAAGTACGGCAAAGACATTACAGCCAGGCTGACAGGTCCTTGGTCCAGACAGAAAGCACACGGTGACAGCACGGTGTCCTCCTGAGGCCAAAGCACCAACTAAAACTGAAGACATGACTTCTTTGTATCTGTTGGAACTTGATGATCTTTAAGGTCCCTTCCAACTGTAACCATTCTATGATTCTATGATTCTGTGATCACTGTTCCCAAATCACAGAATGGTAGGGGTTTGAAGGGACCTTTGGAGATCATCCAGTCCAACCCCCCTGCGAAAGCAGCTTCTCCTGGAGCAGGTTGGACAGGAACGCATCCAGCCAGGTTTTGAATACCTCCAGAGAAGGAGACTCCACAACCTTTCTGGGCAGCCTGTTCCAGTGCTCTGTCACCCTCAAAGTAAAGAAGTTTTTCCTTATGTTGAGATGGAATTTCCCGTGTTCCTGTTTGTGCCCATTGCCCCTTGTCCTGTCTCTGGGCACCAATGAAAAGAGTCTGGCCCCATCCTCTTGACACCCGCGCTTTAGATATTTATAAGCATTGATGAGATCCCCTCCCAACCGGGGCATTGCAGAACTTGTCTCATCACCACGCCTCAGCAAGGACTGCCACACAGCAAGAGCTTCAGATGCTCAGGAGGTGCCACGGTAGGGCCACGTAAGTACCACAGATACAAAGTACCTGCGCTGCTCCTTACTCTTAAAGGTTTGCTGCTTCCTCTAAACTCTTACTCAAATGTGGAGGTAGCTTTTATCACCTGGTGAGGGCTGCCACCTCCCAGTAAATGCAGCCGGCCGTGTGCTCCCTGCCCTCCCGCAGGCTGCCCAAAAGGCCACAGCTCTGATGAGCAAAGCCTGTGCCGCTGTGCCCTGTGATTTGCAGCCAGACACCTTGAGGACGCTTCGGGCACGTTTGCATTGCCATGTCAGCTCAGCCTGATGCTCCTCACCATGCTTTGCCTCGCTCTGTGCCCTTGTCCAGGGGCGGCAAACTGCTGCTCCCCTCCCTGCAACTCAGGTAGCCCAGCAGAGAGCGGCACTGGCCCATAGGCACGTTCAGCTCCCCTGGCAGGATGGATGCACGTGACTCTGCAGGTTTGTACCTGCTGGAGCCCGCTCAGCCCCTGCCCACCAGACTTGCCAGACCAGCAAAGCAACACAGACACGCTGCCCTACTCACCATCTCCGCACCGCTGAAGGAGGAATGGTGGCTGCTGCAGTGAGGGATGTGACAGTGCAAGCAACAGGAGACCTCATTTGCCCCTGGAAAGCAGAGCATGCCTCCTCCCCTCCCAGGGGAGGACAGTCCTTCCTAACGGCAAGTGAGTGAAGAGATCAGGGTAGAGGTGTGGTGGGCCAGGTGTGGGCCAGAAAGGGTCAGAAGAGGGATTGAACTGACTTTGCAGACCTGGAGTAAACATTTGGTGACTTGGGCTTATCACATACCGGGGCATACGAATGGCAAGTGTGTGCCTGCGGAGGTGCAAATACCCATTAAGAGGAAAAATACACAGTGGGGAGGGCAGCACGGGAGAAAAGTGAAGTTGCTTTTGCGACGAAGAGGAACTGTTCTTCATCTAACTCTGAAGCCTCTCCTCAAAGGGTTTTTTTTTCTTTAATTCCTCCCACTACAGAGGGGAGTTATTAAAATATGAAAAGATGCTGGGATAAAGCACATACATCACTGTCTGATCAGTTTAAAAAATCTGCACCAGTATCCTAATGAACTTTTAACTAAGGCAGAGCAGTCTCTTCTTCTTACCTGGTACTGTGAGGAAAATTATCTTATTTGTCCTCACAGTATGAGTCATCTACAAAAAAGGAGCTTATTGCGTGTGTTTGCCATAATTAATAACACCCACATAAAATGAGACTTTTGGCCCCTCTGTGAGCTAAAGCTTAACTTGCAGAAGGATTCTTTTGAACACAGTGGCACTAAAATTATCGGTGGCTTAGCACAAAGCATTTTCATCTTGCTTTGAAGCTGTTTATGAGGGTCTTGCAGCAGCAGAGAATAAAGTTACCTTTCTCTCCTACATGCTCCTTCATTACAAGTTCCCCAAGGATCACAGAGAAGCAAGGAAAATAATAAATATTAATTTCAAAAAGTTTAGCTAACACTTGTGCATGAAGACTTTCAGTGGGTTTATGCAGAAGCCTTTGGAGACTTTGCTGTGTTTCTGTACATAAACCCCAGAATATCACCCACTCAGAAACAGTCATGGCTGACTCTCTAAATTGTACTGCAAGACTTTATTCCTCCTCTACTTCATCTATTTATCATCAGAAAGCTTTAAATAACCTTTCATTTTGAGAAAATTACAGGGTACAATGGACTAAATACGACATGCAATAATCCGTAACAACTTTCTCATAAGACTATGGGTAAAACTGCCTCTTTTTAATTATTTTTATACCTTGAGGAGTTCTTTCTTTAAAGTATATGTGTTGTCTTCTTCATTAAAGTTAGTAACCATGCTGAATCATCTCAGACTTCACTGAAGATGCCTCATCTGCCTGGGTTCAGTCTGACTGCAGGAGCAGTATAAGCATCTACTTATTCTTTGCTTTCTTCCTAAACTCACCTCTAGTTCCTTCTAAAATGGACTAAAAAATGGAACAAAACTATAGGATCTGGTATTTTTAGCTTTTTATTACTCTCAGTAATAAAATACCTCCAATTTTCATTATCTAAGCCACTTTTCATAGCAATGTAAAATCACAGACAGAGCAGCATTTTGGCCCGGGCCTCCAAGACAAGCCTACCCCCACCACCATCACCCCCATCCATGCCTGTGAGGTGGCTGCTCAGGCAGTGGAGCCTTCTGATGTCCCTAGCTGGAATCCAGACGTTTGGCATCCAACCCTCTGCTCTTCCAGCTCCCAAACACGCAGGAGCCTTGTCCCTGGCTGATGGTCACAGGGCCACCACCACCGCTGCCCCCAGGCTCCCAGCGTTGCGGGGAGCAGGGTCTGCAGATATGGCACGTCTGAATGACAGGTCAAGCTACAGGCAGGAATGCAGTGGGATAGAGGACTTGGTGATGGGTTAAAGTGATGGGGACAGAGTGTTGTGGGAAGGTTTAAGGGGAACAGGACTGCTGCAAGAGCCCTAGAGGTCCAGCAAAGTAGGGACTGAACTCTCTGTCTGTGGGGCCGAGCACCGTGCCAAAAGCAGTGGAAATCCCATCCATGGGCTGTGCTCCTCAGCTGGACAGTGTCGGCAGAAAGAAGGGAGATGGTCCTGATGACTCCAGGAGCTGCACATCTTTATCTCCCTCCAGCAGGAAGGAATTGCAGTGCTGGGAAGACAGGAACCCACATCCCACTTTTCATTTGGTTTCATCTCACCCACCAGGAATCCATCTTGAAAAACAAGAATTAAAAAGGCTTTCTTCTTCGTCTGATATAAGGCAAAAGAGGAGATACATTTTGACTCATACATGAGAGTTGGACTTTGAAAACCTCTGAACAGTTCCAAAGAGCAACATGAAAATCATAGCAGTGTGGCAGGAAACGGCAACTGAGAATGAGATGAGGCCTCAGGTAACTGAACTGAAACCAAAAGGAACAAGAATCCTGAGACAGCAGAGCCACTTCATGTGGATGCTGCAGTCCTCATGTTCTGCTCTGAAAGTGAGGTTCAGCTGGGATGTTGTGATTACCATTTAATGTCTGGTTTAATACCTTAGTGAACAAGCTACCGCCAGCATAGCTGAAGGGGGAAAACATGTTTTTCCCAGTAAAGAGAACCAAGAATATTGACAAGTAGAGAACTGTTCTCACCAGAACATAATTTTCTCTTCACCTTTGAGCCTGCTTTCTGTAAAAGGCATTAGCTTCATACTCCCTTGGTAAAGTCAACCGCAACGAACATCCAGTTTGAGCTGTGCAATATACGAACTTTGAAATGTTCATTTTCAGAACAATTATTCCACACTTACATTAAAATTTCAGTTGCCATGCTAAAAAAAAGGTTAATGAGAATGAGATTTCTGGCAGTGAGAGAACCATCTCAGATAAAATGCTTTCTAAACATTAAATATAGATTTATTGTATTCCTTTCTAGAAAGGAATATCAAATCAGAGTACTTGTCCTTTCTTCCCAGTTCAAGGTAAGTTGTAGCCACTCTTTCAGAATATTTCTGGGTTGAGTCATCTCAAGTTAATATATGAACTGCTAAAAAGAAAAGTGACAGAGGGTTTTTTCACTATCTCCACCTTTTTTGAAGAGCTAATGGAAGATGGGCTGGTTTAAATGCTGTTTGCCCGAGGCAAACGTTTTTTTTTGATGTCTGAGTAAGGTATTATTAGGTTTTTTTCATCATAGTAAACACAGGACAAGTAGGACTGTGTGCCTAGGCTTGTAAATTTTCATGACAGCTTTGCATACTGGAATGATTCATATAATGAAATAATTCTGGAAGTTAATAAAAGAAATGCAGCTTCTCGCATCATCCAGATACTCACCAAGGTACAGAATCCTAGAGCTTCTTGAAGTTAGTAAAATGATGCCAAATGATTTCAGCGGCTTTGAAACATGCACATAAAGACCAACTAAAATTTTTCTTCCACATGGGTACCTACTTTGCATGGTGATTTATCCAGGGCATTGCTCTAGCAGAAGGTAAGTAAAATACTTACTTAACACTAAAGACAGAAGAATCACTCCTGTGTTTCACTGGGAAAGTAATGAAAATCAGGGAAAATAGATGGTCTAGCTTTAAATACCAATCTGGTCAGTCCTCTCCTAGAAGACGATTCAAGCAGACCTCAGATGCCTGTCTCTGTAAGTGTGATATAAACATCACTAAACAGTTGGCCAGACACCTAACCTTGCTGCATACACACTTTTCTGCTTGACCTAACTATCTCCTCCATTCCTGCTTTTGGGCATGCAGAGGCTCAGACTCATCTGAGCAGCAAAACAGCTGTTCTGGACCTGTAATTGAACAGATCCAGAAAAGTGAGGAAAGGAGAAAAGGAAACAAAAGGTTTAACGTCTAAATTTGATACCATGAGTTCAAACTTGGGCACTGCAGGGCTTAGTGTTGGATGTCTGGACCCCGAAACAGAGTCCAGGAGCCTGTGCTACAGCTTCATATTGAATGCACAGAGGTAGCCAGGCATGTCATCTGGGCAACCAAAAGCCCTGTGCACAGCGTGGACAGTCACTCGGCATGAGTCAGCAGGGAACGCTGAACGCAGATGTGCCTGTGAAAGGCTGTTCCTCTCAGCACTGAGGTGCCACCTTCCAGGCAGGACCCAGCTGCTCCCAAGGGCAGGTGCTGGCACTCAGCTGGGGCTTTACAACTGCCCTTGGCAAGAGAGGAGCAGTGGATTCAGTTTCCACTGCCATTTGCAAATTCTTCATAAGTAGTCACTGGATTACTGAAGGGAAAAAATAGACTTTGAAGCCAGGAGCAGTATCCAGGTTTCTATGACTCCCACTGACTACCCTGAGCATAAGGCTACAGAATTACACTCCTCCTTGTGGTCCCTTGCTCTGTCCCTGGAGCAGTGAATATTGCATACTTTGCTGCACAGTAGTGCAACCCCACCAGGAGGAGAGGAAAGCATCTTGCTCCTCCACCAGCAAGTACTGATGGCATCCCTTTTTCCTTCAGCCAAGTTTTAAAACAAACGTTTATGCCATGATCAGCCTTTGGGACAAAGGGGTGTGGGAATAAGAAGGGATTTCATCTTGGATCCTGAACCAACTGGTACTAGCACCAAAATTCTGGTGGCAGCACCTCACCCACCCTCCCCATTTCCTACTAGCTACTATTATGTTGGCCTGCTTACATACTGGTTTTCTAGGTCTCCATCCTGATATGATTCTTTGACTTTGTACAAACTTGGGAGATGCCTGACACGAGCCTTGGGACTCTGTTTTGCGTGCCAAATACCTAAAGGCCAGTACATCATCTGACTCACCAGCACTGAAGTCCTCTGTTGAATTCAGCTAGGGGAGGTAGCAGTTTAAATCCATCAAACAGAAAACTGGACCTGAGAAGAAAAGGGAAAGTTTAACTGCGTGGATGGATGTCAATTTGCTGTGGGGTGTTTTGGGAAGGTGCAGCTGCAGTTGCCAGTGTTCTTCAGGAGTCGGCAAAAGCTGCAGCTCCACAAAGTGAACCTGATTTGACTTGTTCCCCGCAGCTCCCAGGTCTGAGTCACATTGTTCAGTATGCCCAGCTTTGGTACAAAACCTGTTCATTACATCACCTCCAGATCAACTATGCAAGTAAAATGGATCTGGCACATGTTTTTGACTTGCAATGATTGTCTTTGCCAACTTTTCCTAATTAGTGCAGATTCTCTCCGTGACCTATTTTCAGGAACTGAGGAGTGCAGGCAGAACTGGGTGATAAAAGCCTGCACTTTTACAAACTAACTAAAAGCTCATCTGGAGCTTCAAATTTCCTTTTAGCTGCTGCAAAAAGGTTATAGGTACAAAACAGGCCACTTATTTTCAAGGTTAAATGTTGAAAGTCCTTCAACTTTTTCAAGTCCTCAGGACTGCAGACGTTTTTAATCAGAGAATCTCTTCTCTGCTTCATCTCCACATTGCTCTGTATCTATATAGAGCAGATGTGACTTCCCCACCTCAGGTCCTCAATGGACTGTAGACTAAGACTTGCTCTCATTTTGTTTCTCTTGTGGACCTGGCTGTTCATTCTTCAGTGAATCTTGTTGTGCTGTCTGAACAGCCACACAGTTTAACGGGTGGAGCAGAGGCTGCTTCCCTGAACATCAGTGCCTGTAGTCTAGTGGGCCGAACACTTTCTCGGGCCGTAAGAGATACAGATGTGAATCCCTCTGGCAGGTATGCTTTCCGAGGGAGTACTCTAACCCACAGGCAGCTACCCAGTGGAAACCACTGGACTATGCTCCATTCTTTAAAAGAGTAACTGTAGGTATCGGGAACTATGTGCCTGGTACGGCCAAGCCACCCATTCCCATGCTGGAGAGCTGAGGAGGGATTCCAGGTTTACCCCAATGCCCATGTCTCCTGGCCCACACAAGGCAGCTCCCACACGGCACACAGGATGTTCTGGGCAGTCACTTCTCCCCACACACTATAAAAAAGAAGTGAACAGCTAAGGCTGCACTTGGCATTAGGCATTGCAGTGTTTGGTTTTTAGGCACTAAAATCTTACACCAGGCCATTTGATGTATCTAAAAGACACTGATGAACCTGTCCTTTTCAGTTCTCTTTATGAAAAGAGATATAAATTCTTCCCAGTCAAAAAATTTCAAAATAAAGCAAGAAACCCTCCAGATCATTCTGTCCTGACTGCTCAGATGGGATGCATCAGCTGCCAGTCCCCCAGCTCGCTGTGAATGCTTGGGAGCTGCCCATAAGTCTATAGATTTAAGAATTGGCTCTTTGCTCTGTTCCACAGACTGAACTTGCCTATTTCTGAGTCATGTCCTATTGTCATGAATTTGAGTTTAGAGATTGGGTTGGGTTTTTTTCTCTGTAGGTAATTTTAAGTGAGGTGAAAAGGCTTGGGGGAAGGGAGAAGCAGATGTTAATTTGGTCTTCCGATTAGATTCCCTTCACTATACTTTTCCCAGAGTCACAAAATGGCTGTGGTTGGAAGGGACACCTGGAGGTCGTCTGGTCCAACCCCCCTGCTCAAACAGGGCCACCTATAGTTGGTTCCCCAGGACTGTGTCCAGATGGCTTTTGAGTATCTTCAAAGAAGGACACTCCACAACCTCCCCAGGCAACCTGTTCCAGAGTTCAATTTAATAATGTATATATTGATCTCCGTAGTAAGTTTAGTGCATTTCTTATGTTTTATAATACCAGGTGAGGACTGCATACAAATAGAAGGGGAAAAAAACTGTAACATGAAATTAGTGTTCAAAATTCTGAGTAGGAAGCAATAGTACTTTAGAAAATCTGGCCTTTGTCCTCATGTAATGATAAAGAGCTGAAGGACTACTATTAATGCCATCCTCTCTTAGATGATCTTCCATGGCTATTTTCTTAGAAGGAGTGATCTTGCACTCAGTTACTTACTGAAGGTTCCTTAATAGGTAATTATATGTAAAAACATCAAAAGAGTACAATCTCAATAGAGCTTTGGGCCCACATCCAAAAAACCAAAACCAACAACAACAACACTGTAGTTTTGGTAACATATAGAAATAAGGTAGAGCTGAAGATCTATGTGCAAGATCTCAATTCAAAAAACTCCTCAGCAGCTCACTAGTAATGCTGGAGACACCTTACCTTATTAGAAACTTGCCTGTGCAACTTGTGAATTCTTGCTTGGTGTAGCTGAATTCCCACATATATCTAGGATTTCTTACCTATGAGCAACTAATCATCTCTTTTTGCCTAACACTGATTGGGATCCAGAGAGAAAAGAGCTCTTATGCCCCTTAAGAGGTCCAGTTCTTTCCTGCTGAAGCTGGGCCTGCAAAGGTACATGAGATTTACAGTTTCTCCTCTGTGTATGTTCTTCACAGAGGCTAGTGCACTGAAGACCATGGATTAGAGTGTGCATCAGAGATGCGATTCTTAAAAGTGTTTTATCAATGTGTTCCACTCTCAGTCTTTTTAAGACACAGTGCAGTAGCTACAGTCTACAGAAAGTTGGGAATACAGTATACGTTGGATCTAATTTTTCAGGTATACTTAGCTTACTTAAATCCAGTTGAAGCGTGTGGTAAATTACTGATACAGGACAAGACTGTCTGCATGTTAGTGTCTTTCCTTACACACGGTAGAGGTTCAAGCCATAGGAGAGCAAAACAGCCCCAGTTTCTTGTCTCTGTGGGTACAGAGATGTAAGCACAAACTGATTGTGAAAAAAGGAGCGGCATTCCCTGTCTACGTGAAGGATGTTTTTTAAATTCTAGAAATCCTGAAATAGTCGAGGAAAAGAAAACAGCTTCTGTATAATTATCCTTGAACTGCAATACTGTAGTATGTGCTTAGGAACAGCAGCAGAAGCACAGAATGCCTGATTAAGACAAGGCATATCGATGACTGGGAAAACAGCTTTATTTTTTAATAAACATCTTTTTTAAAGTAAACAGGCAGAGTCAGTATTCTTAATTCTGTGGTCATGCATTGTCACAGGGACATAATTAAAAACACTTACTTTGCAGAGCTGGGAGACATGCAGTTGCCAGGCAACATCTTATGTACCTTGAGAACATATAACAATGCATGTGATTTATACAGTGCTGTTGTTGTGTCTCCGGATGCTGATACCATGGTACCTAATGCAGATTCTTACAGGCTGAGCCCCCACCTAGCTATACCCACCATGCTGAGTCTATTCCTTGGTTTGCCAGCACCATCCATCAGCTGCACGCCCATTTTTAAACCTTTGGCTTGAATCACTACTTAATATACTCAGTAATGTAAGCAGAAGTTGGTTGGAAAGGAGCAGTAAGGAACTGCATTAAATTTCATTAGTTAATTTTCTTCTCATATCAAATTATCAATCCAATAATATTAAATTATCAACCTAATAATTATTAATCTAGATGGTAGGGTTTACTGTATTTGGGAAAATTAAGATATTTATAAAATGCATATGTCACAGGGCATCATCTCCTCAGAAACCAAAAGAGTTCTGGGATGTGAAAGTCACAGAAAAAATTACACGCAGAATTAGAAATATCTGGGATCTCCCAAAATAATTGTTCTGTGTTTTCAGATTCTTGGAAAGAAAGAATCCATTCCCATTCTGTATCTGTTACCTAGCCTGGGCTAGACTCTGTCATTCACATGGACATGGCTTCATCCACTGTCATGCTTGAAAATCCATAAAAGGAGGCATCAGCTCCTGTAGAGGTTCAAAAATACCAGTAATCTGTGTTATGAAAGCAAACCTACACCAATTCCCATAAGTTCAAATGAATGACATGTATTTTGTCTTGTATTTGTTGCAGTTATTTGATGTCAGAGAGGGATACTGGCAGGATGTTAATATAGGAAACCTTCCTCAGACGTTGTCTGAGCACATCTCAGACGTTGTGCTTTCATAAGCCATGCCACTCTACTCAACATGAACAAATGCATTTACATGGTAGTCAACAGGAAATAATCGGTTTGAGACTGTATGAAAATCTGGTCCATGTAGGTCAGATTTTATACAAAGCTTTGGTTCAAATATTATTATATTGTGAGGAGAGAAGGGAGAATCAGTTACTGTATTCAGACAAAAAAAAAAAAAAAAAAAAAGAAAAGTGTTCCGAATATTTTCTTTTTGAGGTTTGGAAGCTTTGGGTTGGTATCTGCACAAATCTCCTCCTGCAGGTCGTCTGCTGCCAGCATCTTCCCACTGGAGGGAGCTGTGACATTTGAAATACATCAACAGCCTCGGCTGGAAACTGCCCCGGAGGCCCCCGAGAAGCATTTTCTACACATCTTTTGTCTTCTGCACTTTTGAAAACTGTGGATCATCTTATACAGACATTGTCGGTTAAATTAAGTCTTTGGTCAAAATAAATTTTCGAAGCGGTTGGTGTTAACGGAAAGCTTTCAGTTACGTGTGTGCGTACGAGAAACGGAGATGACTCTATAAAAGACATTATTCACCTGGAGGTAAGCATTCATGTGCGTAGTTTGCAATATTTGCACACCCGATTATTGTGACATCGGGCTGCTGAACAGAAATAACAAAAGGTCAGCTGCAACCTGAGGATATGACAGAAAATTGGGTCCAGTAAAGTCCGTGGGTACCCACAGCATCTCCTGCCTTCTGGCCCCCGGTGAGGACACGCCTCTGCAGCAGGACCTTGGGCACTGCCTGAGGAGTCATAGGCACCTCAAAATTGACCCAAAACCATGCATGCTACATGAAGAGACTCTCACAGCCAAGTGATAAGTAAAGCCAAGGACAGAGAAACGTCTTAAGTCTCCCTCCTGCCCCGGGCCATGTGTTTAACATAGAGTTTTTAGAGGGAGACTGTAGTGAGGACCACCTTCCCTTCAGAGAGTCACACAAGTATCAAGTCTTTAAAAGAACAGCGTTTGGGTCAAACCTCGTCTTTTAAAACCTGATGGCAGGAGAAGGACATTGTAATGCCTTTTAATACAGAGGAGTAGCAGCCTGAGAAGCAGGAGGTCTGGATTCAATTCCTTCTGCAGCCTGAAGCCATTCCAGCTGCCACCACCCAGCTCGCCCTGGAGAACTCTCAGGCCACACTGGAAGCTGGGGGTTTGAGTGATGTTAAACTGGCATTAAGCAAAATGTAGAAATACGAAATACAAGGTCTCTCCAGGCCCAGCTTGGTGCCCCTATCCCTTCCTACCTCCATTTGCCCAGATATCACCACCTTCAGGCACCTGACACCCCCTCCTGCATGATTCTGATAAAAGTAAAGGCAAAAGTAGCTGAGGGAAAAAAAGGGAGTCAGGAAAGAAGCACGTTGATGTTATCAGTAGTCAAAAGAGAAAATGCTACAGAAACAGCCTTTCTTTTTCCACCCTTGTTTCTCTGCCTTGCTCTTGGGCAAGGGCTCAGGCAGAGGGTGGGCCAAGGGGCTGAATCAGAGAGCTGGCAGCGTGCTGGGTAGACCATTAATAGCAAAGCACTTTTTCAGCCCAATAAGCTGCAGCTGCTCCCACCCCTGGAGCCCACACTAATGAATAAGCAGACTGGCTAGGTGGTTCTGCGAAAACGAGCAAGGCTGACATTTGAAGTGTCGTTGCTGGGCTTCAAAATTCATACCCCTTTCAAGATAAATGAGGGCAGTTTGGAACCTTTAAACCACTGGGCACGGACTGAAGCAGCCCAGAAAGCGGAGGTTCTGCAAAATCTGGATGGTGCGTGAAGGCCATATAAGGCTAGCGAGACCGGGAGCTGCGTTCCCCTATCTAAGTTCTGAGGGTACAATCCAGCAGCCTTAATCATATATGCATTCTAGTTGAGGTCAGATAACAGCAGCATAATGAAGTACATAGGACTGAATTTTAAAAATACAATGTTTTTAATTCTCTGATGCTACTTCAAGCACAGCTTCTTCTCCTTTTAAACTTAACGCCCTGCACTCAAAACCATTAGCATGAGAAGGTCAGGAGTAATGAAGTAGCTGAAGTATTTCAGTTTTAGCTGAGAACTGATGGAACAAACATACACAATGCAAACGGAAAAGTTACAACCAAAAGCTAATTATCAGAGTTGCAATTATCTTCTCATCAAAGACTTGAATTACCACTAACATGGCCCCTTAGGCTCACTTGGAAGAGATCTCTCAAACACACCAGTGTTCCCTCACCAGGCTTGGAAAGAAAAGTTAAACCAAAAAACATCCTAGCACTTCTCTGGACAATATAGGTCTTAAATTTAAGAAATAAGATAAAGATCCAGAGTAACAGTAGCCCACATAACCTGGCAGGTGTAAGGCACATGCAGTTGCCTAAATTTAGGTGTGTGAAGCTTACAAATTGGATCTTCAGCTCATTATGTTGAGAAGCAGTGGAATGCCAGAGTCTCAAAGGCTACCAACAGGACAAAAGTAGCTCTACAGAGAACACAAACCCTGCAGTGAGAACGCAATTACTTCTGTATTTCTTCTTCAAAAAGGCAAGACTGCCTCAGTCTTTTCTCATTAAGTGAGAAAGTTATTACTCAGTATCCATTCCTCCTTGTAATTACTAATTGGGAAGTGAATAGCAACACCATATAAAAGAAAGGATAATATTCTTAGCAGTAAAAGGCATAAAGTAGCCTCATCACTTTCTATATATTAGTTATGTCATTAGTCCTATTAGCACTGCTCAAAATGAACAAGTTAACAAGGAAACATTAAACTGCACTTCATGACTGTAAAGCCAAAGGACTAAATATTGACATACCAATTACTGCTTCAAGTCTCATTAATTTCTTCAAACAAAATAGCAACGAAACTAATGTGGGGAGGTTTGGGTTCGCTGTTCTTCTTTTTGCTTTAGAAGAAATACAACGTTCATTCATGTCCCAGGCTCTATCAGTCCTCCAGGGCCGAAATCTTACCTTATAGAGACAGAAGGATCTCTTTCATCTCAAGTCAGTGATTTCACCCGGAAGATTTTTTTTTTTTCTGTGATATGAACAATTCTCCACTGGATTCAAATGTATTTCATGCTGAGAGAGATATTGCATGCATTTGAACGTGGCAAATTGCCTGTATATATATATACACACACAGACACACACACACACATATATATAGGAGGTTACCTAATGGTATTTTTCCTGAATCCTCATTCAGACAACAGGCCAACAGGATTACTTTCTAATGTGACTGCAAATAGTAAACGAACAAACACAGTCTGCATAAGATTAGCTATGCATTTTATTGAGGAGCAAGAGACTATAAATAATAAGCGTATTTCTAATAGACTGTTGTTAACATTCAGCCTATTACATTCAAGTGTTATGAAGAGGATGTCATTCCTGTCTTATACGACCCCAGGTTATGATAGTAAGGAAAACTGGAATAAAATCCATACTAAACGAAGTGTCAAAAATAAGTGAACTGGAGCGATCAGCACCAAGGACATGCCCACCTCTCTTGATTGACTTTTGAAGAAGGTTAAATGACTCATTTAGATTAGGCATACTACTTTAGTTGCGTAAATTCAGGTGTGTGAAGCTCGCAAAATGGATGCTCTGATCATTATGTCCAAAAGAAACCCATCAATTCTTCAACAGACAAAAATGGTAATCTGAAGAAGTACATAGTAAACACCTAGGGCTTAAAAACTATTATGGATCCAGGTATAGTTTCAATTCAAAGCACATTACCGATTCTACATACTCCACTTGTCAACACTCTTACTGTGAAATAAGAATGCCTTTTCTTCCTTTACTCTGCTTCTGGATAAGATTTGTGTCCACAAGCCCTTACAATCAATGCACCCATGCCAGTGGTCAGAGTACTGTTCCTGGGAATGAAAGGTTGGTGAGACCTTAGGCTCACAGAGAAACTCAGGTGAGGTAAACATCTTTCCTGAACTGCTGAAGTTCGGGCAGCTCGCAATCCTAATTTCATTGCTGTGATGGTCCAGCTGAATGCTTCAGAGCCACTCACTTTCAGGTCAGCCAGGGTGAAGTCCTGGCTCTTCTGTAGCCTCTGACAAACCCCATAAGCCCAGATTTCATCTCTATGTCTCAGGAGTTTATAAGCACGGAGCAGCATTAAGTGCTGCACTGGCTGGGGGAAGGGGAGAGAAAAAAAGCCTCACTGGTTTTGTATCATAGATAAGCAACTGTATTTACTAAAATAATCTCATTCCCAAGCAAATAGATTTGATTCTATAGAAATGCGCATCTTATCAGTGACAAACATTTGAAGAAGTGCTTTGAATGGTGCCTCTTACTGATTTTTCAATAACAATCAAATGTTTCATTGTTTCAATTAAAGCTTGGTCTTTCATTTAGAGACTCACTCTCCAACTGTAAAATGACTGATTGACTGTAATCATAAAGCACGATTAATTATTTCTGTCTTCAGTCTAAAGAAAATTAGAGTAGGGTTTTGTTGTTTAAGGGGGTCGATGCGTTCCATTATGAGCTCACAGGGAACAGCTCAGTGACATCCAAGCAATCAGTTATATGGTCTATTTTTATTAGCAGCACAAGAAAGCAAATACTGCACAGCTCATCAGGCTGTGTAAATGAAATGCAATAATGAAGTTCTCAAGCAAGCAAAATCCAGCGTGCCCGCATCATTCCCTTTTTGCACTGAGTGCATGAAGTATTGCAGGAACTGCTCTCTGTATAAACACATCTCTGGTTTATCATTCATAATTCAGGATTTCCAATTCCCTGATGGAGTAGATTATCTAACTCCATACACTGAGGTCCACAAACCCTGCACCAGTATCGTACCGCTGCAATACCCTACTGCACTGCATTATTGATACAACTCTGCCCCTTGCAACAACATATGTGCTCTCAATCAGCTTTATCCTAATACTTTTTAAATGTCCATAGCGTCCTCCCTGCCAAGACCTGGATATGCTCTACATGCAATAATTTAGAGTTCACAGAACAACACTGGGGATAAACAAGCATTTCTAAGCATCATCTACGGGCGCACAGGGGTTCGTATAACAAGACTGTTCCGCAGCTCTAGCGCCTGCTGCACTTGAAATTGATGGGAAGTCTGTGGGGACCGCTTTTGGGAACAGGTTTCGAAAGACGGGAATTTCTGTAATAATCTTCTGTGTCCTGCAAGTTGCCTCAGACCTGACATTGCAGAGCCCAGGCAGGGTCTGCTCCTCCGTAATCGCCATCCTCACAATGGGATTGTAGGCTGTGTAAATCAGTGCAGAACTGAGTCTGGAGACTTGAGCTGCCATGAACATCTTAAAAGAAGATTACACCCATGTAATAATGCACAATCCTTTGCCAATCCCTAAAGAAGGGCGGGGGGGAAATCAGATTTCTCGGCCAGCTCAATCCTGGTTGTCCTGGAGGCCAGTCCTAACTTAGGGGTCCAGAATCTGCGCAGCTCTGAGCCTGGGATGCTGAAGCCTGCTAGGGAGATGGATCCACCCCTGGTTGGTGGTCCTGCCGCAGACAGGCAGCCCTGAACCAAGCGGCTGAACTCAGGGAGATCAATCTCTGGAGACAGAACGTGGGTTTTGCATCTTCACAGGCAATTGCCCTTGGAGAGAAACAGAAATGCTCCATCTGCAGCCTGTGGTTGGGCTCTGTGGAGCCAGGCCCATCCTCTGGCTGAAGCATCTAGCACAGAGGTAAGGGATGGTGTAGGCATGGGTGTTCAGGCCCCCTCTGCACCCTTCTGAGGAGAAAGATCTGGGTCATATTTCCCAACATAGGCTCAGTGGCAGAAAAGGGCTGTGTCCTTCAGCCCCCAGGAGAGGAGGAGGCAGATAACTTCATGTCTACACGTCCAAACACATCTCAGGCAGGGTTCACATACCCAGTTTCTGGGCAAGGGAGAGAGGGGCCAGAGGTGCCAGTCTGCATAGCCTCACTCAGGGCACAAGGGGACTTGACCACCGTTCTCTGCCCTCACTGTTTGCTCTGCAAGACTGGGCAGGACTCACAGCTAATTTCCAGATAGTACCCCATGTCCCCGGGGAATGTGGCCCACTGTCTTGTAAATCAGCCTGTCTCCAGCCTAACAGATGGACTGGAACAGCCAGGAGACAAGACGCGAGCATCAAAGGCTGAGATGAAAATCAGAGTTGGGTGGGATTACAGAGAGGACTGCTCTTTTGAGGCAGGGCTTCTTATTCAAGGGATGTAATTCGACCATCCAGCTTGGAGTCAAATTGGCTTCGGACAAAAACCTCCTGTACTAAGATTGCTTTAGGTGATCTGAATTGGAACTGGCACTGGGAAGAGATTGTGCTGGGAGGTCAAGAGGAAGAAATGTAGTAAAATTATAGGGAACACCACATGAAGAGGGAAAGGAGAACAGGAATCCTGTTACCCTGATCCTGTAGCAGGGGAGGGCATGGTACCTAATGAAACTGAAAGACAAACTACAAAGGACAGATGTACACCTACTGCTGAAATGCAGATGTGTGGAAGTGAGTGACTGCAATGCCAATAAAATGCATTTATAAGAATTAAATATAAACACAGGCAGGAATGTCAGCATGAGTACAGTAACCGTGACATTTCCCTCCAAGGGCCAGGTCCCCGTAGCACTAAAGCTCAAATTCAGCCAAATTACATGGTAGCCAGCTTGAACTTTCCCAGCAGCTGATGATGAAAGCTCCTTGTGAACAGTTTGCAACTTTGCTTAATCGCCCCTGGACATACCTGAAGCCAGCAAGCCTTCTGTGCCTCCAGAAAGTCCCCTGCCTGCCTTTAACCTCCTCAGAGCTGACCTCCCTGCAGCCCAGCGTCTGCAGCTGTGGCCTTGCGGGTTGAGTTTTGGCTTTGACTCACGAATGACAGCCACATTCTTTGCCCATCACAAGGCAGCAGTGTCCATCACTCTTTGCCTTTTCCATGGTTTTTTTTAGCAAGCTCCTCTCGGGCAAAGGCTGTGTTTCAGGGCAGCCAGGGGAAAGGGATTGTGCAGCCTGAGTCATGCCTGTATCCTTCTGCAGGTGACTCCCAAGCTTAGAGCCCGGGACCTAGGAGAAGCGTGGCTACCACGTCCGTGAACCACCGTGCTCAGCTCCTGGCACGCACGGCCTCGTCTCCGCCTGCAGAGCTGGCAGCCAGCGCATCCTCCACAGCCCCGGAGGGCTGAGCCAGGTGCCAGCTCTGCAGGCAGAGACGGAGGTTGTCCCCATCGCTGCTGGAGTCACCCAGGAGGCAGGGCATGCCTGGGCCTCCCCTCCCCATTGGTGACTCGCCCCATGCTCCCACTTCCAGCTCTTCCTGCCCTTCTGGACCATCTTCTTCCCCTTCTCACAGCCCCGGCTTCGCAGGGAGGGCTGTGCACCATGGCTCACAGGGCTGGAGTCCATCCTTCTGACCCCAACGTTGAACGTGACCGTCTGACCGGGCCAGCCTCCACGCATGCCACGCACAGCAGTTCAAGGGAGCAGCATTCTGGATGGCCTCCAGCCCTGTTTCGCCTCTTTCCCCCATGAGCTGGGGCAAGGATGGTGGAATCGAGACCTGCTGTGCCGAGGGA
>JAHREE010000122.1:161392-302446 GCA_033628505.1 Tringa tobata
TAGGCTTAACTTTTTGTGAAAAATACCTGTCACCAATGAAAATAATTTTGGGTCCAGGAGGGGATTTAGGCTTAAAATAAGAGACCCACCAGATAGGTGGGCGGTGAGGGTCTTCTCTGAGCTGGCAGGTAGGCCACGCTTCAAGTGTCTGTGTGCCATGGGCAGGGCTGAGACAGCTCCCATGCAGCTGGTGGATTCACTGCCGTTGAGCCTGTGGAAGATCGGTGCTTCTGCCTCTCTGTGGAGATGGTGGAGATTTGTCTTGATCACTGAGCAGAAAAAATGCTCGAGATCTTAAGCTCTTTGCAGAGTGTGCAGGCTGTTCTTTGCCTCTTCCTAACACGATTGTTACGGGCTCGGCCTTTATTAACTACAGCCAGTTGCTGTATAAGTCGTTCTTTTCTTTTGAATGATGGAGAAAAAAATACCATGCCCTTCAGCTACATATATCAGATCATTTCATAAACAACAAAGATTAAGGTAGCAGGCATCTCTGATAACCTCTTTGGTGTCATGGTGCCCCATCATAATTGCAGAGGGAGGTAGCATTTGTAAACATAGCCTAGTGGGAATTTAGATTTGCTTTTGCTCCTTTGTGGTGGTCTGTGCTGTGTCTGGTCCTGTCTGCCTCGCTTGAATTGTTGATTAGCAGCTGTTTGAAAAAGTATGCGGGGCTAGAAATTGTAGCCAGAGCTTCTTTTTCTTTAACCAGCATCACTACGATTGTATTTCAGGTGGCAAGAGCTGTCTGTACTAAGACATAATTCCGCTCAGTGTTACTATAACAAAGTAATAATACCATTGTGTGATACCTTGGAAATATTTTTTGATATTATGGGGTCAAGGGCTAAGGAATCAGTCCTAATTAGCCAGAAAGGTAACTTTAACTGAATGTAATTGCAGGAGATGCCGGTCCCTGTGTGCTACCTGGAATTTCTTGCGTTAGAGTAGGAGAAAGGGTGTGGCCAAAACCGCTTTTGCTGCTTATGATTTCTGGTGTTTGCAATGGCTAACGGACTCCTCACTGCTGGCACCTTTAGTTGCCTGAAGGATCTGGACAATTTGGCAGCAAACTGGCCGTTTGAGGTCCTGTGGACAGGCGCGTGCAAAGGAGTGTAACGCCACGTATATCCCTTACCTTGTTACGTGACTGCGTGGAGCCCAGCATGCCGAACACCGGGGTTAGCGGTTCAGAAACCACTCATACCACTGATGTGTGCATTTGTAAATCCTGTCATGAGATGTCTGAGTATTGACACTGGAGAAAGGGGGGCCTGTAATGTACATGGCCTGTGGGGTATGTATATGGTGCCGTATTTGGAAATGAGGATTTAACAGTGCCATTCTTCACATAGCTTTTCTGCTCTTAACTCCTCAAATAGGAGGCAGTAACAGATGTTAATTGTTCTGCCTGGTTCCTGGGTGGTGTAAGCTGACATCTTCTCCTTGGACTTTCAGTAATATTGTCAGTAGATTTGCTGTTGCTGTAGTGGAGGTCATACAGGAGCAGTAGAAAGCCTGCAAGTGCTACCTGTTTGTCAAGCTGAAGTGGACAAGGTACTTCTGAATTGTTGGGCAGAACATCTTATTGCACATTTTTTTTGCAACATCCATGTTCTTCAGGCTACCTTCAGTCAGGAACTATCCCAATTGTAGCAGTAGGGAATTGTGTTCGCT
Source organism: Tringa tobata (assembly GCA_033628505.1). Taxonomy (NCBI): domain Eukaryota; kingdom Metazoa; phylum Chordata; class Aves; order Charadriiformes; family Scolopacidae; genus Tringa; species Tringa tobata. The sequence goes on from JAHREE010000122.1 coordinate 163,070, forward strand.
TTCCTGCACATCATGTAGAAAACAGAAGGATATTTCTTAAGGATATCTTAATACTGAAGTCAAATCTGTCAAGACGGATACCTATGCCCGTTGTTTTGGGGGATGTAAAGATTTTATGATGACTTGGACACCTTAATTTGTAGACATACTGGCGCATGGGTAGTATTGCTTGGTGCTGTAGCTCTCACTCATTGGAAGTGAGCTATCTTGATACACTTAAGTTCCAATATGACCTTGTCACTTGATAATTTTGCTGAAGTACCTACTTCTCAGCAATGTTTCACTTTCTAATTCAAAAGCTTTAGGAAAAGCATCAAGAGCTTGTTTATTCAAGGACATTTTGACAGTTGTGAGGCACAATTTATATTATTGTTAAAATGGCTTGGGCAGTGTGCCTTGTGGACTTTCTGCAGACTGTATTGGATTACTGAGTAAAAACGCTTCTTAAAATGTCCCCGATCATCAAGACTATCAATTCGATGTGGGTTTTTTTTTTCTGAAGAATGGGATAATTTTGTAGGCCGTCTCAAGTCATTAGAGGTTCCTACCAACCTTGCAGCTGGGGTGGGGGATATGACTAGAGCTAGAAAGTGGAGGGCCTGTTCAAATGAGCAACAGACTGGTGGTATAGTTAGGAGCTGAGTATTAACTTTCTGATACGTGACCCCACTTAGATTTATACACAGCATTCCTTAACTCAAAGCTCCATTGACTATAGTAGCCTATTGTTATCCTACCTTTTGTATTCTGAGGACCAGCTGCTCCTTGTACTGCTGATAATGTAGTGTGAGTTGATAAAGTTACTGAGCAATGCACAGTAGCAAAGAAATACTAGACCATCCTCTGATGTCCATGTGAATATCTCAGGTATGGTGAAGGGTGAGCTAGTGAGATCTTGAATACCTGCCTGACTTCAGAAATTAACCCCTCTGGAGAAGAACCGTGTAGTAGTAGTAGTAGAGGATCGGAGGATGCTGCTCAATAGCTTTCAGATGATTCAAAGTATTAAACTGGCATGCTTACCTTCTTATGGCTTGTAACTGGCCTTCCATGCATGGGGTAAACGTGCCTTGAATTGGCAAGCCATGTGCTGACCGATTATCTGGGCCTGTCTATTTGCTGAGATCATCTGTGTGGTTTGAACTGTTGAGGATCTTTGGAGTTTAACAGGCTGTAGGGCTTCCTACCCGATTGCATCTCCAACTGAAAAGGACTGAGGGAAGAGCTACTTAAATGCTTTCTTTTCCCACCTTTGTTTTCCAGTTGAAAGTGACCAAGTGGAAATATGTTTATTTTAAATTATAAGCCCAATATCAACGTTGTGAAAGGAGACACTTTCCTAAGATCAATATTTGCATCAGAACAAAATACTCCTGTTTTCCACCAGAAGCAATTTTTTGGTGCTCTGTATTACATTGCCTAATTAATTTCTATGGAAAATGAAAATTCTAATTTGTGAAACTGAATTTCAGCTTATTCCATATTAAACCATAGAATTAGTTAGAATTTAGAATTAAAACAACAACAGAAGCCTCTCTGAGGAAAGGCTGAGTTCTGAAATACAAATTGGGCTGACGTTTTAGTAAAGTTATCAGATAACAACTTTGAAAAAAACCTTCATAATGAAAGACGTGGTGCCTTGGATGATGCCAGAATTCTCAAGTTTTATTTTGAAAAATTCTGATGAAGCAATGCCAATTTCCAAAGTTCAAGTTTATCAAGCGTGGTTCAGTAGAAATTTTCTGATCAAAGAACTTGACCACAATTGAGTGTTGTCTTATACAGAAAGGATATTGTTCTCCGTGTTGTTTTTCAATTGGGGTTATGTGTTGTTGGAGCTGCAGGCTAATGAAGGATAGTTCCTTATCTTTTCCCCTCGCTACTTTCTTCCTGCTCTCTGATCCTTCCCTTCAGAGTACAAACTTCAGTTGCCTGGGGAAATGTTAATGAGTTTGTAGCTGGCTATGCAGCTGGAAGGGGTATCTGCACATTTAGATAGTTCAGTCATAAACTGAACAATTTTTTATTTTTCCTGGTTTGACCACATGCTGTAGCTCTGCAGCAAAACTGCATTTATTATTTTACTTGAATTTAAAGGTGAATGAAGTCCTAACTGCAATAGCACACATGAAAGGATGAGCAATATGTGAACTGTCTGACCAGTGTTTCTTTCTGTCAATAGAGCAATCATAATACATACTTAATGTGAAGGTTTTGTGTGTACCTGCACTTTTTTTGTTAGCCTCTAAGAAAGCTTAATTTGATTCTGAAGCGGTTTGGATCCTTATATGATCGCTTCTTTGGGGCTTTTTTTCCTTCCCAAACATACTTTCTGTGCAGTTTTGCTGTTGCAGAGGAAGGCTTTAAATCATGGTGAGGTTCATTTAATTTCCTGCCATTATCTTTTATTGGTCACTTTTTTATGAACTGCAGTTCCTAGTTGCTAATAAAATTAAACTTATAGCTTTGAAATGGCCGCGGTAAGACAGAGTGGGATCCGAATTTCGTCTCATTTTCTGCCTCAAACTTCACTTGGGTTAGATTTTGCCTTTTGTGAAAGACCGTCTCCTTGTCAGTCAGAGGTGATGGATGGTAGCACAGGAAAAAAGTGGGTCAGTGCTGTTGAGATTGGATAAGAAATCCCCTGCTGACCATTACACAGCCTATTAGAAATCACTGACCATAACTTGACAGTGCAGCACGTCTGATCTCAGTTTTGGACAGGGCTGGACGTGGAGGAGAGCACAAATGGAGCCAGGCAGGTGTCAGTGGTGCTGCTGCTTCTCCGCTTTACCCTTTTTTTCTTTTTTTTTTTTTTTTTTTTTTTTCCCAAGCCCCTGCTACATCTAACCGTCACGCTGTCCCACATCTAACCTATCTGGTCTCCCTCGTGGAAGTCAGTGCTACCTTAATTTGAATTAATCCCTATTAGAGTCTAATCTACTCTTACTGCTCGGCTTTCCCGGAGCAAAACAGGCTTTGGAGTGCGGGGTTTGTTTTTGCTCTCAGGGTGTATTGGGGCTCCTTGCGCCCTGCCTGCTGCCCCCTCTGCTTCCTGCAGCTCTTAGTCTCATGGCAGCGTTTCCTCTGCGACTGGATTCTCCCACCTTCCCGGTGACTGCCCCAGCCCTGCCGGGACCCCGCTGTGCTCTCTGCTCTCAGCCGGCTGGGCTGATCCGATCAAGGGCTGGCCATCTCCGAGGCAAGGCTGGGCTGACCTTGCTCTGTGCTGGTCAGTCTGGGAGCTGTGAGTCATGAATAGCCCTCTTCTGCCTCCAGTTACTTTTATGTCTTTTCCTTCCCCGCTTCGTGTCTCTCGCGTGCTGTGCCAAATTCTCTGTGGTTCAAGAGGTTGTGGGGGCATGTATGTGTATATGTGTGCGTGCGTGTGTGCTAGGGAGGAACAACAGCTGGGATCTGGAGGCAGCGGTTGAAGGTCCAATGCTGTCATCGCTGCTTGTGTACTCCTACTAACAGGGATGAGGCTGGTGGGCTGTGCAGTAGCAGATACTTGGGATGAAGCATGGAGGGGTCATCGCTGAGGGCATGGGACCATCTCCTGGGTAAGAGGCAGAGCTGTCTGCACAGGAAGACTGCTTGCTGCCTGCGTTTTACATTACCAAGACTATATCTGGCACTGAAACCAAAGGAGCTGGTTATCACTGCTCTTTTTCCTTTGTTTCCAAGACTTAAACAACTGCAGGCTGTTCGGGCAGTTTGTGTGGTGGCTTGGTCCTCTGGGAGTGCTCTGAGACAAACAATTCGCTTTGATCTGTTGTAATGGGAGCGGTAATCCTGAGGCACCACTTCCTCAGGAATCTACTGTTCTCTGCAGCTTGTGGAAGTTATCTTCTGGTAGACACAGAAGTGTGTCACAAGTCGGTTATAGCCACCTGGTAGGCTAAAGGTGGTGTATGACGTTTTACCTGTGCTCTGCCCACTATTCCGTCTTGTCCAGGCAAAACACTGGTATTCTCAAGCCATTTTCAGTTAGCTACAGCTTAGTAACTGAACAAGGACAATCTCTTCAATGGCCCCTTCCTTCTTCTCTGTTCATGTTGCTATTTCTCAGGCATATGCCTGTATGAATTTCAAAATGCAGTATTCAATCTTGCATCATACAACTCGCTGAAAAGCTGGTTTTTACCTGGAGGTGATAGTTTGCTAAATCCTGAGATTGAGATGCAATCTCTTTATGGAAAATGAAGAATGTTTTGGAAATAACCCCAGGCAAATCTAATGTTCTGTTTCCAAGACCTGGCTTGTGCATGGGTATGGCCATGACCTTCATATTATTGTCTGCTAGTCAGGGAGTGCAAACATAATGAACAGTTTGTCTTCTCTAGAAGACAAAAATGCTTGTTTTAGTTCATGGTTGACACAATAAAATAATCCCAGGTCTGGCTGTATCTTAATGATGTAGGTGTTACAGGTAGGAAGATAATGTGCTCTTCATAGTCTTTAACTTGAAACGTTTGGGCAAGAAAACAGCACAGCCTCTTATGTCAGAAAAATTATCTAGGAAACAAACACCAGCAAAATCCACTAAATGCTCTCAGGAAATGCTGTGGAGAAAGTGTAAGCTTTGCGATTTGACTCTGCAATAATCGTATCGGTGAAATGAGTTAAGGATGACCTATGTTATTAACATCTACCTGTAGCCAGTGCAGGACACTGCAGTTGATCTGGTTTTATATAATAGAATGGTTTGGGTTGGAAGGGACCTTAAAGATCAAGTTCCAACCCCTCTACCATAGGAAGGGACACCTCCCACTAGACCAGGTTGCTCAAAGCCCCATCCAGCCTGGCCTTGAACACCTCCAGGGATGGGGCAGCCACAACTTCTCTGGGCAGCCTGTTCCAGTGTCTCACCACCCTCACAGTAAAGAATTTCTTCCTAATATCTAGTCTAAATCTCCCCTCTTTCAGTTTAAAACCATTACCCCTCATCCTATTGCTACACTCCCTGATAGAGTCCCTCTCCATCTCTCCTGTGGGCCCCCTTTTGGTACTGGAAGGCCATTATAAGGTCTCCCTGCAGCCTTCTGTTCTCCAGGCTAAACAACCCCAGCTTGCTCAGCCTGTCTTCATAGGAGAGGCGCTCCAGCCCTCTGATCATCTTCATGGCCCTCCCCGCTGGACTTATTCCAACAGGTCCATGTCCTTCCTGTGTTGCGGACTCCAGAGCTGGACACAGTCCTCCAGGTGAGGTCTCACGAGCACAGAGTAGAGGGGTAGAATCACCTCCCTCAACCTGCTGTCCACACTTCTCTTGATGCAGCCCAGGATGCGGTTGGCTTTCTGGGCTGCTAGTGCTCATTGCTGGCTCACATTGAGCTTCTTATCCATGAACACTACCAAGTCCTTCTCTTCAGGGCTGTTCTCCAGCCATTTTCTGCCCAACCTGTATTTGTGCCTGGGATTGCCATGTCCCAGCTGCAGGACCTTGCACTCGGCTCAGTTGAACTTCATGAGGTCTACCTCTCACGCCTGTGCAAGTCCCTCTGGATGGCATCCCTTCCCTCCAGTGTGTTGACGATGCCACACAGCTTGGTGTCATCAGCAAGCTTGTTGAGGGTGCACTCTATCCCACTGTCTGTGTCTCCGACAAAGATGTTAAACAGCACTGGTCCCAGTACTGACCCCTGAGGAACACCACTCGTCACTGGCTTCCACTTGGACATTGAGCTATTGAGCGCAACCCTTTGAGTGTGGCCATCCAGCCAGTTCCTTATCCACCAAGTAGTCCATCCATCAAATCCATGACTTTCCAATTCTGAGACCAGGATGTCATGTGGAATAATGTCAAATGCTTTGCATAAGTCCAGGTAGATGATGTCTGTTGCACTCCCCTTGTCTACCCATGCTGTGGCAATATTGTAAAAGACCACCAAAGTTGTCGGGTGTGACTAGCCCTTGGTGAAGCCGTGGTGGCTGTCACCAATCACCTCCTTCTTTTCCATGTGCCTGAGCAGAGATTCCAGGAGGATCTGCTCCATGATCTTGCCAGGCACAGAGGTGAGACTGACTGGCCTGTAGTTCCCCGGGTCTTCCTTTTTTCCCTTTTGAAAATGGGGCTTATGTTTCCCCTTTTCCAGTCAGCGGGAACTTCACTGGACTGGCACAACTTTTCAGATATAATGGAAAGTGGCTTAGTAACTTCATCCACCAGCTCCCGCAGGACCCGTGGATGGATTTCATCAGGTCCCACGAACTTATGCACCTTCAGGTTCCTTTGATCGTTTTAATGAAGGTCCTCTGAAGGTGTNGAACTTATGCACCTTCAGGTTCCTTTGATCGTTTTAATGAAGGTCCTCTGAAGGTGTGTGAGTACTTGATCTGCATTTGCCTTGGTCATAGCATTTGGAGGGTTGTTTTTAATTACAGAATAGTGAGAAGGGAAAAAAGCTTTTCTTTGTCATTTTTCTAGGAAAAGTTTCAGTAGACCTTGCTTAGAAGTGCGATCATGGAATCATCAGTTAGAATATCCCTATTAACTTTGTTATGTTATCCATTATTGACTGATGAAACCTGTTTGAGTTTCAATTGCAACCTCCTGAGACTTCCCATTACAGATACAGAAGTGCTGACAAGCAGGCAAGAGAACTATATTAGCATATGAACCAAAACATTCTCAAAATATACTAGATGTAAAAATATTTTTTATTGTGAAATGGAAGTTACAAAAAAAAATATAATTGGAACACTTACGGTGTAGTATTTCTTGTTAACTATATTGGGAATAAAAAGCAAATCCAGCTGGCTTACCGGATGATGACTTCCAGGAAGTAATGATTGTAACCCTTTACATAACTAGTTGTGGGAAATGTAACTGACTACTGCGAATTCATGTAAATGGACTGTCCAGACTCCTTAACTGACTCAGCGCTTACTCATCTGAATTACTCCATGTGTAGGATCTGCTGGCAGTTTCTCGGTGCTGTCTTGTGTTGGGAGTCTTCAGGACGCTGCTTTGACTTATTTCTTCCAAAGTATCAGAAGCGGAGTGATGCACACTGCTGGCTTTGCTCTGTCTGTGTGTTAAACTAAATAAGGAGATGTTCTGATCCCCTTTCACTTTCCAGTGTACATTCTTTTGTATGGTAAAAGAAACCAGTCTCTGCTGTTCTAGCCGATTCCAGAGTATGTGCTTCCTGAAAATCAGAGGAATCTGCTCATGTTTACAAAGTACAGCAGAAGTCTAATAAAATTAAGTGATAGTTCTTGTAGGGTTCTGCTTTTTCAACAACTTGTTGTCTTTCAAGCCTTGCTATTCTCTGCTTTTCCCCTCTGACTCTCTGTTTATCTTCTCTTCTCTTAAAAATCTAAAGCGTTAGGTCAGAGACAAGATAAAATACTTGTTCATTCAGTACCAAGAGGAGCAAGCATCTGAACCGAAATATTCTAACTCAACAATTTAGCTGCTGTTTGAGAAAGTAATACAGAAATTGAAAGAATTACAAGTCACTTAATTCATTTTTATTATATTATAGAACAAGAAGATTTATTATTCTGCTTTTTTTTTTCTGAAAATCCCCCAACTTTAGCTTTTTGTCATTAACTTTTTTTTTTTAAGGTGCTAACTGTCCAGTAAATAATCTTTTAGGAAAGATTATAAGATAGGATGGCCTGTGGTAACAGCAGACTGGACTTGATGATCTACACGGTCCCTTTCGTTACAGTTTTGTATGGTGGGTGGTTCGGGACACTGTGTCAGACAGCTGTCTAGTGCCTCTTGCCATTATTCCCCTTGCTTGCTAAGATCTACTGCAATACAAGCTTCTGTACCAAAACACCCTGCCACTAAGTTGATAGGCGTAAAGTTACTCTTACTCCTTAGATGGTATTTATGCAGGTATTCAAAAACTATACTAAAAAGAAAAAAAAAAAATCACCCTTATTAATAGTGTATTTAACACACCAAGGTTGTTATAAGTGTTTAGACGGCACAGCATGCTCTTCCTCTTGCAAATCACTAATTTGATGATTGGTAGAAGTGAGAGTGTATACACTCTTGTTCATAGCTGCCTTATGCGTGTAGCGAATTGGTGGCCCTGCATTCTTGGCGTAAATCGTATGCGCTCCATGAAGAACCAGTTGTGTAATGGAAAGCTGACTCACTTGGTTTGTGTTGCAAATGGGTAACTGGTATGTTTAAGAACTTGATCCAAGTTAAGAACTTGATTTAAGTTTTAAGAACTTGACAACTATGCTGTTTTTGCTGCCCAACAGACTACTTGAGATCAAGAGGAACAGGGTTGTGTGCTTCATGTACCTTTTTTAAGGCTGCCTTCGTGTATTTGTGCCTTCCTAATTTCCAAGTGACAGTGCATAGAGTTAGTGAGATTCTTAACGTCATGACAGAAAATAGACCAGAAGCATTAATCTCCTCAGATACCCTTGCACTGAAGTCACAACCAAGTGTGGGGTGGGAGAAGGTGCCCTTTGCAGAATTGATGAGGGAGTCCAGTGCAGGTGGCAGGTCCCCACTTGCCGGTGACTCCTCTCCTCCCAGGGCACTGCAGAGGACCGTGGTGGCAGCGAGTGCTGTCGTGCACACCCGGCATCGTTTCTTCCCCGGCAGCCTGCGATGAGCAGCCTGTGTGCATCTGCAGCTGAGCTCATCGGATTATCGTTGACTATATTGTAATCTTTTAATTGCCAGCCACTTCTGGTGCCGTGATGTTGTACTCATGGGTCAAATCCTGTGCTGCTTAAGCAGTACTCCCTACTAAAGACAGTACACCACTGTCTTTAACTGTGGGATAGTAGAATACACTACCCCTTGTGAACTTGGGCCTTATTAAGAAACAAGCTGCCAGGAGCATCTCGAACCGTCCCTTTCCTTGTACCTGACTGAAATTATTGACCTTCACTGGAGTCCAGATGGTCTCCTGCTCTCTATCAACAAACTTATTTAAGCCAGAGCCTATAAATTGGGAATACGAAATAAAACATTACTTTTTCAGGTTTCTGTTGGTCCTGAGAGGTTATGGGGTGCGAGGGTTGGGGCTTTCACTGTTTTTCCTCCAACCCTCCTTTGAGACTTCTTCCTTCTTCAGGTGGTTTTGGCCAATTTAATGCATTATCATGAGAGCTATTCTGAATACAGACACCTTAGGGAGGCACAATAACTGATCTTGTGGAGTTGTCTCTGGTACTTTAAGGAAAGAAAAATATGAAAATGTTAATGGCAAAACTGTGGGTGAGAAAAATAGTTTGGTGCTGCTTCCACCATGCTGCTAACATAGGAGAACAAGGGGAAGTGAATACTGAATTATGTGTGGCTTTGGCTGACTGTACCTACATACAGAAAACCGGAGCATCTTTTCCTTATGAGACTACTTGTATGTCTAAAAAAAGATGTGGTGAAATATATATATATGTATGTTGCACTAGGCTGCAATGAAGTGCGCAGTACTGAGAGGCTGGTGAAAGAGAAAGGTTAGCTCTGACCACCAAAGACCAAGTAGCTAATGTGTTTAAAATTTCCTTAGCAGCTTTTGCCTGTCTTCCAGAACATCTCAAGGAAGCCTTTCTGGACAGTCTCTCATAACTGGTTTGATAATGCTGAGCAAGAAACCCCTCTTTTCATATGCTGACTAGCAGAGTGGTGGGTTGCTGGTGGGAGGGGATGGCTTGACAGAAGGGACTGTTCAAGGAGGTATCAAGAGTGCGCCTTGCTGGTGGCCCACCAGCCAGTTCATTGTAACTCTGTGTCGTTCCCTGGTGGCTGCAGGATGGCCTCTGGGTCAGGTCTCTGCTCAGGCCGGAGAGAACAGGCAGTCAGGCTACAACAGCAGTTTTCACACTCTTCCATATGGGCTCAAAGAGGCTTAGGGGGAAAAATATCCCATGGGATTAAATCCATAAAAGAATTCTAGCTCCTGTGTTTGCCTTCCAGATGCTGTGTTTAGTTCCCCTTTGATTGCTGTCTCACTTGAGAGGTGTCGGTGGGGTCTGTTTGTGCCACTGCATATACGGGCCTACATGTTTATTCTGCAGACTCCTTGCAGGGGTTATAATTTGAAACACAGCATCTCACTGACATCGTTCCCTTATTTATAGACCAGAAACTGCCTTGCCTCCAGCTGGTAGAGGCAAGAGGTAAGTGCCGGCCCCGTCCGTGCTGATGTCATCTGAGTTGCCACCAGAGAAGACCCGAAAATGTTGCCGCCTTTTGCTGAGCCATGTGGTAATACGTATGAAATTGCGGCATTGGGAACGTGATCAGTGCATCCTTCCTAGTGATCAGAGCATTTGCACGAGGAGTCTGGTTTCACACCTTGCTACCTTTATATTACTCAAAAATTGAATCTTGAATCCAGTTCTCCCACCTTGCAAGTGATTGCTCTCAGAATTAGTGAACAGAGTATTCTAGGACAAGTCTCCCTGTTTTCTTGTTTGTTGAAGCTCTCCTGCTTTTTCCTCAGACTTAATGAGTATTTAATTATTTACAGGGTGATTATGAAACCGTTGCCTGGTAGTTAGAGCAGTCACCTGAGACATACAGGTCTCACTATGTATTCCAGCAAGTGTGCATTCCTGCTCTACTTCTTTTTTAAAGAAAAGGAAAAGAGAGAAAGGTGTAGGATTGAGGTATTTGTGTGACCGTTCTGAATTAAGAATACTTAGTTTATTAATCTGGAGGAGGAATTATTCAGATGGTGCCTTATTTATTCATTGCATGTGGTCACAGTATACAGAAAAAAACCCCAACCCTTTCCATTGTATTGATTCTTAATCTTAGTGCCCTGCCAGCATTTAAGGCAATTTTTCATAGATTGTCTCTAGTTTTACAGACAATCTATAAAATAAATAAAAAAATATGTTTGTTCAGAGTTACTTGAAAGGTTCACAAGTGTTTGTTTGCATGGACTGTTGCTCTGATGACTTCCCTTCATACAGCGTATTCAGTCTTCTGTCCCACAGCGGTTTCGCTCCCCGCTTGCCCGAGTTGCAGATTCACAAAGAGCTTTCACTGCAGCCACCAGAAACTTACTCTGCAAATATTCCCGACTTATTTCATATCTGTGAAGAGTAGGGTGGGTTTTTTTTGAGGGTGGAAAAATTGCCTCAACTGATGTTTAAGGAGGAAAGAAGGGGAGTGCAAATATTACCAAGGCAAGCCTGCAGCTGTTAGTCAAATAACAGTGAATGTTTTGGGGTTTAGTGAGTAGAGGTGAATGATTGCAGTGCATTAATATAGCTGTAAGAAGAAGAAAACCTGAGCAACTCTTTATCAGTCATGGCAGTTGATCAGGTTATTTCCTTTGCAGAAGTGTTTCAGAGGACAGGAGACAGTACTTCAAAAGCCAAGGCTCTTGCAGATATTGGATTTTACTTAGTTGTATTAATATGCCTATTCTTTACTTGTCCTACTTCAGCTGCATGTGGTGAAGTCGGGTTGTTTGAACAGCTGTATGCAAAGTACCATAGCTCAGAATCAGGCGAGAAGATGGAAATGTCCACATTCTTTTCAACTTAATTTAAACAGAGGTTTTAAGACCCTTCAGGTATGTTTCTGAATTTGTGCACTGGCATATTTTGTGTTGGAAAAAAACATTTGTTTTTAGTCCTGTCCCACACTCCACTCAGTTACCCAACAATTTATCTAACTATGCATTTGATTACTTTTGTAAAAAAAATAAATTTAATTGACTGTTGTATTAAATGAATAGCTAATGCATCATGAATCAGAAGCAGTTCTTCCTGGATAAAAAGATGCTTATAAGCTTATTAAATATACTGTAAATAAGGAGATAGAATGTATATGAAGATTTAATGGAAACTTCAGTTTCATAACTAAGTATTTACACGTAATCTGTTGTTTTGTCAGTTGCAACATATGACTTGCAGAACACACACTGTTTACATTATGTTGCTTTTTTTTTTTTTCCATAGCATTGCTTGTGTTAGGATGTTTAAAAGTAAATGTAATTCCAAATACATTTGGGGTTTGGGTTTTTTTTTTTTTGATGACATCTCTGTGATTACTTTTTTCTCAGTTCATAAGATATCAGTAGTATGTGAGATCATGGGAATAGCTGTGACAACTACCTCTGGTTGAGGAACCTGCACCTTGCTTGTAGGTCTGTTTGCAAGGTGTTCTGTTCTGGATGACAGATTTTTAAGTTACAACTTGCACATTGCATAGTGTAGTGGAGATTCAGATCTGTTGTTAGGATCGTATGTGTCGTTACTCCTATTGCAGAGTGTTTATGAGCTTGGAATTACCCTTTTGAATCTCATTTTAAGATTGTGATTTGGGAAGACATAACGTCTTAGAATAGAATCATAGAATCATCTAGGTTGGAAGAGACCCTTGGGATCATCGAGTCCAACCATCTACCCTACTCTACAAAGTCCTCCCCTACACCATATCCCTCAGCACCACATCTAATCGTCTCTTAAATGCATCCAGGGATGGTGACTCAACCACCTCCCTGGGCAGCCTATTCCAATGCCCGACCACCTTTTCCATGAAGAATTTTTTCCTAATGTTCAGTCTAAACCTTCCCTGTTGGAGCTTGAAGCCATTCCCTCTCATTCTATCATTAATTACCTGGGAGAAGAGACCAGCACCAACCTCTCTACAGTGTCCTTTCAAGTAGTTGTAGAGAGTGATGAGGTCTCCCTTCAGCCTCCTCTTCCTCATACTAAACAGTCCCAGATCCTTCAGCCTCTCCTCGTATGATTTATTCTCCAGTCATTCTGGAGAATTTATTCTCCAGTCTTCTGTCATTCTTGAGCAAATAGACCTGATTTAGGGAAAAAAAACGCTTTTGGTCTCTCCTCCAAGCACAGGACAAGACTCTGCTCTAACTTGGGCAAGAGCACTTAATTTAAAGTGAAGAGAGATCTTAATTTCAGGTGATTAAATGCACTGATGAGAGTCTCCAGAAGTGATTGAAGGTAGCCTTACTCAAACAAAAAACCCAAGTACTGAGTTCCTTGTAATTTGATGCAGACTTCACAAAGCCGAATGAGTACTGGCGAAACCATTCCCTTTAGGAATGTTATTTTTCCTGTAATTGCTAAGATTTTTACCAACATCTGGTAATTTGTCAGGTCTCTTTTTACTTCAGCTCGCGGTTTCCCAGGCAGTGAGGTCGGCCTTGCTGAAGCAGTGCCCCACATGGATGGGGTGGAGCTGGTAAGTGCTGCTGAAACTCCTCCGTTGTGTATGGACATGTCAATTCTTTCTAATGAGCTACAGGAAAAGCTTGAAGACCCACCGCTGTAAAATTTCAGTCAGTTAAAGCATTAGGCTTTGTAATGTATTCAGGGCTCTGAATAGTTGCTAACGAATGCAGGGCTGGAGGCATGAATGAAGCGGGATTGCTTTTACAAGCAGTATAGTAGCTGCCGTGTGTGTCCTGTTATGTGCAGCCTTGTTTACTTTACACACATGAATTTGTTGACCTCACCAGAGCTCTTAACCTTCCTAGGGCTACTAATCTCCATAAATGTCTGCAGGATTGGGCTTAATTTTGGCATGGAAATATGCAAAATGAATGAATCAAACTGTGAGTCATCGGTTTTTACAGTAAAACGTTCTGATTTAGTCCCACAGTCCACGTGCCCGGGTGATGCTTGTCTGAGAGCTTGTGGCATCTGACCCATGCTTTGGGAATCCCGACTTCTTAAGGGTAGCACAGATTGTTCTGAAACAAAGGAAATATAATGCAGAACATACTGAAGCAAAGGAAGAACTAGCACCTGATTCAGATGCAACTCTCAAGATAAAATTAATGTAGGTTACGGACAGGATTATGCATACATTACAGAATGTTTCAGTAGTAATCAAGATGCCTTGTGAAAACTGTAGTGGAGATGTTTTCAATTTACTGAATGTTGTTTTCCCTTTTTGCATATAGCTTAGCTAAAGTACGGTACAATAAAATAAACTCGCTTTTAAAATTTGTCAGAGGCACTGAATTGTGGAGCTAATGGAGATAAATGATGTGAATGTCACTTTCATGTCTGCACTATAAAATGCAAAAGCACAAGCATAGTAACCACAGGGCTCTTTTTGATATTTTAATCTTTTAAACCTTTGAAATGTTGGTGTGCTTGAAAGGGCTTCTAAATCCATTGGTTAGTCCGCACTGTCTCGTATTGTGTTCAGAATCATAGCAGATAAAGGAAGAGTGATCAGAAAGCTTAATGCAGTCAGAGCATCATGACCTGTTATGTAAAGCAACATTTGGCAGGGCCTTCCCAGCTGCTGTAAATGAATGTTAACAGCATTTTATCGGCTGCTTTCACTGTCTTTATTACATAATCTGAATATTTATGACCCTATTAATATGTTTAGCTGTGAAATTGCAATATTGATGGATTGAAGGTTCCATAGAAGATTGAACAAGGAGAATGATTTTTGCCTCATGAACAAAAGTTGTGTTAATATTCAAAACCTTTGAGTTCATATTTCAAAGAAGTTTGCTGAATTGCTTTACAGATGTGGCATGCTATTTCACCAAACATTGTCATAGAAAGGTGACAGGATAGTGTTGCTGAACATCCTGTGTCTATGTGTATGAAATACAGAGCACTAACCAAATAGTGGTGATTTTTTTTTTTTTACTTTTAATGTAAGTCCCTGAATTCATAATGATGGTACTCTGTAGTCTTGAACAAACTCAGCCAACCTGTGGACCACAGACCAGAACCAGTTTATCAGAATCCCCTCCATCCAGAGAGCTGCTCAAGGTAGGACTTTGGGGCAAACTGTGGGCCAAGTTATTGTTACAATGATATTTCTTTTTTTTTTTTTTTTTTAATGACCAAGATCTTGCTTTCTGCCCCACTTCCTGACGACCCTACACACCCTCCGTCTGTTGTGACTAGATATACTGTTGTCCTGTGACCTGAAATGCATGTCACATAATTAGGGTAATGTGTGTGCCACGTTATGTGGCTGGGGACTAGTTGCAGATGCCGTCCCATTACTGAATGCACACTTGCCTGTATTGTGATCATGCTTGAAATGTGTGGGAAGGTTATATGCTTGGTCAGGAGATGAATGAGGAGCTGCAAGGCATTTCCCTTGGGAGCCTCTTAGATTACATTATGCCCCGAAACAGAACTGAAACCCACGACTTCAATAGTATCTGTGAATTTCTAACGAGAAGATGTTCAGAGGCTTGACACGGAATCACCTATGGAGTTTACAAGTGATGTTGGTATCGTGCTTCTTTATCATTCTGCAGGATAAATAGCTCAATTAGCTACAGGTTCGTGTTTGCAGGTTGCTGAAAAAAAGCTGAATTGGAAAAGTAAGTTTTGCATTTATTTTGAGTGGAATGAGGTTGTCAGTCACTCTTATCTTCGAGTGCAAAATCTATAGCGTGTCTGAAAGTTGCTGTCCTTCATGTCTTGCCACTGATTACCAGGGCTAGACTTCCTGAGAAATGTAGCTGTTTGTGGAGGTCCCTTTGGTTTGCAAAAGTCTCATGGCAGGTAGTGCAAATCCTGTGGTGTGTTCTGACACTATACCTAATTCTTAGTCACTCGGTCTCTTAATGGCCTCCACTTCCACCCTCTCTGTAGTTCAAACCTCATGAGCTGGTACAGGAGGCAGGACTGCAAGTGTACAAAACGTTAGAAATGTAAAGATAACTGGGTACAGGGTGTGGAGTGTTAGAGGCAGGAAGAAAGTTTAGATTAATACATATTTTTTATTAGTATTTTGTCCCCAAGCCAGTTTGTTATAGCTACTGCAGATCTCATGTGGACTCTTTTCCCTTATGGGGAATAGAGATTTAAATATGTATTGTTCTTCTGGGCAATAGTGTTGAGCAGTCAAGTGAGGTTCATAATAGAACAAAGAAACCTTTAATTAGGACAGGAGTTTCAATTGCATTCTTTCTTGCTTTGTGTAAGAAGAAACTTGTATTAAATCAGATAAATAAATAAAACAATGGATGGGGTGGAGGAAGTTTGGAAGAAGCACATCTGTTTACAAAGTTAAGTGCTGAGTTTACAATAAACCAGTAATTTTTACTTGGGAAGCTCTTAAAATAATATTCGCCTTCTCCACATGTCTGAGCATCTGAGTCAATGTATTTTAAGGAAATATTTTGCAACTTATTCAGTGGTTTGGTTTGGGGTTTTCTTGCTCATTTTAATTTTTCATACAGGAAATACCTTTATTGCAATGTAAAATTAATAGCGATGTTTATACTGTTACCATATTTTGGTTTTAGGTCTGTACCTGCATTGTAAATGCATTCGTCCCTTACTTATCTTTGTATTTAGTTTGTATGAGCTAAATACAGTGTGGTATTTCCATTAAGATTTATTCTCATTCTTCATGTTTTTCTGGTCTGTTCTGGGGTGTACATTGCTCTCTGTTGCGGAGGTCTTGAAGTCGATAAGCTTCTGCACAGCCTCAGCAAATTGCCAGTGTGCAAATAAATGATGAAACCGGGACCTTTAAGGAATAACATGTAGTAGCTTCAAGGGTTTCTTGATTTGTCTCTGAAATGACCTTTGGCAAAAATACAAACTATAGTTCCCTCTTCCCAACAGACACTGGTAAGAGGAAACCAAGCAGATTTGAAGCTGGTTTTCTTGTGCAGTGGCCTATCTAACATTTACTGGCTTATTATGGGTGATGAGACAATGGAATAATCTCCTATCTTCAGTGAGTTTTTTAAAGGAACACCTTAAAAAGATGGTTGTGGTGAAGCTTTGGCCATCTGTCCTATGCCTGTCCCTCTGCAGTTTAGATGCCAAATCCAGCCATGACAAAAGACCACTGTTGTCTGGGAAACGATTGATTCTACTCCTTGTTTGGGTAGAAGAGTTCTCGGACACGGCTCAAGATAGTCTATTCCCCTAATTACCTATCTCTTTGTGTATTTTACAGCCTCCTGCTCTTTCCTAATAAGAGAGTGCTTTCCAGAGCAAAATCCATAATGTCTCTTTAACGGACATAATCAAAACTCGCTAAATTCACAAGGAAGCTATTATTGACTTCAGTGACTTTTGGTCAGGCTTTTGGAGAGGAAAGACGTAGCCCTTAGCATTAAATACCTGATGTGATCTTCGTTGGTCAAAATTTTATTTTGTGGCCTGTTCTAGAAATATAATATTCCAGTTTTATTGGTTGAGCAGTAAATTCCATTTCAAGTGCAGAACATAGTGCATCTTACTTGTGGAGGTGCAAAGGATACTTTACAGTAACAATATATTTGGAACTTGTTTAGATCTCCTATCCTGACCCACATCTTGCACTCCATTTGCTGCATCCCATATGAATAATTAATTTGCAGAATAAAGCAAGTCCTCCCTCCCCTTGGAACAACCTCAGTTGGCATGTGGGGTCCTTTACCAGGAAGGAGAGGCAGGCACATTGTGTTGCATTTATAGAATGTGCTACTAAATAGCTCTTCCTGTTCCTGACTTCATCATGACTGGTTCTTGATTGTCACAAAGATCTGCATGGTAACCTTACATAAGGGAGAACTAGTAACTTCAGACTGAAAATTTAGAAGGGTCTTTTTTCCTGAATATCAGTTAGTGCCCATTGCCTCTTGCCCTTTCCCTGGGCATCACTGAGAAGAGTCTCCATCTTCTCTTTTCCTCCTGTCCCCCATCAGATATTTTTACACATTGCTAAGATCCTCCTTGAGCTTTGACCAACCCCAGCTTTCTCAGCTTCTCCCTGTATGTCAGATGCTTCACTGCTTTAATCATCTTTGTGGCCCTTTGCTAGACTCACTCTAGTATGCCAATTATACTGGAGAGCCCAGAACTGGACACAGTGCTGCAGGTGAGAGCTCACCAGTGCTGAGTAGAGACAAAAGAAATCACCTCCCTTGACCTGCTGGCAATGCCTTCCTGTTGCAACCTCAACAGCCACTTTTCCAGCCCATGCTTCTGTCAGTTTTTCCACGAGGATATTGTAGGGGACAGTGCTAAAAGCACTACTTAAGTCAAGATAGACAACATCCACTGTTTTTCCCTAATCTGCCAAGTGAATTATCTCATTGCAGAAGGCTATATGATCCTGATGTGATTGTAGCCCTGCACCTACAACCAAACATCTAATTCCTCCTGTTTGTTCTCCACACTGCAAATGTTAGTGTTCAGGCACGTCAGAGAGGTATCCCAGTCATGCTGATTTCACAGAATAGATGTGAGCTTCCTCCGTGGTACCATTCCTGTAGATACTTTCTTATTTCTGTGCATGCATTTGAGGTGGTCCCCCTTCAACCCTGTTTTGTTGATTACAAGGTCTCTCTTGTCCACATTACTCTGGACCCCTTGTTGCCATGCTGGTCTACTACTTTCACACTGGGTTGTAGTTGTTTTCTTCCTCCTGTGTTGTTACAATTTGAAAGCTCTTCTCTCTAGGTTGGCCAGAAACCGTTTTGCCACCAGCTTATGTGGGATTGGGATACAGGGATTCTTATTACACGGTGGTGGTGGTAAGTGCTTAATGAAGTGAAAATGCATTGCATGAGCACATTCAAGGACTCCACTGTAAAATGACTTGGTATATTCTTTTACTGTAGTTACCAAAACTCTCCTAGCCATCTTGTGCAGATTCTTACTTCCTTCACTCCCCTGCTTTCTGGACAAGCAGTGGGGCAAAAAAAACCAAAAAAGGTGGTACTTCTTGCTTGAATGTGTGTTTTTGTTTTTAAGAAGCGTTTTCTTTGGAGAAATGCAAATATGTTTCCATGATCCCAACCAATTAAAGGTTGCCCGAGTCTTCTAGCAGCTGTCTTGAAGCTTGCCTTCAGCTGGAAGAGGTTTCTGTGCAAAATGGCACTGCTTAGTCTACCTACAGGAGAAAGAGGAAGACCCAAGAAGCTTTCCTGATGTCCTTCTGTATCTACCAACTTAAGGTCTGCCAACTCTTGCCCAGACACACAAGGAGGTACAGAGAAAGGGGGTGGCCTTCTCTGGGTTCCCAAATTCAGGTGAACTTGGGAATTGATCGCTGTCATGTCTTGATGGCTTTCTGTGTTGCTCTTCCAGAGACATTTTGTCATACCAGGGCAGCTCTAACATGAGAAGGCTCTGCTGCTGTTGGGTAATTCCCAAAACCGCTCTGTCCAAAAAGAACAGAGAAGAATGTGTTGCTTGTAAAACTCCCTGTGACTGCTCTTCAGGTCATCTGTGTAGATTAGGAGATTTTGTTCATTTGTTTTTCCCTAGCTCAAATTTAAAACCAGTTCCTCACCTTGATCCAAATAGGACGGAACATGTGGTAGCCGGCAGTGAACATGGGCTTATGATGGAATGGATTTATGGAGCTAATTAACTAAATTTAATACAACTTAGATTACATGATTAATTAGAAAAATTAATCTACATAGCTATTAAAGTCTGGACTGATAGTAAAGATTCTGTGAGTTAACCTCTTTGGTTAAGCAGTGATACTCCTCTGTAAACTTTTTAAACCGGTCATGTATGAAATGATGCTAGAGTAAGTTCTGCGGGGTTGATTTAGGACAAGAATGTCCCTACGTCAGTGACACATGCTGACTGTAGTCTTTGCAAGAATTTTCTCTGTGAACAATTGAAAAAAAAACCAAACCCAACCCCAACTGTATCTTCCATCTTAATTGAACTCTCGAAATTCGTGCCTACAGACCAAATGAAAATGGAAACTTGATACATGTTGTCTGCAAATTGTAAGCTATCAGTCATAGCCACAGATGAAAGCTAGCACGACCTACATCTGTCGTGTCGCTACAATGGTGCCGGCATTACAGTTCCATTGTTTAGGTTTAGGGTCAAGCCTGTTGAGACCTCTTTTTATTCAGCTTTGAATGTATCCATTTTCATTAAGTTTTTCAAAGCCATATGAAAGACTCAGCAGGGCAAGATGTGGTGATGTTGAACCTAAGTTAGTCTTGCAACTATCAAACTGTCTCGTAGTCACAGATGGTCACTGCGATTGTCCACACCAGCCTACCACCGGAGCTGCTATTGAAAGGGCACAAAACTGATGGTACAAAGGGACGCCTTTTTTCCCGCCAATAAATGAGGCTACTGTTGCTCTGAGCTGGCATTGTCGGAGGTTTTGTGCAGGAGAAGAATGGCTGTTGACAAACCAGTTTCCATGCCGAAAAAAGGCTACTCTTATTCCTAAACTTAGAGATCTTTCCTTGGGTGAATAACATTGTCTGACTAATACCAGAGTGGCATTTTGCGAACTATTTTCATTGATTATGTGGATGACGGCTGTGCTGGGAGGTCTAATGCTGACAGCACTAAATGGAAGCTTGTTAACGTGCTAAACAAGGCATGCTTCTGTTTCGTAATTCCATTAGAGGAAAATCTCTTTGGCTGAACACTGTTAAAAACATCGGGGGCATTAATTGCTGTGTTTTTATGTTTAATCCTCAAATGTTACAGTACCCTTACGTAGACAGAAGGAGCTCAGGCAGTTGTCTCCCTGAGTTATGAAACCAAGTACCAAATATCTTTTTCTTCATGCTATAAAAACGTAAGGTTTTAGAGCTAGCACGTAAATCTTCCAAATCCTCCTTACTGACAATGTGAACGTGCTTTGTGTGTTGTTTTGTCTTTAAACAGAACTGCTTCTTCTAAGTGTTAACTATGATTTTCTTCCTTTTCTGGTACGGAGGGGTGAAAACCTCTGCACAAATGACCTGCCTGTTTGTTAGCCACCTGGCAAAGGTTCTGGTGAGATTAAAATAGTTCTTGCCTGAAAGAACAATAAAAAAAGCAATAAAGCTGACTCCTGCTGTATGGGATCCTTTGTGGCCTCTGACAGATCAATTGGCGAGGGAACCCTTAAAATTCAAGTGACCGCAGTGATGAAATGGATGCTTGTTCCTGGACAGGCAATATCAGGCCTCTGTGGACACCAACTGAATGACTCACCCCGTAATGTTTAGAATTTGTACTTCACTATTTAGGGTGCGGAGTTGTTTTTTGGTTTTGGGGGGAGATTTTTGACCACCCTTATCCCAGTGAAGCTGTCTGATGGTTAGCCTCCTATGCTATAGTGGAATTTTTCAGCCCCCCTGCGGGCCCTCTGTAATTTCTTGAGTGGCCTGTTGTCCCAGGAATTTTGTAGCTCTCCAAGTATGTGAATTTTTGTTTGCTTGCTTGTTTGTTTGTTTATTTTGTCCCTTCCTCTGGCCTGGGAGTCTGTTGCTACATGAAATGTTTTAGCAAAACAGGTAGAAGTTACAGAAGAGTATATTCCTACGTGTGAGAGTTAATGAACCCAGTAATGTACTACAGCTTGCAGTCACTAGAATTGAATCCTCTGTGCCAAAGATGGAACTGAAAAAGAGGAATATTTTTCCCATAAGATGAAAATAACTTGCAGAGGGATGGGTCTGACTGTTCCAGAAAGAAACTTTCAACTTTCTTCTGCCTAAATTATTCTGTTAACAGGGGAATCTAAAGAATGAGACTTCTGGCCAGGAAAGAGATGAATATTGATGACTTTCATGATTCTGAAAGAACCAAAAGGAATTTGACACTGACCTAAAGCTGAGTCACTTGAGAGACTAGTCCTTCTTAATGACTTCAGTCATTGTCCCTTTGCTTTTACAATCATGCTTTCTGCTGTCTTGCTTGGACTCAGCTCTAGTATTTTTTCTCCCCTTTCTACCTTACAGTATACTACATGCAAATAATCTCTAAACAAACATAATGTGAATTATTAAAATTTGTCAATAGTGACTTCCTGGAAGCTGTGTCCTGTTTGGGGGCCAGTTTCTAGGCTGGCGGTTTCCTTTCGCATAGCTAGCCTGCGTTTATCGTGATGTCAGCTTAGCTCAAGCTGTATATCATTCAGACAGAAGCTTTTCCCTATTGTTTCTGATGTAACAGGTGCTGGTAGACCAAGCAATAAATATACTTGAGGCAAGCAGCACAGATGCCACAAATTGAAAGCCTTGTGTAAAAACCAC
This sequence comes from Tringa tobata, assembly GCA_033628505.1. Classification (NCBI taxonomy): domain Eukaryota; kingdom Metazoa; phylum Chordata; class Aves; order Charadriiformes; family Scolopacidae; genus Tringa; species Tringa tobata. The sequence goes on from JAHREE010000122.1 coordinate 184,987, forward strand.
CAGCCTCTGCAGGCTGTGGGCTGCACGCTCTGAGGTCTGGGAGTGGGGAGTGCTGGGGGTGACACTCAGGTGACATGGGCCAGAGCCTGGTCCCTCCACTGCCAGGTGGAACCAGGCTGGGCAAGCACTGGGAACAGCTGTAGCTGCTTCAACAGCCCCTCTGCCAGGCAGTCCTGGCACCTCCTGCACCCACTTGATACGTGGAAGGGCTCCTCTGACTCCATCAGTTCAGTGTTCTGGGACCCTGCCACTTACAGATAAACAGCCCATCAGTGAACTGGTCAGGTTTGATTACTAGTTTGAGTAATACTCAAAGAGAACTGCTCCAGATTTTCTGTAGTTGCTGTCAGAACAGAAATACCTTTTCAGCTTCAGTTTAACTTCACGTCCAGAAAGAAATCAAGCTCTTGCCCTGTCAAATGCACTGCCAGCGAACAGAGGATCTTAGTGATGTGTCCATGAGTTGTGCCAACACAAGTACTTGCTGAGTTTCATTTTAAGATGCTGTTTTCTGGCTTTGCATGTGGAGTCAAATTCCTAAGGATAAATACACCTAAAGGAAAAACCGTGTACAATACGAGTACAATATGCCCTGCTGAGGGAGTAGTTCTGGGTACATTTAGACTGGTTGTACCTTCTTTGTCTTGTTTCAGATATGGCTGTGAGTCAGATGGAACAGCAAATCCAAACCTACTGTTAATAGATCTAAGGGGTGGGGTGCCGTTTGTGTGATGGTGTTTTCTTTTTTTTTTTTTTTTTTTAGCCTTATACTGCCATTAAGGGAAAATCTGTCCTATTAGTTATCCCACAGGAGTTAAGTTATTAAAATCTGCTGGCTGCATAAATATTGAGGTTTGAGGTTTAAAGTAACAGCAGCATCCTGAAAAAAATGGGCAGGCTTAAGCTTTGGATGCCTGAAGAGAAACCCTCCTTCATGAGGAGTTGCTACTCTGCACTTAAAGGCAGAGCCAATGTGTTGCTGTTTACAGTGCAAAACTATCCTCATTTAAATTGTCCTGGTGTCATAGGAATATTTGCTGCTTAAATGCCCACAATGATTCTGTATGCACTTCCTTACTACCTACTACAAACCAACATGTTTGAAAATGTTGCTTTCTTATCCTATGCCACTTCTTTTAGAAGATACTTGTAAAATCAAGTTTATAATTCCACACACAGCAGACTCTACTGTAACTTTTTTGTAGATTGTAAAATGGCTTCTGGATGTTCACAAAACCCAGAACAGTATAGGACTTTTTACCTTACCTGATGATATAGCTGAAAGCATCTCCATCATCTTTAGAGAGGAATCATGTTCTGTGACAGAATTAAAACCTCTGGCAAGTGCACTGTATGCTGATTGTTACCATTACCATTTCCTTCAAGACACCTGTTTCCAATGACCTGTGTTATGCCTTTTCCTCAGAAGAAAAGGAGAGGTTCTACTCCAGGTAATTTCGTTCACCCAGACCATTTTCATCCTGTCTAGGAGCCTGAGGGATGTTTTAACATTCCAGCCTGGCAGGAGGATACAAAGTCCTAGAACTCATCAGCTTGGGGATGTCACTAGATGAGAGCTGTCAGTGTGAGGACACTTGGGAGTTTGTGAACTACTTCTAAGGGGGTCTGCAGCCAGAAAACTGAAGACAAACCTGTTGATAATAGGCTTATATTTGCTGCCTATGTACCTCTTCTGGAAAGTTCTTGTGGAGTTGCTTGACTCAAATGGGGTTGAAATGCAGCACAGCCAGGGTGCTGCATATTGCTGCATGCCTCAGTCTGTGATTTACTTTAATTGCTGGGACCATTTTTCTCTGCTCTGTGACACTTACCTTCTTTTGTGTTCACTGCTTTTGCATCCCCGGTCTCAAAGATGGCTATTGCTACCTTTTTGCCTGAGGAATGCTGGCAGAGTCTCACCTCTGAGCTCTTCCACTTAAATTCTTCATCGAACAGTCTGCGCCCTGAGAGCAAGCGTGCTGCCTCCACGTCTCGCCTGCCAAGAGCACTGAACTGACGTGTTTGTCTTTCTCTGGTGGCTGGACCTTGCGCACTCTGTCTCTCTGGCCATGGGAGGGTTAAACATCTTAGTTTTAAAGATCTTCCTGTGTTTTGGGGGTGTTTGCTGTTGGTTACCAGTTAGATAGTTCTGCATTATAAACTGCTGCTACTCTTAAAGCTCCTTTCCCTCCATCCCTTGACTTCCTTTCAAAAATATGCAAAAAATAAATGCAAATATTTCAGCTACTGCTGTTACTATTGATGCAAACCTTTCAAGGCATTCTCCTGAGGGAAATTAGCAACACCTTATTCATCAGTGTGCTTGACAGTAGTCTCTCTGGGTTGGGTTGCTGTTGTTGTTTGGTTACCTTGTGTTCCCGTAGAAAGCATGGGGAAAACTGTTTGCATGATTTATGAGGGGTTTATATCAGGAAGAACTGGAATTTGCTTTCACTCTTTAAGCGTATAATTCCTTCATAAGTTGCTTATTAAGTTAAAGACTTAAAGACTAATTACCGCTGGAGCTTTACATAAAACTGAGGAGTGGCAGAGTAAGAGACTTCCAGTAATACCTTGAAAGTGATGCCTTGCAATGGGGTCTGGAATTGGGCCCCATACTTCCCGAAGGGTTGGCCAAACCTCTGTGATTTAAGTTCCTCTTTCGTCACCTTGGCTCAGGAAAGAACTAATTTCTTTCTTCACCTTGCTATGTGGTGCTGTCTGTTTGAAAGTAGCCAAAGTTTGATTTTTAAATTTATTTTTTTTTTTAGGTGGAGTTTAGCCTTAAAGCTACTCAGTACATCTTTAAAGAAATATTTTTGGAAAGCGTGTGGTATAAAACTCTCAAAATAAAAAAGCACAAAGGAACTTCTAACTGCTTGAGCTGCATATGCTTAAAGTTTATGAAAAGAGGTATTCAGGGCGCAGTGTTGTGTCTTGCATCCTCAACACAGCTGCTTCACAGCGATAAGGAAGCAATGCTCTATTCATGCTGACCTTGTTTCCAAAGAAGCCTTGTCCTATGAACTACTGAAAATAAGGAAGAATTTCCTGTGACATGCTGCTCATGTTGGCTTTTAAAGGGGAGTAGAATGAAATCTCTGAGCACGACACATACTGTATCTAACCACACAGGATTTCCTGTGCTGGAATGGAAGCTTAGTGGAAGCCATGTTTTTCTCTTCCTCTTAATTCATTCAGAAAAATAGAGGTCAGCCTCATGAATTGATACGGCTGCAGTCGCTGTTAAAAGCTAAAATCAGCAATTGCCTAATGGCTACTTTGTGATGCCAAGAGGACTGCAAGGCAACATTGTTTCCCTTTAAGACAATAAAGCCTCCGCATGTCCCTAATTACACTTTTACACTCTGGTAAGAGCAGAGCTGCACAGTTAAGAATGCCGTCTCGCTGAAAATGAGAAAAATAATACATATTGTTGAATTAGACTTCAATGTCTTTTAGTAGTACGCTTCTTTTCTCTAATCAGAATGAATTAAGCTATTGATAAGCTTGTGGAAGACACAGAACAACACTTGGATTTTGACTCTAACAATGTTACTGAAGCTGAAGAGGGTTAAAAATACTTATTTTTCCTGAAATTAAAGTTCATTTTATAATACTTTAGTTAAATAAAATTCCCAGTGCTTTTCCTGCCTGCTGCTGGTTTGCAACGCTATCTGCCTGGTAGCGTTTCCTTGGGTTTGACTGGTAAAATGGGAGCTTCCTGCCATAACCACAGTGAAGTCTGGAGTTACGCAAGTGATTTTGATAAGGACAGAGTGCATACATTTTTAATCCCGTTTAAAAAATAATCACCCTGTTTGCAGTAGGCCTTCAGAGGGTGAGCTAACAGCCTGTGCCTTTTCCTCACGTCTTGCCTGTGCTTCATGAGAAGCCATCTAGACGTGGTCATGCTGTGTAGTGACTCCAGAGCCAAGCTGACCAAACAGCCTCCTGAGTATGCTGTCTTGAGGGTGAACCCAGAGGCTCCTTGGTACTTCTTGGCTTGAGTTCAGTGCTTTTAAGTAGCTAACACATTTATACTCTTCCGTAGTCCAAATTGTGGTCTGGTGTCATCCTGGAATATGGGTAGGAGTGTGTTTACTTAAAGTTGCTTGTGTGTACTCTGTGCAAGTCTTCTCCCCAGCTACAGCGTTCACAGTGAAAAGTGATTAGTTCATCTATAGTTTTCACTTTTACTGAAGTTATGTGATTTATATTACTTCAGTGTCTTCTGGATTTGGTTGAGCTCATCCCGAAGAAAATTTATTTTTTTTTCCCTTGAGAAACAAGTTATCTTACACCTGGAATGGTTTTGCTTCTCTCTAGCAATTCTGAGATCTGTCTTAAAGAGCTTATTTTCAAAGGGGAAAAAGTCATCTCATGGCACACCTACAACACTTCTGCTTGCTAGGGAGTCTGTACTTCTTCATTTTCTTCCAAAGTATTCATATCCGGGTCCTGCAGTCCCTCAGTGTCATGAGAGCCAACGAATGTTATGTGCAAAAGGCCTGGATGTATGGACTCAACCTGCTTTTTGGCACAGTCCCACTTGACATGTTTTCATGTTACACAGACTAACTGAGCACATCAGCTGTTTATATACAATGTCTCTGCAGTTCAGATTTTACTTAAGTCAGAATTTCCATTTGTATTTTACTGAGGGGATACTTGGATCTTGTATGTCTCAATTGATTAAATATTTTAATCTGAAAGCAAAATTATAAGAAGCAAACTTTTAAGGCATTTTTGTGTGTGTTGTACATGTGGACTTCCTTCTGTGCCACTTTACATGTATTTTGGTTGTGTATTTATCTTGAAAGAGCAGAAGAGTACCCTGGAGCCACTACAGACAGATGGGTATGTAAACAGTTTGCAGAAGTAAATAGAACTTGTAGATCAGAACATTTCCACTCAATTGGATGATCTGTTAAATAAGGCAGAATTTAAAGGCACTGCTAAACAAAATATGGTGAGATTTTTCCTCTCTCTCTTCTACCAACCCCCAGCTCTTCCCTGGATAGTTGGTTTAACAAGCCTTCTGCTTATTAATTGGAATTGGATAGTTAAAGAGGGAAATTGATCTTTTTTATTTTGAGTTCACTACAAAACATTTTGAGTTGCAGCGGGGAAAAAGCAACATAGCTTTTAAAAATGTATTTTACTGAGAAGACAAGGTATCACAGGTTTTTAAAGTGACAGTAATGTTAAAATACTGTATATCTTGTAACACATTTGAAAATTAAGGTAATAATATGTTTTATTTTTTTAGCCAAAAGTAAGTATTGTTCACCTTTATTTTTCATAATGTACTGTATGTTGTATTCTGGGTGAGGATAGTAGCATATGCTGTTCAGTCTGAGCAAGACTGCAGGAGTGTTGGCCAAGCAGGAAAAGTTTGGCATCTCAGGGTAAATCCTAGATGTATTTTATTGAAAGGAATAAAGTTTTCTCAATTCTTCCAAGTTTTAGCACCATTTCCAAGCTTCCTGTTTCTTTGGTCCCCAAAACAAACCACACTTTTATTCATCGTTCTTTGAGCAACCTGCTCTAGTGGGAGGTGTCCCTGACCATGGCAGGGGGGTTGGAACTAGATGGTCTTTAAGGTCTCTTCCAACTCTAACCATTCTATGATTCATCAGGTGAATTTTCTCTTCTAAACAAAAAGTTTGGATTTGCACAGCACAACCAAAACTAAAATCCAGTATACGTGGATCTGCCATGCACTGCTTATCTTAGCCTACAATTTATTTTGCTTGCCAGCCACCTATTATAATGCAGCTAAGTTCCAGTAAAGAGTTTTACCTGGCCTGTAGGAAAGCACTACTGCGTTTATGCTGTGTTTTCTGAACCTTTCCATTTAACTGAAACTTAGCTGTGCTAAGAAAACACAAGCAGCCCACGTTTCAATTTATGGCTCCTGGGCTTCTACCTGACAATTCTTTTGAAATTCTGCAAGCGATGGCAGGCACAGCTTGGCATACTCTTATCTGAATTACAATTTGACTTTATTGTAAAGTTCTGCAGCTATGTACTAAGATAGTGTGATAATTATGCTCTGTAACTGCCTTTAAGGAAGTAAAAGTAGTTTTAAAGTGATAATTTGCTGTTAGCAAAAATCAGATAAGGTCCTGGAATTGATAAAACCAAAAGGGAGGTACCTGAAACTACACAGCGTGTACAAGCCTGTGTATGTCTTTCTGGTTTAGAGGTAAATTCTGCTATATATTGCTTACCACACATGCTAAATTTATATAAGTAAGACATCAGTGCTCATTACTCTGGTCGTTAGCCTTTCTTTCAGTGTTCCTTAATGAATGAGTTGTGAAGAACATCCTTGCATCTGCAGGTTGTGAATGAATCATTGGATTGCATATTAACATGATGGCCTTCCTGTGTGGCATTTTGCTTGCTCAGAGCCACTAACCACACTTCCTTTTGATACCTAATTTAAATACATACATACGTTTGCGTGTGTGTGTATATATATGAGATATATAGGATGAGGGCGGCATTTTAATTGCATGTGGTCTTCTTTTACTATGTTTGTGGTAACCCAGAAAACCAGTTAAAAAAAATAAATAATCTAGCATACTTGAGGATGGTAGTGCAACCCTGCTGTATCAGCGCTTTCCTGACACTGTGTGTGTGGGTGCCTGCTGAAGGCTGCGAAGGGGAAGGTGGGACGTGTACTGGCCTTTCTGGGTATCAGACAGACTGTTACTAGGTGATAATGTTTAATGCTTGCTGTGAAGATGCTGAAGGGCAGATACCGAAGATTATTCCAGCTTGTGTATTTTTTCCGTCACTTGTTCAAAGACAAAAGAAATTTTGGTGGGAGCCCAAGACGCCAGTCTGACAGGGACTTGTCTGCTTGCTTGTTAAAGGGTTTATCGCTCCTGCCCGTCTGGGAAAGGTACGCTAGCATGGTTATCTGCAAAGGAAAGAAACATAGACACAGTGGAAAGAAGACAGGAAGTATTTTAAATTTCATTTTAAGTCTTTTTAATTTAAAAATATAAAATCATTGCTTTTCCTTTGTAGTGGCAATGATTGTTTCATGTTGCCTGTAAACAGAAAGAGTCACCAATAAGCATGAGTTGGTCTACTAGCAACTGCATTTGTGTTTTGTACAGGTACTTATAAATGGAAGATAAGAAAATATCCCTGAATTGGCATATAGGAATTAGTAAGGACACATTTCCAGAATTAAAACTGGAGAATATATTGTAGAATAATAGTTGAAGTGAGGAAGGAGGAATCTTTTTGTGTATCCACCATAATGTGTGTGTTGTCCACATGCAGAATAGGAAAAGATGTACCATTGAACAGGAAATCCTTGATGTGGAAGCACCTGATAAGGATTTCAGGACTTCTTTGTATTAATGCATTGTATATTCTTTGCACTCTACTAAATCTTTATTGCTACTGTCAATGAAAACAGTTGCTAATCTGTCTAGAGAGTCATTAGTTTTGGTTTGTTTAAGTAGGCCAGAATCATCTCCTTATGCCAATTTCCAATTTTACCATTGGGTGCCCCAGTAAATTCTGCAAAGTTCTCCACACACTCACACGTGGATAAATTACAAACAGCAGGTGCTGCTGGTCACAGATGTTACCAGATTTGGCTGTCTGGTTAGATTGATGATGTTATTTTGAAGCCATGATGTGGAGTGGAGTGTTCCCTGTGCCTCTTCAGAGAACTCATCTCATGCCTGTCAAATGCCAAAATGTCTTTGGCAAGCTGGAGTCAGAAAGTACATGTGGGCTCCCTGGAGAAGAGAAAGTGGTAATATACATTCAGGGAGGACTGCATTTTCTGGTAGATCGCTTGTTTAAGAGACATGCAAAACTTTCTTCTAGAAATGCTCTGGTTTAGGAGTAGTCATTTTATCAAAGTAATTCCGAGAGTCCACAACATGCATCTATCACCTTCTCTTTTGGACAAGGCAGAGGGTAGGCTGCAGACCACAGTTAGTCATCATGGTTCCTTCTGTCCCGGGGGACCCGTTTCCCTTCTGCTGCCACCAAAATGCTAAGGCTTTCCTATTATGTGCTACATCTTATCACAGGTGTGTACCCACATCTTATCACAGGACTAGATATATGTGCTAGACACCTGCATTTGGGCATGTGGTAATTACAAGCAACTTCCCGTTGTGTGCCCAGCTGTACCTCCTGCCATGGCTGCTGTGCATCCTGATACAGGAATGCCCCGCAAGCTATAGAACTTAACACTTGTTTCTCCAGAAGGTTTTCCCCAGTGAAAGAATATCTAGAACAGCACTACTCTAGACAAAAAGTTGGAGGTATCCTGGAAAAAGAGAATAAACTCTTGTTATACAAGTGTTCATTTTCTTTCATGAACCTTTATTTGTTGCTTCATCAATTAAACAGCTACAGCAATTTTTAAGGAACTTTGAAGAACAAAAGTCACAGAAGCTATTTCAATATCACGTTGAATTACTTTTTGTATATGGATCTACAGCAGGCTTTTAATGTCTTCTAGCCTTGAATTCTTTTTATCTGGCCTTCAGTCTCATGTTTAGTTTCTCACCTTTAAAATGATAAAGGTAGCTATTGCAGTCTCTGGGGCAAACAGAATCAGGTTTTAAGGAGAGGGGGAGGAACTCTGAACTAAACAGAAACAGCCTTGTTCTAGGCACTTGAGTAGATCAGAGAGATGAAAAGGACCTACTGAACTTTGAGTTTTACCTGAACTCCTGACATTAAAATACCATTGCATCCTATTATTTTTAACATGTTAAACATAGGGTTGAAAATGTATTCTCTATTTTTGATGAAGACTATGAAACCGTAATGACATTCTTCAAAAATATCTGGCTTTGCTTAGTGAATCAAATTATAGGAGACTAATGCATGTTCTTGGCACTTGAGAAGGACCTGGTCTTTGGTAAACTATTTTTTTAATTCTGCACGTTACAGGAGTTCATGGAAGTTCTCCAAGTTTTCTGGGTGTTTTAGTTCAGAAGTCAAAGACTTCTGAAGAGTTGAGCATGGTTATTGTTGTCTTCAGTTGAAGGGGCTCAGTCTCATAGTTCCCTTCCTTCATGAGAATGGCCTCATCATCAGACAAAAGCCCGTTTTAGGGTGAGAGCCTCCTCTTGCCTTCCCTCTGGCAGCATTTAGCATTCCATGGAGTCCTGTGTAAACATTAAAGGGTCTGACCAAAAGGGAGAAAGAACAACTTCTTTTTAAAACTCCCACTTTTCAGTGGCAATTTTCTTACAAGCTTCTTACTGATAAAGAGGGACCTTACTTACTTGTTCTTGTTTGCCAAAGACTAGGATTGACCACTAGACTCACATGGGTGAGATTTGTTTCTTCTGATCTCTTGTGACAATGAATCTCTGCATTCAGGTAGTGTGAATTGAGGCTTCTCAGTATGATACACATCTGAGTTTTTGGGACAGCCTGACACTCCTTTCAGACAGAAGAACAACTTCAACCCCGAGTGTCATGCTTGGTGACCGCTTTTCCCAACAGGCTTTTGAATATCATCTTTTGTCTGTCTTTTTTTTTCAAGGAAAAGTTAGAATTTTGAATCCTCTCTCAAAATGAGTGCCTGAGGTGTGTGTATCTCAATGCAGGGAGCTGTTTCTGAGCCTCAGGTAGAGCCTGCAAAGTCCCTTCTGTGTCACAGTGGAAGGCAGAAATCTTCATCCTGGGGTCTGGAAGCAAGAGAATTGCATTTGCATGGTACTATGTTGGAGCAAGTAACTCTTGCCTCTCTACCCAGTCCTCCCAAACTTAAAGACCTGGAAAAATAAATGAATGCAAACAAATGTGCACTTTGGGATGACATTTCTTCTACTGTAGAAAGTATAAAAAATTATCTGTGGAGAACGGGTAGAAGTGTTAGCAGGTCTTATCAAGAAACAAACTGTAAAGATTCCTTCTAACTGACAGTCTCATTTAAACAGAGTACATAAAAACAGGTAATCAAACCAAGACGCAGCCTGCAAGAGCTTCTATACAAATGTCAAACCCTTACAAGCTAAGGCAGATGGACTGGAAAGTCTGGATTTCGGTTATGATACTTTCACAGTGAATATCCCAGAAGCGGTAATATTGGGTTGTATGTCAGAGTACAAGTAGGTTACACTGTGAGGATAATGGTGTTGTGTTTTAAGGAAAGTGAAACTGGATAGCATTAATAAGCCAAATGTATCAACAAGTGACTCAGTCTATGTGGATAGAAATTCAGTGAATACATAGAAGTGATCCTGGAAATACACTGGCAGGTATAACACAGGGTGCTGTTAATGATGCAGAATACAGAGGAGCATGAGGATTGCTGTGATGTTAGAAAACACTAATGACCAGAGACTTCAGTTACTTCTGCATACAGAAGGGAGAATTCACTAAAGGTATGATGTAGAAATAATGGCCAAGTATAAATGTCTTGGAGAGCCCACAAGAAAAATTCTAATTTTGTCCCAGGGCTTCATTCACAATTTATAGGCTGAAGAGTTGTAATAGGCAATGTAATCTGTTTTGATTCAGTTTCCTCATTAAAAATGAAAAGGCCTCCAAAAAAAACCCCACTTCCCAATATGTTTCAGAAAGGAAGTAGATAAAAATGAGGAAACAATCAAAGGCGTATTAAAAGGAGCAGCCAAAAGGGTAAAATACTTAATAGACTATGGATTAAACCATGGATTAAGCTATTAAACCACGGCTATAGTTAAATGTGTTGTCTTTAAGTGTTTCAAGTTAATAGTATCCTACACATCAGAAAGAGTCTGCTATATAAATCCATGGTGCAGAACTTTTTGAGCTCTATATGTGATTGTAGTCACTTTGTCTCAGAAAGAAGGTAGCATAACTAAAAATGTATAGAAGACAATCAGAAATATGGAGCCACTTTGGTGAGAAGATGATTCCGGATAGCCTGGGAAGAAATGGCTGGGGAGGGAAAGGGGAAGTTGTGTGTAACTGGAGTCAGCAAGATAATGAAGGTCACGGAGAAGATGACTAGGAATAACTGCCGCAGTGACATTCTGGAATACATTCTTCCTGAAGATTGTGAGTACAGAGCATGCATAGGGTTGAGAAGGAATTAGACAATTATTAGCCCTCATTAGAAGTGTCTACTGTGAAAGATAAAGGTGGTGATCTCTACCATGGGAAGCAACTGCCAGCTTGCAAGTTCTTCAGCGACCAGTGGTTAGAGATTAGAATCACATATAGGAGTCAATCTGCATTTACTGTTTGTCTGCTTACCCTGGATTTTATTAGAGGTAATGTACTGGGCCTGCATGGACTTTCGGACTGAGTTGTTACGGCTGTTCATCTGTTCTTAGATAGTGTTCATAATGTTGAGTTTCATATGGATAATCTTGGTGCCTGTGGTCATGAAGCATTGCAATTCACAGGCAAAAATTTCTGGCTGGTGGAAATTTCTTCCTCAAAAACTCTTAATTCAGTATTAAGAATGTGGAAGCACCTTCTCACTGACAATTGAAAAAATACCTCTGTGTTCTATGAATAGGATGTAGTTGTCTTGCTGTTTAATTCCTTACAAAGAAAAGAATATTCAGTTCAAAGATGAAAACAATTATTTGGGATGTTGGAAAGCCTTGTGCTGTGAAAAATGCATCAATTCAAAGGCTACATTTATTTTATTTTTTCCAAGAGAACAGGTTTTCTCAGTCTTTCTGTACTTTGGGTAAGTCATTTGTTTGACATGTTGCTTAGAATGACTTTCCTTTGATAGTTGTTAGCATTTCACCAAATTGTCTGCAAATATTGCGTTATAATAGAAATGTGAAGGAACTTGTTCTGAACCTCCCAGGATAGATCTTCAGGGAGCAGCTGGGCTTTCTTTTAAACTTTTTTTTTAAACTTGGCCTCCGTTAAGTAATGTTGCTGGTATTTCCAGCGACATTACATACTGAAATAGTAAAACTTAGAATACATATTACTTAAACATGAATTATTATTCCTGAAGAATTTTATCATGTCCTGAAATTGCCTTATATTCCTGCATGGACATTAAGTTACATGAAGAGATGCAGGTCTCTGAATTATGTTAGGCTGATCTGATCACACATTTTTGGATGACACTTCTTCTAAAAGGTGATGCATATAGCAGCATGAGTTAGTGGCTATTGACCTTGTCATATTAAAAATGTTTGAAAGAGCTTTTAATCCACCCTGGTGCATGGCAAAAAAGTTATTTAACAGTCTCTGCCTTTACAGAACTCGTTGTATTCTCTCAGGGAGGTCTAGATCTCTTCCTGATCCAGGCAAATTGTGTTAACAACAATATCAAGTATTTTTATTTTGAAAATTACTTTTCTTGTTTCCAAGATCAAAATGTCTTCCTTGTCTAGGGGACTGTCTACAATGCAAGGAAGAGTTCAGTCCAGTTAAGTTTTCTTTAACCATAATTGTGTAGCAAAATTTATTTATTGAGAAGTAGGGGTACGTGGAGAAGAATATGTACGTTCACTTTGCTGGTGAACATGCATATTATCCTTTCAGTGCCTGTATAGAACCATGGTATAATTTAGGTTGGGAGGCACATCTGGAGGCCATCTAGTCCAGCCTGCTCCAAGCAGCCCCTTACAACAGCCCAGGGCTGTTCTTACTTGAGCTTTGCATATGTCCAAGGATGGCAATTTCAAAGCCTGGCTAGGCAAACTTCCCTTGTTTGACCACCATCACAAAGAAATTGTCACATGACGATTCCTAATCATAATTTCCTGTCATGCAATTCATGTCTCCCGCTCTGCACCTTTGAGAATACCTTGGTCTGTCTTCTCTATGCCTTCCCGTGAGGTAGTTGAGGACAGCACTGGTATCGTCCCTTGTATTTTAGCTAATGATTAAAAGTGTAAAAGCATTCCAGCTGCCATTTCATTTTTCTGTGGGAATTATAATATAGAAGTCTTTTGCCTCGCAAGTCCTCTGTTAGCTGAATTTTCTAATTATAAGAATTTTTCCCCTCCCTTTTTAAGGGAGCATAGCCCAGTTGAACTTGTCCATTAGACGGTAGTGGAAAGTATAAAGCACTTGAATTACATCTCTTTGAGAATTACAGTTTCATTTTGAATCCAGATATTTTCAGCTTGAAGTGTTCTGTTCTTTCAGGCTCTCTTCCAACAAAATATCAAAATCTTGTGTGTGTAAAGCAATCTTTTATAGGAAAAACTTGAGCTTTGCCATTCAATATAAAATTTGGTTTAGACTTCATTTTGCCAAAAAGCTTTTAAGCAGATGTTTAATACATCTAGTATATCTGGATGCATTTCTGCTGCTGCCAAAGGAATTGTACCCTAGTGTTTTCTGAAAATTATGGCCTTAATCGTGTTTTTGAAACCCTCTGAAAGCTCATCTTTGGTGTATTCTAAGTTGTGGCAGTTTCTGATGTTCCAAACAATTTTGACTTTGTTGGAATTGTTGACTCTTTTTTAATAACCAGCTAATTTATTTTTTTTACTACTACACTGAGAAGCATAAAATCAGTATAGTTTTTGTGATTTTCAAATATTAAATTTGAACTTCCCTTGGAATATCCAGAAAACAAAACAAAACAAAGCAAAAAGACAGGAGAAGTTGCTGTATTGAACTGTGGTGTTTGGTTCTGATGTATTGATTTAAACACATTTAACTGCTCAAAACATACCACGCATAAGCAGGCACACTGCAGTACTTTAACAACAGGATCTTACTGCCTTGGTATTATGGAATAAATGTTAAACAAGACTATTTTTTATCTTCTACAGTTTATAAAGAAGCATTTCCTTGGTTGGAGGGTTCTATGCTTTAAAACATAGAAAATGCCAGTATTTTTAAATTAGTAAAAAGCAAAGAGAATGGGATATGATTTATTGTGGTCTCTCAAACAGTGTAACTCAACTTGTCCAGATGCATAAAATACAATGAGATTCTTAGGGCCCAATGTTTGAAGCTGATAAAGCCCATGACTTTAATTAAGTTTGTATCACACCTTGATGTGTCTGACCTGGTTTGAGCCTTCACTTTCTCAAGTTCATTCCTTGGAGGGCAAGTTTTGAAAAAGTCTTTTCGTCTTGGAAGGTTTTAATTGCTGCAGGCAGGGCAAACCCCATCGTTTGCTTGGATTCCCAAGGGGATTAAAAGAAAACTGAAAAGAATTTTACAACTTCTTTTTTTTAGGGGTAGCAACATTGGTAAAAGTTAACACAGCTAAGGTTAGAAGGACTGTGTGAAAGCACTGAAAATTTCTTTTCAAGTATTTCTCATGACACGCACTGAAAGTCCTCGTAGCAACTATCACCTGGGAGACCAGTGAAATCCTGAAAAATCCTAAGGTCAGATGTAAGCACCAGGAGACATTCCATTTCGATTAACTGGGCTTTGGACTGAGCAACCCCTTCCCTCCCCCTCCACCATTTTAACATTTTCTAAATGGCTGAAAAGCACCGTGCTTTAGAATAAAGTAGTTCTTCATTGCTGAAAAAAGTTATGCAGACGGTATTACATAAGGGCAGCGTGGGGCTGGCATCGTAATGATCTCAGGCCTCAGAGCAAGCTGTCAGGACACCAAATGGCTGTGAAGAGTAGTTGTGATGGACACACTGAATGCATATTAGGCATGAGTCCACAGTCTAACAGCTTGCAGCTTCTTTACGTTTTCAAAGTATAAATGGCCACCTCCTGCAGGGACTGCCTTTTTCTTTTTTTTTTTTTTTTTAAACCTAATAGGAAATTTTAGGTAGCATCTCAACAAACTTCTGGTTTGAGTACCATGAAACAAAGTTGTTAGATGCAAAGCTTGGAGACACACTGAAGGATGTGTTGTTTGTGTTTGGTTTATTTTTAGCTTGTAAACTGGGAGGAAGTATTTCACAATATTTTGACAAATATTAAGTAAAAAAGGATATTGGAAATTCAAAACATGTAATTGGCAAATTCTAGGAGAATTTTTCCATGATTTTTGAAAGGATGACTGCTACATCCCAATGCCCTGTTTCTCTAGAAGCACCTAAGTAGTGGCTGTGGCATCCTTGGTGCCACTGTCAGAGGTTTTCCATTTGTTTTTATTTTCTCACAGTGCTTTCTTGAAAGTGAGTACTTTTGCATCTATGTCTTCATTCCTCTTAGTTGCCTCCTATTTTTCAAGTTTATTTTGCTGTGTGCAGGGCTTCACTCTATTGCATTGTAAGTCATCTTCGTGTGTATTGCTGGCTTGAGGTTTATCTGTAATTTTTGTCAGTTTTATACTTGGGCTCTGGGAAAAGCGCGCTGGTGGATGGCACGGCCTGGCTCCCTCTCCAGCCAGTCACCATCCTCAACTCATCTGACACATCTTCTCTGGCCTTTTTATTGCCGCTTTTAAAGCTGAGAGCAATAAATAGGCCATCCAGCGTTAAGAAGTGGGGATAGCTGTTTGCTGCTATTGATTAACTTACGCATGGCCACACTTTTTAATTTGTGTGGGTAAACAAAAAGGAAGCAGGCGGGCCAGCAGCTCGTTTCTTACGTAACGTTTCCAAACGAGCCTCTTCGGGCTGCAGGCCGGACCGGTGGGTCTGGCTTGTAGTGAGGAGACTTAGCGGTGGTGGGAGGAGGGACGTGGCAGCTGGTAGTGTTGTAACTGGCTTCACTGGTCTGTCAGCCGACGAGCTCTGCGTAAAACAAACGGGTAGAACAGTCATTGGGGTTTGTTCTGGGGCAGGGGCGTCCTTTGAAGCCTGGCAACGCTCAGACCTCACTGTAGGAACGGTGGTGAGGTTGTGAAGAGGATGGCGGAGAGTGGTGAAGGCCTGTGTGACAGGTGACTGCCCGTGCTGTGTTCCTAGAAGGCTGGAATAGGTCTGCTTTCCTTGGGATGGTGATTGCAAGCAGAAGAAAACAACAAAGGAGAGCAGAATGCTTTCTTGGTAGAACAGACTAGGTCAAATGTCTGGCGTTGTGTCGCTTGCCCAGTGTCAGGATAAGGTGTAGCACTAGAGAGAAAACAGTACCTGTTTTAAGAACTATGCCTGGCGATGTCTGCTGTTGCAAGGAAAATGGCAAAGGATTAAGTATTTATGGCATTTTCTACTGGAGTGCATAATTACGCTGCTGAAGCATTCATCTTGCTTTGGAGTTAAAAAAGAAATCAGAATAGCTAAGAGCTGTCATTGTTTACAAGGGATGTCTGAGTTTTGAATTAGCAAACTGTCCCTAGCGTTTTAAGTTTTGCCTTAAATCTCGTAATTCTCTGGCTTCCAGCTGCTTCCAACACCATCCAAGTTGTGTCACATGATATCCCAAGCTGCCTCGGTGCTGATCTGAGTTTCAGCTTAGAACAAGGCTGAAACTTCTCACTGAAATTAACGATGCTCTTCCATATACATCACCTTAATTCAAGTTTAAGAAAGGATTGGAAACTTTTCAGGGAAAGGATTGAATTTGTTCTGGAAATGAAAATGTTTTTAATACTGCATTTTTGCACTATATGAAAAAAATTTATTTCACCTTACATTTTGATTTATGTAATCAGAAAAAAAATATCTGACTTTTCAATATGGTTTATGTAGTTGCAGAGCTTTGGGGTTTGGATGAGGGGGATGGATTGTTTGATTTGGCTTGGATATTCATAGTAGCATTGCAAAGCATAAGAGTAGGAAATATCTTTTTATTGGACTTCTATAAAAGCCTGTAATATACCTTTAATAGTTATATCCCTGCCTATTCTAGGCAAATAAATATCGTGGCATTTGCTCAGAAATACATCCTGTACCATTTAATATTTTAGCTTCATAACAAAATGCTAATGAAAAAAATGCAGAATTGCGTAAGAATATGCTGTTTGCTCTCAATAATAGGAGGAAATACTTGTGACTTTAGAGACATTTTTTATTTTTACTGATGGTGGTGGTGGAAGTATGTTCTGGGAGATGACAGTCTTCTCATAGAACATATGAAACAAAAGATTTATTTTCCTTAATTTGCTCATAAGCCATCGGTTTGTTTACCAGGGTTATAAGATTCAGAGAATCAATCTCAAGATCAAAAAAAAAAAAAAGGGTTGGTTAGTTAACGTCACCTTTTAAGTAATTGATTCATTACTGCCTTACTTCTTAATGTGGAGAACATGGTAATTCTGCACTTTTAAAGGACTGGACTGGCAGCATCACCTTATTGGATCATTTAAAAACATTATTGGTTACTTAATGGAAGTAATTACATAAATGATGTATATGTTCCCAATTCTGATGACAGCAGGGGTGGGTTTGACTTTGGAAGATCGCTTTTGTTGGGACTTACAAGCCATAGTCTCAAGCAGTTTTCTTCACGTGGGCCTACCCTGAAATCTTGCTGGTCAGTTTGCCTCCACACGTGTTTAAAGCAGACTTCAGTTTGTATGTAATTCTGCTTGCCTCAGATGATATTGTAGGATGCAGTGCCTGCCACGGAACGCACAGCCCGAAAATCCTTGCCGTAGCCAGTGCCTTGATTGCTGGGTGAGCGGCAGATCCCCTGTGCCTTCCTGGCATCTCCAGCTACGCCCTGTCTGGGCAGGGGACCTTGAGCCCTCCCGTTTTGGGGAGGAAGTGTGCAACTCTCCCACTCTTAGGTGGTACCCTGAGTTTCAGTCCTCCCGATATAGGTTGTGGTTTCCTTGTCAGGCCTAAATTACTCCCTAGACCGTGTAATTTTGTTCTTTTTGGAGCAAGGACACACTGCTTTTAGAACAAAACCCATACAAAATAAGCTTTAGCTTTGAAAACAGTGAAGTGGTTTAAATGCAGTGCATGTTTACTAGATGTTTAGCCAACTTTGGCCGCACTCAGATCCTTCTTTGGAGCTTCCCTCTTTGCTACCTTGTTTCTGGGAGCGCTGACTCTTTGGGGAACCCCTGGAAACTCATCCAGCCTTTGCGGCAAAGGTACTGTTTATCCTGTTGGGTAAGTCTTTGGTCTGGTTGTGCCAGCTCTTGCAAAGCAAGATTTGCACCTAATTGGAGACAGAGGAAATCAATTCCTTGAAGCTAACAGCTTGGCCCATTGTATTTCAGGAGTATGCTTAAATGTTCTTATCTGGGAACCCATTGTGTTGCTTCCATGTTTGCTCTTCCCACAGCCCTCTTGAGTTCCAGGATTAAGACATACAATAAGTGGTCTATTAGGCAATGCTGAGTTATGGAGTCTTAACAGCTGGCTTATGCTGCAATGCCTTAACTATTTTTTTGCATAGCAGCTTTTTTAGTATTCATAGCTTTATTATGTATCCCTTCTATTTCACATTTTATTCCATCCATCTTTTAAATCATGGCTGATATATTCATATGTTTGTTACTCCGGGGGCAGAATATGGTCCTATCGTTGCATTTCTGCTAAGTGTGCTGGAGCACTCAGACAACACATTGTTTTCATAGAATAGAATCATCATGGTTGGAAGGGACCTCTGAGATCATTGAGTCCAACCAAAAAAAAAAAAAAAACCCCAAAAAAACCAAACCCAAAAATATATCTGCTTTGCAAAATATGTGATACTTCTGTATCTGCTTCAAAATATTCTGATATTCTGCTTCAAAAAAGCAAAGAGTGATCTCTGTGCATCTACTGGATTTTTTTAAAGGCATATCTCTAAGGGTAAACTGCTTCCATCATCCCCAATGAAATGTACATTAGTAACCATTAAAATAAGCCGCTCAGAACAAAACCTTAAACGCAGCTAGAACAGAACATGACAAAACCCCAGTGAAATCTATGATATGTTCATGGTAAGTAGGGAGGAATTTAATGAGGCACTTGGCTGCTTTGAGTTGAACTACTGGTGACTCCAAAATGACAAATAATTAATGGACTACAAGTTAAAAAAAAGTGGGCTGTAGTACAAGTGGAAAAGGGGTGAAGGAGATCAAAAGTTTTGAGAGTTACTAGAGCCCTGAGGGAACACCCCAATTTGATCTAGACCATGGCTGGCAGCAGACATCGTGTCATGGTTAAGTCCGTTGTATCAGATCTCTGCAGGTCTGGATTCCGTTCTCAGCTTTCCTGCATGACTTGAACAAGACTCTTTGTTTCTTTTAGATCTGCTTCCACAATGTAAAGCAGGAGTGGTACTTTCTTTGTCATCCTACTGATGGTAAACTTTAGGACAGTCTTGTGTGTTATGCTGTATTTGCACATCATTTAGCACAGTGGGGTTCCTTCTCAGCTGGGGTTTCTGGGAGCTTTTATGCTTAAGGAATAAAATAATTTTATCTACTTCAATTATTGAACATTGCACATCTTCAAAAAAATTAAGATGACAGCTAACTATTTTTGGTCCATGGAAATAAACTTAATACACTTCACTTTCTTACTCATTTAGATATACACTTGATATTGAAGAACTAAACTTGAACAAAAACATTCCTCCAAATCTTTTACACTCCAAATCTGCTTTGAAAGAAAAAGGGTTCACAGTCCTCTAATGGGGAAAGAGGTAGGCTATTAAACGATGTTCACAGATCTCATTAAAAAAATGAAGTCAAGATGCTGTCAGTATCAGTGCTCTCCCCAAGTGCTCCCATCAAAGATGTTCTTTGCAGGGGGCACTGAGAATTCAGGTGAGCTATCTTTTTTTCCAATTGACAGAACTAGGCAAAAATGTCTGTCTAATTACAAAACGCAGTAGAAATCTTCCAAAGGTTTCCAGTGAAAACAAGCTTCTCGTGTTGATATTAGCATCCTCTAGAAAAGCCTTTTGCTGATTTGCATCAAGAAAGCCCAGTTCTTCTTGTCTGTAATTTAATAAATGAGATATCAAGTTCTACAGTACCATAGAAGTCCTGTATCTTCTTCATGAGGTTGCTGTTGTATATTTCCTCCTACCCACTATCAGTCAAGCCAGGAGCATAGTGCAGGCTGGATTAGCTGTTCTGCTGAAAGCAACCAGCTCTGCCTCCATCACGTATCAGAAAAGAAGACAGAAAAGAGAAGACTCCACAGACGAGTGGGAACTACTATGCTGTTACCTAAAAGCATACTTTGATAAAGCTTCTGTGATGGGCTTCATAAATCTCCAGTTGTGGCTGAACCCTTTGAAATAAGGTAGGCATTTCCTGTGCAATATCAGTTCCTACCTGGTAAAAATCATAGTGACATCTAGAAGCTATTTGAGTCTGCTTCCTTTTCCAGTTTTAATAGCTCTGATTGCATTCAACAGTTGTCCCTAAGGTGGCTGTGGCTGTGCTGCTTCCTTGCACCTGAGGCGGTAACCACAGGAACAGGGCTGTTGTTTATATGAGTTTTTTTTAAGTTGCTGATATCAGATGCCTAATTTAAACAGTTCAACTTGCATTTATTGGAGGGCAGATGTTCAAGTGTAAGTGTATTCTGTCTTTTAGCAACTTGCAAAGAGGATACTGTTGTTTGATAATAACTTTTGCCTTCACGTCTATTGATACTGAATCTCCTTTCTCATTACTTTTACTAGGGAAAAAAGAAAGGTAATCACAATTATAGTGTCAGTGGCCAGAGGCAAGAACTAGTTCTCAGTGTTACTAGATCTTATGTAAGTTAAACTTCTTTCTCTACAAGGCTTGAAGGTGAAGAACCACAAATAAGGACTCTTCAACAGAGTCAGCAGTAGAACTTACTTTGGTTTCATTGATGCAAAACTGGATCTTAAGTGAACAGTGTTCTCTTCGTTCTTATATGTTTGCCTTGGCTTTAGTTTTTATTGTTTTCTTAACTTTAAATTTTTAATCTAATAATAATTCATAGGGCTGTTTAAAAAAAAAGGACTGTAACCATTCTTGAAATATTGAAGAAATTGTGCACTGGATTTGTACTGAAGGGTCAGTGGTGCCTGTTGCAAGACTGTGTCTCTGATTTGCTTGTCTTGGATCTCCCAATCGTTTTTGCATACATGAAAACTGAGAGGCTTAGGTGATCTGAGATTAACTAAATCCCAATGCATGGAAAAGTTTTCTCTTCCTAAAGGTAAACTTTGAAGGAGAGAAACCGTTACTTTTTTAATTATTCTTGTTTCATTTACTTGACTTTTTATATGAAAAAGTAAACACAGTGCTGCCTGGGGCGCTTGGACATCTGCCCCTTTTTGCTGTCATTGCATCATACTGACACATGGCTCTGTTAACACCCAAATATTCCAGTTTGAGGGCATGGTCTTCTCATTTTTGTGGGGGTCAGGCTTTTCTGAATAGTCATTGACTATCTGAAGAGTAAACTTAAGTTTCGCTGTAAGTGCCTGTAGTCCTGCTGAGGCCAATATGACTCCTTGTGTTATTCATGCTGGAAATGTATGACTCTTCACAGGGTCATGGCAGTGTAAGAAATTTTTATATTATGCATGAAAGTTTTTGTTGTGGTAACTGCCAGTGGGTTTCGGTGACACTACTGCTATGAGCAGGAGAAATAAATTGTGGTTTAGAAAATGTGCATCGCTTCAGAGTTTAAGTTCATGCTTGCTTTTCTGACATGCTCAGTATATCAGGATTTTACTAAGACAGTTATGCTGACATTTTAAGAAGCTATCTTAAAATTTTGAGTTCTTAAATACGCAAAGCTACGCATCACCATTCCAGTTTGCCTCTTTTCCAGCCTGTTCCCATTTCCCTCTTTAAAGCCTCAGAAGATTTTTTTTTTTTTTTTCTCTCAGTGTAAGAGGAACGTGCTTGTTTGTATTAATTTATGCTTCAGATTTTTAACCTGTTTTCCCAAGGAAACGTGTACCACGAGATCCTGCAGTGTCCATCCATCCGTCCGCCCAGCTGCCTGCCCTCCTCTCTCCAGCACCTTTTGAGCCGGCGGGCAGATCTCAGCCACGTGAGTCGAGGGATCGGCAGTCTGAGGGACAGGATGCTCCTGCGAGCCTTCACAATATGCATAGCTGTCTGTAGGAGGGAGGTTTTATTCCCATTCCAGCTGAGGGATGTGCTAATTAGCTCATCTTTCATTAGCTATCAGGAGACAGAAGCAAACAGGTTTCATCACTTCCGCCTTTATTTTTTCCTTTCCTCTGCCCTTGTCTATACTTTTCGCCCTTTGCTTCCCCTCTCCGAACAATGCGGCTCTCTTGGGAGATCCTGTTGTTTGTCATCCTGTTATTTTGACCAATACTCTTGTCTTTGCTCCACAGCTGCTTATCTTTTGAACTTTGCTTGCCTCAGAATTATTGGAGATGCTGCAGGGAGGCCAGCTGGGAGTCACAAAAGCCATCGGAGCTGCGAGGTCTGTCAGGAAACAGGAAACCCAAGTTGTATGGGGGTGGGTGGCGGTGTTTCTCGACTGCAAGGCTGTGAGCAGTGGAAAGTCTAATCCTGCCCTCCTTTGCTCAAGTGACTAATCCTAGTTTGTGTGCTCAGGCTCCGGGAAGTCAGCAAAAGGCTATCCATGTGTGTAAGGAGTTGCTGGACCGAGCCCTTATTTTGAGAGCCAGCTAAATTGTTGCTTGCCTTTGAAATTGGTGCCAGCAGAAGCAGTCTGCGTGCGCTGAAAAACCGATGTACTTCGGTGAGTTAATCACTTGAACGTTCAACAAATGGCTAAGTGGTAAACTTTAAGCAGATTATGTTTCACTGAATTGTTTTCCCTGTTTGTTTTTTTAAAATGTCAAATATATCACAGTGTAATTTATGAAGACATGCCTTCAAGTCAAACCAGGAACACTTACAGGGACGCTTGTTTCAGACAACATATGGCACAACCTATGAATTATGCACAGCCGACATACGGAGAATGGAGGCAGCCTAAGGAAATGATTAGACCTGTTATCGTAGCAGTGACTGTACATTATTTTCACTTGACTGGAAAAAATGCAATTTTACTCTAGATTGGGGCTGAGATTGCTGCTTCCAGGTGCAATATATTAGCGATACATATGAATATTTAATGGTTCCTAGGAAATGCAGTGGCTTAGTTTTGGCTACAATGTTAGTTCATTGAGGAGCTAGTTCTTTTCTGTGCTGAACCCTGAGTTTCTGATGTAGCTGTTACGGTCTCATTGCAGGAGTAGCAACATAAAAATAGAACTCCATTTTTCTAAGTGTATTATTGTAAAACATAAGTTACACACCAGCAAATATCACACTCCAGATGGGAGGCTTTCAGCAAGTTTGCATTTACCCATTCCTGCTTCTCTTGGTCTGAAAAGTAGATTTTATGTTTTCACTCTCAGGTTAATTGCATTGTTCCACCAACAGTATTTGCTCATCCTCCAGGAGAAATGCTATTAGTAAAATGCTGATAATGCAGAGTTTGGACCCTTCTGGGGTGAAAGGCCCAAGGGTTTTTAATTAAAATCCTGGCTCCGCTTCTCAGGATTGTCAGATGTCTTCCGTAGCATTTACTTCCTGGAAAAAGACCTAAAACTGGTTTGTTCCACTGCAGCCTAGCACACAGCGCTTCCCTGCAACCGTGCAAGTGCCCGCAGGCAAGTAGGCACCCAGGCCATTTTTGCTGGCTGTACCAGCCAGCATTGGGTGGCCTTGCTGTTCCCCAAACTTCTGCTACAGTTAAAAAAGAAATCCGGAGGTGACATCTTCAGTTTAGACAGCTCCAATTTGCATTGCAGAAATGAAGAAGCTTCTGGAACTTAATCTGTGTGATTTGAGTATTGCAAAACCAAAGAAACAGAAGTCATAGAAAAGAATGAGCTTTTTTGCACCAAAGGGTCTCCAGCCAGACCTGCCCTAGGCTGGGAACCTGAGAGAAGCTTAAGTATCAGACCACTGCTCTCAAGCGTATCTGAAAAGACTTGTACCATCCATCATCTCCTCTTTTCTGACAGGGTTAGCTGTTTAATTCTTCCCAGCTGACTGATAGTTAAATAGGTGTTCTTCAGCCTCTTAATTAGAGAGTTTTTCCCTCACACTTTCTCCTAGCCAGCCTCCTAGGAAGTGCTACGTGCTGATAATGAGCTAAATCAGAATCCTTACTCCACATTAACTGTCTTACTTCTGCCACTGTCACTTTCAGTACCCTATATATTAGGCAATTGAAAGTATGTTGACTAAAGATATTAAAGAATCTAGTTTTTACACACTGTAAATCCATAAAACTTCTATGCTTCTGAACTGTTAATAATGCTTCCTGGTTTTACCTTTCCTGAAGACATCTGTCAGAGCACTATATAATAGCTTTCACCATGGAGAATTCACAGATGCTTCACAACATTTATATGCAAACAAAAATTTATGGAAAAGCTTTTACCTTTTTTTGTGGAGGGAGAAGAGGAAAGAGCAGGAAGTGTCTCAGTCAAATGATGAACAATGTTATTACTTTCAGAAGGGGGAGTTTATAGGTAAACCTTCATGACCTTGTGTCTAGGCTGTATGGTGAAAGGTGTTTATCTGATTGATTCTCTATCTGGAAATCCAGGGCAGCTTCCTTTAAGAGAAATTGGAGGGAACATGACTCTTCTCTTATTGAAATTATCAAGATTTAGAGCACTGCTGCCATGCTCTGGATAGGTACAGGTTAAGGCAAGTGGGCCCATAATGATGTGCAAAACTGATAGATTTGGATATCACATATGCAGCTGTAAGATGATGTAATTCTTAAAAATACATTGAATTTATTTGGCTTCATGCCTCTAAAAATTGAGATAAATTTTGATCTAGTTGATCCTAGCATGATCCTAGTTTTACTACAAAGGAGTCTGGAATTCTGGGTATTTTCTCTTACTTGTTCATCATATCAGCATCTGTAGAAGTGAATATCCACACTGTTAGAAGATCAGGCAGTTCTGCCTTGTAGTGTATTGAACAGGATCCTTGTACTGTTGATCAGACTTCAACATAAAATTTGAAAGATTCAAAACCACAACATTTTGATAATGTCTTCTAAAAAGCTCTGATTGAACTGGCCTTCTCCTGGGCTATGTTTAGTGAAGTCAAGATTTTCTACAAGAAAATGTATTCCAATATCTTTTTGACCACCTTGGCTTTTGTCTGTTGCTCCGACACTCTTGCTGAGCTTTGACTAGCTTTAAATTGGGGTTCTCTTGGAAGAATAACAGTGTCTAAAATGGGGTAGGTTTTCTGTGGTAATATCTCTTATTGGATACCCTGATTGTTGTAAAGATACAGATGAGTTTTAGGATTTAAAGATGCAATGGACTTGAAAGTAAGTCAACTGGAAGCTTATTTGTCCAACAGCACTCTTATTAAGAGACACAATGACCTAGGAGCTAACCCTGCAGCTCTGCTGCCGTGCAAGGCACCAGGCAGGCTTGTCATCAGAAAAATGTCCTTTTACTTTTGAAGCAAATACCTTTTTCCTTTTGGGGAGGCAATGAGACTGTTGCCCTACATTTTACAGGCACTTTTTAATCAAGAGTCACAAGAGACTTGATTTCTTTGCGTCTGAGGATTTGAGCTTTCAACTTAGGGATTTTCCACAGTACATTCTCCACTCTGTAAAAAGCAGTCACTAAGCTGAGTTCCTTCAAACAAGTCGAAAAGTTTCATGAGGACAGTTTAATAATAAATTTTATTTGTAAACCAGAATTGGCTTTAGCTGCTGGTTTTCATCTCACTAATGTATGCATCAAGTATTTTTCGGATCAGATAGCATTTTTCAGACAGGAAGCAGAAAATGATAAAGCAACTTCTTACTATTCAAAAAGCACCATTTAAATTTCTCGAGTTAGAATTTTAGACTTGCAGCCAAGATGATACAGAATAGCTACAACTTCATTTTGAAGCCTTCAAAGATGAGTGAAGTTACAAATTATGAGTAAATCGCACTGTAAATGTAGATTGGTTGAAATGTTGCCAGACAATTTAGAGCAGCTTTTCATACTTCAGATATTTTTACATGACTATGGTCTAGCTGTGTCATTCCTTTTTTTTTTTTTTTCCTTTCTTTCGTGTTTCTAAGCATTTTGCCTTCTGTAATGGAACCTCTTGCACTCTCCTCAACAGTAGCACTTATTTCCTCTTGTAGCCTCAGCTGCTGGAAGTAGATGTAGACAGCTGGGGGGCTCTCTTGCTTTTGAACTTGGACAATAAATTGCTTGTGGCTACGCAGATGTTTGGTTTGCACACTGAAAGCGGCGTTGCACACAATTTCCTCTCTTCATCCTACAGATGTCTGCATATTTGAATTGCAGAAATGGGCTTCTTGACACCTAGAACAAAATGTTTTCCTTAGGAAGCAGGAGGAAGTTATTAGTATGCAAACCTGCAGCAGAGCTTTCAAATGAGCTATTTCAAAAGCACTAGTATGTGGGTAAATGTGTCTTATATTCTCTCTGAACACAAATTGTTCACTCCTCCTGGATTTCCTTTTCCATCAATGCCAGGCGTTGTGTCTGTCAGTGTGCTACGGGGTCAAGCCTGTTGCCAGCAGGAGGAGGTGGTTTTGGTCTCAGAAATCTGCTCTTGCTCACAGCTTCTTTTCCTGCTACGCAGCCGTTTCTTCAGTGCTGTGCTTGTTTCCTCCGGTGGGACCTCACACAAGTCCTCCTGCCCATGCCCATCTTAGTTCTCCAGGCACCACACCGGCGTACCGATAGCTGCCTCGCTTTATACAGCTTTGATAAAGACAGTGTAGCCTGTCCACTGCACTATTAAGTGTAAGTTGTTTTAATGAGGGCTGCCTCTGTGAGTCAGCACCTGTAGCTTGGAGGCTCGTGTTATCCGCAGGGGACTAGAATAGAGTCATGATGGGGGGGAGCAGCTGAAGAAGGACAATTGATTGCAGACTCTGACAATGAGATGTATGATAACCTCTGTAGCTCTTAGGTCCCTTGTGCCTGACTTCATTAAGGTCAGGAGAAGGAAACGAGATACATCTCAACACCTTTCCTCCCTCACTGCACTACGCGTGGAGTGGCAACTACACTCTTCCTTAGCATATGATGGTAGCAAGAGGAAAGAGACCCTGTCGTCTCTTTTTTACTCCATGGCAGCAGGCAGGCAGGAAGTAATGAGATGTGTAAGTCTGCTCCCATGCTCCCTCCATCCTCAGTAGCTCAAGAAAGCTGAGTAGAAAAAAATGGGGGGAAAGGAGTCATAAGCGACTGAAAATGAGCTTTCAAGAAAGGTAGACAACTGCGTCTTTGGAGCACACAGAAAGGAGAGGACATGAGGGACAGGAAGAATAACACTGAGGGAACAGCATCCCTGGCACTTAGCTGTGTGGAATAGGGCTGATTTGAGGTGAGGTCTGTCAAATGTTCTGCTTTGAGGACCAGCAGCTGGTGCAAGGTCATGGCGGACACCTGGGAAAAGCAACAGTGAATCCTTGAGGGAAAAGGTTAGAGGGGGAAATGCTTTTCATTCCCTTAGGTTTTGATCCCTGTGCGTTTCACACTTAGTTAGTTTTAATATTTTCTCCTTTAGTATTGATTCCCCAGAGCTTTTCTGCTTTTTGTTGTGGAGGATTTTTTTAACATGTCAGCAAAAAACCCCCAAAAACATAAAGTCACAGGTCGTAGTCTGTGTGACTCCTTCTGGTGGCTTGGAGATTGGCTGAGCTGAAGTTGGTGGTATGCCTTTAAGATTGGAAATGATAAGGGAAATCAAGCCAGGCCAGCTGAGTTCTGCGGAGAGGCAGTTCTGGGAAGATAATCACACCATTAGAGCTTCTCATTCTGCCACATTTATGGGCTTGTCATTACTGTGGTTTTCTAGCTATCATCTTACACCTGGAAAGCATTAACACAGGATTCAGTTCCTTGTAGAATTCCCTCAAATGCATTTGTTTGTGGAAGTAAGTTATCTTTTTTCATTTGATGTGACATTTATAATAATTATAGTTCCTTCCTCCTGAGACAAATCTTTGTTTTGTTCTTGTGAATGGTTTTTTTGCCATAGCGTTTCCTTTCTGATATATTTGCTTTATAGTTTTAAGTCCCTTTGAACAAAGAGATATTTGTTTTTGTTCCTTACTTAATTGTTATAACTATACTCTTTCCTGACTTGTATGTTTGTGGGTATTCATAACTTCTTTTGTGTTAGTTTTCCAACATCTGGACTTAGAGGTCCTTACTAAGTGCCTCTGATCCATAATATGTGCTGGATATTGTCTTCCATGGAGCTCTTATATCAGCAGTTGCCTTCAGACATCAAATACATTGCATCCTATCTTCCTAACAGAAAAAAAAAATGAGCTGGAAAGATCAGTAGCAATAAGGGAAGCGTTGCTCTAGTTACAAAAGGCATCCCACCGGTGCAGGAGAGGTTGACTCAAGTCAGTCTGCTGTGGTGCACAGCAAGGAGGCATGTTTCTACTCCTTCAGAGAAGAGCAGTGTGTGTCCCTGTCTAGCATATGCATACGGCCAACTGGTGACCTGGCCAAGTTCCTGCTTGGCAAGTCTGTCCCTTTCAGACATTGATGTTACATCCAGCCCTTCACAAAAGGGAGAAGTCCTGAGCAATGCCATAGATCCGTGTCCTGCCTCTCTAGGACTGGCTGGTTTAGACAGCCAACTCCTGTCATGGGAGTCATTTCTTGCTCCCCAATAAATATAACCAGACCTACAGGATAAGGTATTTCCTTTTTCTCACAAGTGAATAACATCCTGAACACCTTCATGCCTCAGGATTAATGCACACATGAAGAAGCAATTATATGACAGACCGTTTCCTCCCCTACTTCCTCCATGATTCAGTTGCTTCACGTTCCCATGTACTCTCAGCACTGGTGACCTGTCCCTGTCACAGGTGTCCAGGACCCTTGGGACCAACAACCTGCACAAAGATGGTGAAGGAGATGTTGACTCTGGGCATTGTACCTGCTCTGAATTTCATGTGGGAGGACTCCTTTTGTAAGTGACTAAATGAGCTATAATTAGGTTCTTGAACACAGGTGCAGCTATATCTTAGATAAAACATGGGTGCTGACCCTCCTAAGGCAGAGCATCCTGTGGATTGCTGCTCTGTACCGCTGCAAAGCCAGTAGTGGGGTGGACGTGTTAAATGATGGTCTGATCCGCAAAACCAAAAGGAAATTCTTCCACAGGAAACGAGGTGAAATATGTGGTTGTGTCTGCTGCAGGCTTTAAGCAAGAGAGTCATTTATCAAGGAGGAAGCTATATCATCCTTCTTGTTAATGCTTTACACATGCATTTTTACTCAAGTGCTTGACAATATCCATTGTACTTTATGGCTGACAGTAATAGAAATTGCCCCCAGTGCTGCCAGATTTGGACTAGAAGACAGTGAGCTCCTAGCATGAGTGCCATTACTTTTGCCAAGGCATCGGAGCATCATTTTTGGGCAAATGTATCCTTGCAAGTACCTCACCGGGCTGCCTAATGCACAGCTGGCAGATAAGGCAGCTCCTGTGCCAGGCACTGCGGGGAAGGGTAGAGCACGCGATCAGGTGACGGTGTATCACACAGGGCAAAGAGGGCTTTGCTTGACCTGTTTTTTACTGACATGTGCGACCTCACGTCTGAATAGTTGAAGTGAATTTTTGTCCGTGTGCCGCTGCACCTGTGCGCAGTGGTTCTTTCTACCCCTCCCTGACTCACTGGCACGGGGGGCTGCCGCTTGCCACTTCAGGTGCTACAGATCTGTTTGCCAATGTAAAAATGGATTATATGGAGACTAGTGGTTTATAGCCAACAAATCTTTTTGGAAAGGGTCTGGTTTCTCTGGGTTGCCTCTGTCAGCAATAGAGAGAGGAGCAGCCCTCCCAGGGAGCAGACCAGAGCACATGGTACTCAGCTGCTGCTCTGAATCGGTGGCTGAAAGAGAATCACAATTGTAAGGGTGGGAAGCGACCTTCGGAGATCATCCAGTCCAACCCCCCTGCCAAAGCAGGTTCACCTGGAGCAGGTTGGACAGGAATGCATCCAGGCGGGTTTTGAATGTCTCCAGAGAAGGAGACTCCACCACCTCTCTGGTCAGCCTGTTCCAGTGCTCCGTCACCCTCAAAGTAAAGAAGTTCATCCTCATGTTGGCTTGGAACTTCCTGTGTTCCAGCTTGAATCGGTTGTCCCTTGTCCTGTCACCAGGCACCACTGAGAAGAGCGCGACCCCATCCTCTTGACACTCGCCCTTTAGGTATTTATCAGCATTGATGAGATCCCTTCTCAGTCTTCTCTTCTCCAGGCTAAACAGACCCAGGTCTCTCAGCCTTTCCTTATAAGAAGCAGGGAGGAAGATGAGCTTTCTTTCCTAGGCCAGAGTGATGATGCAACCCTATTATAAGGGCACTGGCATGGATTCAATTCCCTCACCTGCTTTTTTTTTTTCTGGTTGGATTCAGGCCTTGGTCTGACAGATCGTGCGGCCAGAGGTGTCTTATCTCTGGAGGGAGCAGAAGGAAAGAGGCGGGGGGTGAGGTAGGGGCCAGGGAGAGGAGGGAAGGTGGGACCATAGATTCCCTCAGCAGCCTACAGCTAATCTGCTCACAGAGATCAGCCAAAGCTGCAGTCCCTCTGCGCTTTAGGTCCCGTGACCAGCCTGGTTTGCAGTACCCACCTTGGCCCCCATCGTATTTTCTTGCCTTCTCAAGCTGGCAACGGTGTGGTTTGAGTGAGAGCTGATATGAAGGGTAATCTTTTTTTACCTCGTTAATTTTAAAGCGAGATCAACACCCTGAGCAGGCGTAACACATGTTAGCGCAGATGCCCTGCTCTAGATCCAGCTTAGGTCAGCTTAAGTTGCAGCTCTGCAGCGCGCAGAGGGAGAGTCAGATGGAGACAATCGCTGAACAGCAAGTGCAAAGATGGGCAATAAGGTTTCCCCCTATCTCATAACACCAAATTTGATATAATGGTACTAACAATTCTGCTTTTGATAGCACCTGTGGTAGGTAGGATGCCTGCTGGGTTTTTGTTCTGCTGGATTTCCTTTTTCCTCAAAGTATCGCTTAGGTCTTGCTTTCAGATCACGAAGGTGGACTCATCCTCCCCCTCTGTTGCTTTGTTTGAATGTCAGAGCTTGGGTTTGCTTCCCTGCTGTCTGAGGTCAGCTGGGTAAGTGGCCCATGGTAGACAAGGCATGGCCAAATACAGTCCTGTCAAACTGAAGTTTTTTGCTTTTATTCACAATGACCACTCCTAGACAGCTTCATCTTGAGATAATGCTACTTCATTTAAAAGTACTTTTTAAAAAAAGCCAACAGCGTGAAAGTAGGTGATTGCCTGCTTTAGGTTCTTTGTAACAATCTAACTTGGTAGTGACGTGCCCTTCTCCTTATTAAAAAGCACCAAACACTAGACTTTATTTTTCTTTTTCTTTTTTTCTTTAAAGAACTTTAAAAATTTAGGGTACAAAAAATTCTTGAAAAGGATGAGTAAGTTGCAGGGCCACTGTGAATTCAGTCGGAGAAGATGGTGGAACACCTTCTTGTATCATACGAGCATTTAGTGGAAGCTGAGAATAAAATCCCTATTTCCCGGGTGCTGCATTTGTACCGTCTTCACCTCCACCAGGCAGCTCCTGTCTTGCCTTTGTGGGTTCTGGCCTGGGATATTTAATGCCACATGGAAAACGCATTGTTCCTGTATGTGCAGCATTTGTCAAACAGTGGTTTGAGATTTCGATGGACATGGTTGATAGAAAGGTCACCATTATGTGACACACAAGAAAAGCACAACTGCGCATCCGTTCACTTGATCAATAGAGCTGCTGTTGTGAGTGGTAAATGGCTTCCTTGACCAGATCTTAACAAAAGATGTTTCATATTGAAGAGGGTGCAATATTCTATTGTTTTGTATGGCTTTCTGAGCTGACCTTTACTTTATTTTTTCTGAAGTAGCACACCACTATTTAGATGTTTATGTCTACAGGCTTTAATAAGGAATGTCCTTAACATTGCCAAACCTTGTTCTGTATTTTTGCAGAAGAGTTTTTGAAATGAAAGATTAAAAATCTTCTCATGAATTCATCAAATAGATTTTTCTGTCCTCTCCTGCTCTTCCAAATGTTTCTCATATAAACTGCCTGCAACGGAGCAAATGATTCCACGCCTCCAAATTTATTTTTTTAAAAACCCCAAAACATATGGGGAATACAGAGGGAGCATATGCCCACAAAGTAAAACATCTTGGTAAATAGAGAGGAGCATCCTGCAAATCAGTGTGTTTCACATGTCTGTCTAGTGCCTGTGTGAAAAGATAATGAAAGGATTTCCTTTTGTCCCTAAGCGCTTAAGGTTCTTGCTGTCCCTCCCTCCCTGTGTTCAGAGAACATCAACGGAGGTTCTTGAGCGATGGCAGAAGGTGTTGGGATGTCATTCTAGGGCAGGGGGAATACAGGGACAGCATCCAACCCCCCACTTCTGAAAGAAGA
Source organism: Tringa tobata (assembly GCA_033628505.1). NCBI lineage: Eukaryota > Metazoa > Chordata > Aves > Charadriiformes > Scolopacidae > Tringa > Tringa tobata. The sequence continues at coordinate 217,195 of JAHREE010000122.1, forward strand.
CCTGCAACTGATACCAAGTCAGTTTTGGATTCATTTGCTTGGGAGCACCGTACTGAAGTCACCCGCGCGCAGGTCAGATCAGAGGAAGGATGTAAGTGGTGGTGAATCCAGCCCACAGCAGAGGCAGATATATTTGGCATTATAGGAGCAGCAGCAAGCCAGACAGTGTGTTCCCTTGCATAGCTAAGATGTGAACGAGTGCAGGTTTCTAATAAGGCCAAGTGTCTGAGATGTGCCACAGCGCTGAGCTGACAGAGGATGTGCTGAGTGACAGCACAAGGAACAAGGACAGTACTCTTTCTTATTATATTTTGGTGAACAAATGCATAGATCTGAAGGTGGAAACTGGAAGAAGTCTGGGACTTGCGAGAATGCTGACAAGTTTGTCAGGTATTCCCCTGCCAGATACAGCCTCTGCAAGGTTGCTGCTTCTCCTGGATCCGCTGTTGTTATGTCACTGAAAATTTCTTTTTATTTTTCTTTTTTATGTCACTTTTATTTCTTCCCTTAAATTTCCTTTGGCAGCAGTTGTTTAGTTCTTTTTACTTGGAGATTTAAATTATAAAATTTCTATCTAAATCATACTGACTAATGACATTAAAAAAGATATCAGAATTTCCCTCCTGCAGGAAATGGGAATGTTTTGAACTGTTGTTTACATCTTAATTACAAGCTTTTAATAAATCAGAAGACAGAAACTTTGCAGGGGAGGGAAGTTTTAATTAAAATCCTTTAGGTGCTTTAGAACTGAAATATGTTTGTTTTCCTTTGCTAGATTGGAATGCTTAAGGGCTTTACTGATTTGCTTAGATTTATTTATTTATTCATTAAATCACCTCTGCCTACACTGTCCATACGCTCTCATGGGTTGAGATAAGTTTTGAAAGCCTCTTTCCTTTTATTCCGCAAACCTGGTGGATCTGCAGCGCTGGCAACGGTACTGTGGGCAGGACTGAACCTGGGAGGAGGCAGGCTCTCCAGCTCGGTGTTCCCAGCAAGACTCCTGAGGGACGGAGGCAGGTCAGGACGAGCAGCACCCTTGGTAGGATGGCAATGAGGGTTTTTTTTTTTTTTTGAGAGGAAAGATCCTTTTTCAAACTTGTGTTCTTTCCCTGAAACTGAAATCTGGTACCTCTCTGTCAAAATGCAGTTTTTGCATCTAGCCTTAATGATAATTCAAGAAACAAGTAATTATTAGAAAGAGTTAAGCTGTTGCAGATGTGCTTCTCACTCAAAGGACATGAGATAGGTCTCCAGTCATCATCTCCTCACATTGCTTCATTTGGAGACTACCCTAATTCTGGGTGGCTTTTCCGCCCGCTCTAAGGAGCTCGAGCAGCTTGTTTGGCTCAAGCGTCAACTGCTTGCAGGTCTGCTGGAAAACTTTTTCCTGGCAAGTTGGCTTACAACCAGCTTTTTCTATTTGAGCTACTGGCTCTTCTGATCTAAATCTCTCCTTCAAGATTGCCGTATACCTGTGTGGTTAGGGGACTTTCTCGCTTGGCTCGGTGGAGCAGAGGAGGAGGCTGAGCTCAGCAGCCTGGCTGGGGGTCACACGCTGTGAACTCCCAGACCAAGGGAGGCTTTTGCCAGCTCCTGCCTCTCAAGCAATTTTGTAAATCCATCTGTTAGGCGGTGAGGATGGGGGGAGAATGGCTAGTTGTAACTTCTCTGTACATTTCAGTTATATTTGCAAATCATTTCAGGGTGATTGATGCAGTTTTAGGGGTGGTGGTTTGTTCTCCAAGCAAATTTGCTGTTTGGAGGTAGGGAGAAGATGTTCCTGGCAAGGTTAGCTGGGCTCATCTGCAGCATGATCAAGGTGTTACAGTTCTGTTGAGTTTTTGACCAGTCTTTCTCATGCATGAAGTTAATTTGTTTTCTCATGGGTCAAAACCAATGCTAATTTGGATGAAACTGGGTTTTACAGAAAAGGAAAGAAGTGTTACCTGTCAGATAAGACTTGACTTGCAGGATGCTTAAATACCATCATCTGAGCACTTATTGTCTTTGCTTTCCATTCTAGATAAAGAGTTCCTTTTTTCCCCCCCCTCTTATCAGCAGTTTGTTCTTTTAAAGTAGATAAAAGCAAATTATGTTCAAAACCCTTCTTAGTATCTCCTGGCTACCTTACTCTTGTTCTTCATAACCTGAAAGTCTGTGTAAGGTAAAAATATATCTCCAAACTTTTTGATGAGACTGCTTGGTCTAGACTTTGTGACTTGCCTTTGGACTTCAGATGTTTGGACCTTGCTATTTGTAATACAGTAGGGTTTAGAAATACAGTTTGGAACACCAAGATCATACAGTTTCCAGCCCTGTGTAAAGGTGGAACAAAATTTACAGTAATAGTTTTGTACCTTTCTGAACAGTATTTGTGCACATGCTGACAAACAGGTAATGCCACCTGGATAGTGGCGAGTCAACTAAAGACTGCCACAGCTTCACGATTAGTGTTTGATGTGTGTCGTGTTACAGTCACATCTGGGCTTGGTACTTTGTTCAGCATTGCACAGGCATACAGTAAAGTGAAAGTAGACACTGGGTTATAGATGACTGTCCCGAGAAGGATGCAGCTAGTTGTGAACTGGTGGTTGTTGGATAGAGACGCTGCTAAGGAGATCTTTTAGATACCTCCAGTTTGGACATGACTAATCTACAGCTGTAGACTTGTCGAATGTCTATGATCCATGTGTGGCGTCAACTAAGATGCCTTGAACTTTATTCAGCTGTAATCTTCAATTCTTCATGATTTTTACATGAATCATAAAATCATACAATGGTTAGAGTTGGAAGGGACCTTAAAGATCATAGAGTTGGAAGGGACCTTAAAGATCATAGAGTTGGAAGGGACCTTAAAGATCATAGAGTTGGAAGGGACCTTAAAGATCATTGAGTTGCAATCCCTCTGCCATGGGCAGGGACGCCTCCCACTAGACCAGGCTGCTCAAAGCTCCATCCAGCCTGGCCTTGAACACTTCTAGGGATGTGAAGGAACACTTCCACGTGGCTGTATTACGACAGATTACCACCAAAGTGGTAAAGCAGTAGATTAGCACTAACGTGAAAATGTATATCAAGGTAGAAAGGACAGAACTGATCCTTCAGCAAACACTCTCTCTGTACTTTGACAGACTAGGTTCAGAAAGTAAACTGTGGCCAAAATGCAGGTTTTGTAGAAACTGGAAAGGTTAAATTCTTTTTAACAGGGTTATCTGTATTTTTGTGCCCTTTAAGGTTTGTTGATAGATTTTAAATGGAATGGGAATAGAATATTTTGAGGCCAAGAACTGCAGGTAACTTGAAACTGAAGGTCAATCGGGTTTTAGTTATCCACTGTCTGTTGATAAGGTCAAGTAACTCTAATAGCTTGCCACTGTACAGTTTTCTTTTCCAGGAACTGCTCCAGTTTCTCCTTATCTCTCCATCTGCTTTTGTTTTATAAGTATTTCTGATGAGAGCTTCATTAATTTACTTGATGCAGAAGTAGTGATTCTCTTGCCTAGAATGCACTGACATCTCTTTCTGCCCCTTTCCAGGAGATGCTCTCCAGCCTGTTGGTAGCAGCAGCCACTTTCAGGGAGGGGGGATGCGTTCTTTTGAACAGTTTGGCCATTGCACCCCTGGGTTCGTCCAGGCTGAGTGGCTGTCCACACCTCATGACTTTTTGCTTCTTAGTTAATGCTTTTGTTTCAGCTTTTTTCCCAGTGCTCCCAACTGACTCTACCTCATCTTTGTTTCAGGAAAAAAGGGCAGGCCTAAGGTAAACATATGGAAATTTAGCACAGTTGTAAAACCAGTATCAGGAGTATTTAGAGTCTTCCTGTTATCCTTAACTGAGGATAAAACCTCCTTTGGCAAGTTGTCAGAAGCCTATGAGACTTAATTGCTTGCTGGCCTGTCTGGTTTGTCCTTTTGAGTACCCTTGCTTTTTTCCCCAGTTGGTATCTGTGTTCACTGTATTTATTCTTTCCAAAAGTTCCTCTAGTTTTTTGCTCGTGTCTGGAGGATGGGCTTCTTATAGGATGGAGATTTCTCCGTCATAGGTGTCGTTTGATTTCTTCACTAAGTCGCGCACTTTTTTCTGTGAATTGCCAAACTACATTTGTTTCCCAGAATAACTATTTCTGCAGGTTACCACTTTGCCATCCAGCTGCTATGGCTGCTGATGTCCTTCTCAGATCTAGCACTTTAGACATTTGAAAATTAAGTGGCTCAAGTTCAATTTCAGTTTAGCCCTGGAAAGGGCCTACTGTTCCTGCCCTGCCCATTGCAACCCTTCTCCTTTACTCACTTCAACAGGGCTTTGACTGCCAGAATGTCTACTTCCAAGTGGAGCTAGGCTAAAAGCATAGACAATAACAGTGTTTTTTACAGCCTTTTTTCATAAAGGGATCCTCAAGTAGTACAGGAAGGATTCATCCCTTGGCCGTTCACTGAAAGTACCCATTGTGGCACATCTGTTTCCTGCAACTGTTCTTGGTGTCTTTGCTTCCATAGAGAAGTCATCAGAGCCTTGCTGGAAACACTAACCACCCGTATGTCTCTTGAAGAGTCATTTGCAGAATAGACAAACCAGTGAATTAATGCAGGAAGACAATGCATTTGGTGGGTTCTACAAATCATCAACTTTAACTTTTTTTGATGCTGATACTTCATCTCATTAAAAAAAGCGTGATTTTTTTTTTAACTTCTAACAGATTGAAGGTTATTTCCAGGGGATCTGGAAATATGCAAATGATTTTAGCCCAAAGTTCATTTACTAGCAGATACTATTCTTCATCTTACTGTTGATAACTTACTGGAGCAATAGTTACCTACCAACAGTCTCACAGTAGATTATTTTTTTTCTTATTCCCATTAGCAGGAATGTCGAGGTGGGTGCGGGGAATGATACTTTCTTTTCTTCCTGCTGTAACAACTGAAGCTAAATTTAATTAAATGCGGTCCACAATCCAATTAATACTTCCCCATAGCCAGAAGATGGAACAAAGAATCTGCGCTGTGACACTGAAGGATTTGTTTTTACCCAGCTGCTGTTAGTGGAATTTCGGGCTCTGAATAATTGGGTTCAAACTTGTCAGAAAACCTTCCTTTGAGATAGACTTTTTATTTTCTCACTTAGAAATTACATCTTTTACCAAATCAGAGTAGCACGTAGACAAATCTATTTGAAGCTTGGCAGAATTTATATCATCCTATTTATTCAGTGACATATAAAAATACCTGGCTATTACTCTTAACCAACATGATGATTATCATTTTACATTTTTTAGGATTCCCCACAGACAGAAGTAGTTCTTCCATCATGATAGGGATTATTGTTTTGTTTAATTAGTAAAAATACTAAATTTTTCTGCTCAAAGTTTGGCATACAAAACTTTTTTTTTTCCTTCCCAGAATGTGATTTTGTCGTGTTTCTTAAATCATCTATAGAGGCAAATTAAGTATTAGTTGCTATGTGAAACTGAGATAAGACACTGAAATGTATTTTTAGGTAATGTCATAGTCATGCTCAGAGGACTGGTAGTCACACACTGGGACTTTCTTTTCGCAGACTCAGGCCACGTCTCTACTAGAAAATGATGCATATCAAGGTCCATCTGGTGTGACAGACATATTCCCCAGCAAGGCTGGGGGATAAATCTGTACGAGGAGTATGAAGCGTGGAAGGAGTGGTGACATGATTTAGCTCAAAGATTTACTGGGTGGCAGACACCATCCTTCGCTCAGCACTGAGTGGGTGAGGGAGGAGCTCCTGTCCCCCACTGCCGCAGGGACACCTCGCCAACGCAGGGTGATGGGGACAGTCCCCGGTCCATGCTGTCCCCTGAGCCCTGTGCAGCCGGTACCAGCGAGGAGGGTGCTCGTGGGCAGGGACTAACACTGTGCCCAGAAGTGTGCCAGCAGCTAAACCAGACTGTGCAGCTCCGGTGCGTCGCCCAAGACAGTGTCTTTGCCCCAGCTGGTTGACTACAGTAGACAGGACCTTATGCAACTACAAGGATGTACTCGGGTGAGTAATTAGCATGGGATGTGGACACCAAGTTTTAAAACCAGCGTTAAAGGCATCACAGTGCCATAGCTGTTTGTCTCAGTGAAGAAGAGGAGCATCATGGATCTGTTGCCGCCAAAAAATACAAAGTTGTGTTTTAGAAGAAAAACACAAAAGTGCTCATATATGTTATATTTGCCGGTTTTAGGATTTAAATGTGTAAAAGGTAAATGAGCAATGGTGCAAGTATTTTGCTGCATGTTAGGCAGGTTGGGCTGAAAAGGGATGTGGCGCACAGACCACAAATTGCGGTTTCCTTTTTGTCCTTAACTGGACTGTGACTTCACCTTGGGACTTAAAAAGCTGTCACTGAAAGTCATGACTGGGTCAAATGCATGCTCTTATTTATGGCATGTGGTGGGGTGTCTGTCGTACTAAAAATGTTTTACTGACCTCTTAAAGATGTGCCATGCATGGAGAATCATTTTCACAGGATGTGGGGAGAGCATCTTCTATAGTTATTAATTCCTGAGTCTTATTGCAGTGATAGTCGTCGATGTACAGGAGAGCCAGTGTCTGATTGATGCACAGATTTCATGGCTTTCCCACTCAGGAGTTCTTAACGGCTCTGTCACCTACCGGAGGTTCAGAATAATTTATTTTTTGTCAAGAAAAGACACATCCCTTAACATTTCATTTATAGAAGAAGCCTTCAGACATTTTCACTTGTCAGCTGTCCACCCGAGATATTAAGAAGGAAGGGTTTTGTTGTGGCAGAACTTCACACAATGAAATGGTGTTCATGTCTGTGAGGTTTCTGCTTCTCTGGAGGTGAAGGACATGTGCCTGCACCAAGCCTGGGGTCATTTTGGGGAGGCATGGGAAGATGGGTTGATGCAGTGTCTGTCAGAGGGTGGACACTGCTGCACTGCCCAGAGTCGGTTCCATCCTCAGCCTTGTGGCAGCCGGAGCGGGGACTTAACCTCGCTTCACCCAGCTTACAAGTAAGGAAGCTGATTAAGATCATTAGTTTTTCGTTACTGTTCTGATCATGACAAACAGATTTATTTTTTTTCTGTTGAATACTTGCCTTTTTACTGTGCTCTGCACTTTAAAGAAACTTCAGAAGAGCCCTTTGAAAGCAGATGCTGCAACTACCAAATATCTTGTGCTTAGTGTACCTACTCTTCAGGGAGGACATGCATACACTGCTCGTTGAAGTACCGGTGCAGCACCTGGTAGTTGACTACTTGTTTCTGTGTAGTCTCAGCTAGGGCAGAATGATGTGAAGTGTTCTTTGAATCGTCATGTTACATCTTTCAAGAAAATAAACTCTCAGAGTTTGGGGAAACAGGGAGCAGAAAGGGCATCTAAAATTGGAATGCTGAAGGAGTGGAGTTGCCTTGCAGTATTTCCAGGGTAACTGGGAACTTGCTGTCATTACAGATATTATTTTCTAACTGGCACTTGGATATTAATCTGAAAATCATAGCACTTATGGAAGTCTGAAATCGGTTTTAGAATTTTTTTTTTACCATCTAAATTTAATTAGAGTCATGAGTTAATAATAACACTGCAATAATTTCTGAGTGCTAGAGAGGGGTGGAAAAAGTGGACCTAAATCTGCCACGTTGAGATAATTAAGCAGTGTCAAGCAGGACTCAAGGTTCCCCAGCGCTTCAGCAGCTCCTGCACACTCAGAACACCATCTCCAAAGTAGAAATTAAAGTGGGAAGGGACTACTGGATTGTCCATCTACCTTACAATTTTCTCCCTTTTGCTGCTGCTAACAGGGGAAATTGCTAAAACCAGCATAGCAGTGACCAAATATGATTGCATGGGGGAAAAAATGGTTACTCAGAAGTCCTCTGTGGCAAGAATGGGTTTGTTTAACAAGCTTGCCTGCATTTTAGTGCAAAGTCGATGATGACGATCCCGGGGTCTGTAAACCTGCGCACACCCAGCATTTGTTTTTATGCTGAACCATCAACTTTAGGACTACCAGCTGCTGCTCCTTTTGTTCTCCATTTCTTGCCATTTGTCACTGTAGTCTGATGGGTACATCACTCTTCTCAGAGCAGCCCTTCGGAGGGCGGCAGCCTGCACCCCACTGTAAGGAGACTCCATCGCCAGTTGGCTGCTGCATCTAGTAACTGAGGAGCTTAAGGCTGTGGGCTCAGAAATACCCTTGGAGGTGGGGCACTGGGCCTGAAAGTTTAATTGAAATCAGGCTGTTTGGGGGAGTGCTTATTAAGGTACATTCTTCTTTGCACTCCCGTAGTCATTTTACATTGGCAGAGGCTGGGTGATGGTTCACATTATAATGCTTATTTCATCGTACAGGTAATTAGCTCTATAAATGGTGCCCTGAGCGCCAGGGAACTTTGGAACTCTGTCCTCAAGTCTGTTCTGGCTTCAAAAGAAAGTGACAAAACAAAAACCAAGATGAAATTTTTTCCCTCTATGGGTTAGTCTTTCTGTCTGTCTGCAGAAGTCCTGGTACTGAGACATGGTGACCTGGGAGGGTTGTGTAGCCTGCATGTAAGAGGGAAAAAGACTGCCTGCTTTGATAGCAGTATGTCCGTTGGATTGGCATAAGCTTCTTGTAGGCTTAAGTAAAAATACTAATCCCAGCATGAGTAAAGTTAGTGACAAATCTCTATTGATTTCAGGGAGGTCAGAATTTAACTTACAAGCCTTGATCTTTTGCTGTGACATAATTTTCTGGGAGACGCAAACTCAACCATCAGTTGATGCTGAAACTGCTTTTAATGCTCCAGAAATGAAGTTCTTTTGTTCCATTTCATGAAGTGGTGTAGCTGAAATAACATTTCCTTAGGTGCTAGTCAGAATGTAAAAATCACTGTCTAAACACAGAAGAGCAAGCGTGTAACAAGGACATGGCAGAGAGCATGTGCTGGGTGAATTCTATTGAGTAGTTAAGAGACAGTCTGTGTTCTGCAGAGAAAGAATTTTCTATACAGAGAAAATAACCAGAAGGAAGGATACATTTCATCTACCGATTAGAGCAATCACAGCAGTCTATAATCACCAAATTAAATAATAGACTTATAGAAATCTGTGGCCAGGAAGGGGTATGTTTTTTTCTTGTAGAGTGCTCTTGTCAGTTTGGCATTCCAGACATTGCTGCAAAGAATTACTCAGAGGAGACCCGTGAGTCATTTTTCTATTCTACTGGCACATACCTCAATTGGTAAGAAGAGGAGAAAGATTTGGGCATACTGAGTTTCCTTTTCATTTTCTCATGTGCCCAAAATTTAAGTCTGCAAGGAAAGGCAGCTTTTCGTGGTAGCTTTAAAAAGTGTAAAAAATTCCGGATGGTCGAAATCCTTCAGAATAAGTTGTCACATAGATCTTGACAGTTTCGATGGCCTAAATGGGTTTTTAGACACCTACGGCATGATTGCCTGTCTGCTTGGCAGGCAAAGATGCCCACAGACTCCTTTCTCTCAGTCTCTCTCTCTTTTTCTTTCCTCTCTGAGGCTACAGGCCTTTGCCATGAATGCCGTGGCTGGGGTAGCTTCTGGTTTGTTTTGTTCTTCTTAAGTGTCTTTGGGGGCTTGTCTGATGTGGATTCTTTGCTCTTCTTTTGTGTGTTGGTGGTTTGCAGAGCTGATATGCTCTTCTGGTGGTGAGGCAGTTGGATTGCAGGAGAGCATCTGCTCCCGCAGCGGGAGAAGAGGGCTGGGTCAGGCTGCTGAAAGTCCTTGCATCAGACCATTGAGGCAGAGGAGGCATCTTGCGCTTTGTTCTCTCTTCTCTTCTGGTTGGCACTGCTTTGGGAATGAGCTGGGATTTCAGTGTCAAACAAAACCAAGTTCCCTCTCCTCTAAGGGGAAGAAGTTTTTGTCCTCAGAGTCCCAGCTCCTGCGACCAGAAGGACAAAGGCTCAAGTTCTGGTAGGACGAAGTGCCAGCGCTTAGTTTGGAGTGCAAAGGAGCAGTGGCCGCAGAAGCAGTGGCACTCAAAATGTGGTGCAGGCAGTCTGCCTGCTTAAACCCGCGGTCGCTTGGCAGTAGGGCTGTGGCAAGAAGTGTCCTGCCAAGTCGTGAGCTGGCACCCTGCCCTCCATTCAGGCTCGGACTGTAGGCAGCCAAGTGACCAGCAGCTGTGGCTGTGAATAGCAGGAGGGCGTTAGTCCAAGAACAACAAGAAGAAGATCTTCTTCAGCTACATGTAGAGGTTTTCTTGGCTCTTCCAGGCATGTCTCCCCATTGAGAGGGGAACCAGAAGGTGGAAGGTGCCCTAATGCAGCCACCCCTTTTGGATCCCCACCCCTGGTTCTGGCTGGGGGGGGGCATGTTGTTGCTCAGTCTGTGCCTGCAATAGGTAGGAATGTGTTTGCCTGAATGTGTAGAACAAAGTTGGTAGCTGCAAGGAGAGAATTTGTTCTTTCTCTGCTCTCTTTGTCTCTGAAGGGACCTGTTAACAATTGTCTTCATCCTGCAAATGGCTTCTACGCCATCTTTCCTGCTAGTGGCTGCACAAGGACTGTTTTTATCTTTATGTGTCCCAAAGTGCTTGAATGAATGATGTTTACAGTTTTTAAAGGGGTTGACAGATGTCAACAGGGGCTTCAGATTCCTGACCCTTTGTACAGCCCTTCAGATACCAGGCGTGATTCTCACTCCTCATCCATTTCCACAGGCTACCACAGCCTGGAGATGTGTTCTGTCAAACACAACCTCAACCGTATCCCCAAAAAACCCCAAACAAACAAAAGGTCTGAAATGAATTCTCTGGGAAATGGCGTGAAGCCAAACAGAAAATTTAGAGCTGGGGTGTGCATTGCAGAGATTTCACTTTAAGTGGGAACATGCATAAAGCTGTATGCTCAACGTCCTAAGTGAAATTGGCTGCGGGGTAGAAGAAAGTCCACAAAAGTCCTGCCTTCAGAAGCTCAAGGGCATCACTGTCTATGCAGCCAGACTTCTTTCTTGCATGTTGAACACAGGGAAGTGATTTCCACTAGTCTGTCACAGAAAGTTAATATTGTGGGACAGGCTCATGATCTATTTAAAGGCATTTCTGCAGCAGCCTGCGAGATCCTCACCCTAGCATCTCTCATCAGCTGTCAGGCTGGTGGAATTTCCTGGCTTTTGAAGTGCTTGTGGTCTGGGAAAATGGCAGCAAGGACCTGGAAGAGAGCGTGAGCCAGACTCCCTGCTGACCACAGAGCTTCCCTCACCATTTGTCATAGAAACACTTAAATAGCTTTCTAGCCATGGCTCTGAGAACTAAAGGCTTGTCCAGCACTAGCACCTTGAGGCTCTGTATCTCAGAGGGGAGTATCAGCAGCTGGGACACAGCACACACCACAGGGCTGATACCTCTCATCATCTTTGTTTTCATGTCTGCTGAGAGGCAGTTTAACGTCCCCGGCAGGTGTGGGAGTGCTGATCGTAGGGATGACATGACATTAAGGACTACTAACTGCACAGGGGCACTTCCAGCCCCCCCTCAGTGATTCCTGCTGCGGTTTCTCTGCTGGCAGCATCCTCGGTGGGCTGGAGCTAAGCACTTTCCTGAAACGAAACCTAAAGTGCAGATGTTCGCCAGCTGAACTCAGCTGGACCAAGGCTCTGCCCATCTTGACAGAGAAGCCAAAAGCAGGTCCTCACAAAGGCAGAAGGCTGGGATGAAACTGCAGAGATCGGTGCCCCGATGCAGCACCCCAGCTTCTAGCAGCAGCCTCAGAGACGAGCCATTCCTGCGCTGAGTAACTGAGGGGCAGGGAGAGGCACGTAAGGCACAAGTGTCTTCAAGGAGGAACTGCAAGATGATTAATGCTCCAGTATCTGCTTAATTACAAGTGCATGTCAGTAACCAGATGACTTCAAGGTCTGAATCTTTTCCTATGGAATATGATCTGGATATGATCATAAATGTGAGAATGAGGGACATGTGTGTTGGTAGCTCACTGGGGTAAAAAAATGACTCAGTTGTAACGGTTTGGAAATGCAAAGTCTAAGATAGCTTGTATTGTCCTTAGTGCGTTTGATGAGACGTTTCCGAGTGTTTTAAAACTAATCTAAAATTTTAATTTATTTGTGAAGGACATATTTGAATAAAGATGGGAGGTTATATGCCTTTGACTGGAGCTACCCGAGCAGATAAAACCTGCAAATATAACTCTGCCTCGTGAGACCCCATTTGTACTCTCAAGTAGTTCTGACGAGCTGCTTGCTTTTGCAGTCGTTTGCAGGATGGGGCCCTGAGGCTGTTTGTATTATTATCCAGTAATACTACTGGATTAATGTGTCTGCATAGTTTGTATATTGTAATCATGACTTAAATATAGCTCCTTGCCGGGCAGGATGAGGCAGGAGGTGGGAGGCTTGCAGTGCAGCCAAGGGGGTGACCAAGCAGAGGTATCTGGCTCTGCAGCACTTTACAGAGCTTGGAGCAAACACCAAAACCCATGTGAGCGTGAAAGTTATTTCCATTTAAAGGGGAGTTAAGGGTGGCAGGCTGCAACAGCTCTTGGGGTATGGCAGGCATATGACAGCACCACGAAGCATTCATTGGTGTTGCTTTGGTTGAGAGTTGGTAACGAGGGTTTGTGGTGGTCTGGGAGGTCTCTGAGGGCTGGCAAGATGAGGCACAGCCTTGTGTGGCACAGCAGGAGCCCTGCAGCATCGCAGAGCAGGGATGTGGGCGTTGCAGTGGGGGGCAGTCTGCATGCAAAGTTTTGGTCTGGCAGGGGGTTAATTTGGTTAATACTGCATATTGACAAAATGTACGGCTTCTGAGGTCAGGAGAGGGGTTTCTCATGGCTTTCTGGAATGTTTGATGGAGCCCAGGGCTTTGGTGCATGTGGAAGCAAAGGTGATGAGTTTTGTTCCTTGCTGGTGTGTGACCAGCATCATCGTGTGTCACATTGCAGTATATCTCACCACAGGTGCCTGCAGGTGGGGCACTGGCCTATAACTGGTTACATATATCTTCTCCAGGGTAATATGGTGCATTAATGCAGTGCTAAGTCATTATTTGTAATACCATACTGTGTGCAAAGAGGTAACCTTGATGAGTTTATTTCTGATCATGACTTGGGTGATGTCAATAGTTCAGCTTCATCCACTCTATACTTTAATCTCAAAACAGCTATAATCTTGTTTCTTTTGTCTCTCTCTTTGTTTTTCATAGTGCACTGATTTAACCTCTTGTCAGAAGAAAATAGAGATTTATTGAAAGGTTAGAGTTATATCTTGAAGGCTGCCATAAACAAAACCTAATTTTATACTTAATGCAGTAATTCTAGACGATGGTGTCAAAGACAGCATAAATTTGAAATAATTTTTAACATGAGAATCTTTAGAAATAAAAATTTACTCAGAGGTAATTGGTTTAATTACATTAGCTGCTTCCTTGTGTTGGTCACGTGTGCAAATCTTGGACAAAGGATGAGGGGTTTTTTTCCACTTGATGGGAATTCAGTCTGTTTAAGGTGCAGTGAAAATGGATGGGATTCCCTTTGAACCAGCCTTTGGCCAGAACCTTGGCCAGAAAACCAGTGAGTAGGACTCAAAGCTGCTGTACAGAGAAGGAGAAGGTGTTAATTCATCCACGGTTTAAATGTTCCTATTCCTGGCACAAAAGAGGCTGGCAATCATTTGACATCAGCCACCCCACAGAGCAGAAGAGGACAATGTCATTGTCCATTACAGCTGGTATCAGTTTGACTTTGAATTTAAATGCACCAGCAAAATAGAGTAAGGACAGGCGCCCTTCTGTTGCCTGCTGCACCTGTCTCTATGTCTGTGGTGTTTGGGCTTTACTAGTTTTTAACTTGGCACCTTCTTGGTGTGTTGGGTATTTATTTCCCTGAATATAGTGCAACAATTTTCCGTGCTGATCTTTATAGCCCCAGGGAAATCATGCGTGTGGATTGGTTAAAGAAGATAGTGCTGACTTGGTGCATTTTTCCATAGCAGTAGGTAATGGGTAGTCTGTGCTAGTTAATAGGACTTGGATAGTTGTGGTCTTGTAATGCACAGCTACTCAGACTGGCTGGCCGTTATGCCAATGTTTGTTGGGGGTTTTTTTTTGGTTTTGGTTTATTTTTCGTTGGTTTTTTTTTTTTACAAATCCATAGCTTTCTCTTATCAGAAAGTAAAAAATACAACATTTGCTAATCTGATTTCTTATTCATTGGCATCTCTTCAGCCTGCCAGTAAGGCATTACACACATTATTAGTAAAAGAAGAATTTAAAAGTGCAGAAGCAGAAGGCCATGAAAGACTGGAAGGAGAACTGCTATGCTGAAGTCTCTTCTGGACAGACTCTGGTCAGCTGGCATGAGGGGGGTGTGCATCTCCCCTCTTTCTCTTCCAGCAGGAGGCCAGAGGCTCAGCTTTTTGGAACCAGCACATTCTTTCTCCTTGCCGAGATTCAAATAGCCAGAAATTGTGGAACTTCCTTCATAAGGCTGCAGTCCCCCTGTACCCCTAACTTACCACCTTACTTAGAGTTTGGATACTTCCAGCCACCATCAGCTTTCAGAGATCATGCTCCAATTTTGTTTTCTAATATACAAGTTTGAAGGAAGCCACTACTGTCCACTGGAAATCCAGACAGCATCAGAAAGCTAATGCACTTTCTCATATTGTATCCATTGTCCCTTGTTCATTGTTCCCCAAATCTCTATTCATATATTCCTGTTTCTAAAATCTTTCTCTTTCCTGTTGCTATGGTAAAAGCTGGCCTAAAAGGGAAGAATTATAGCAGCAAGATCCACTGACCTACAAAATAGTCAGAACATAGTTGCTCTGTGCAGAGCTCTGCTTTTAAAGTTGTAACTGGTGGAAAATCTATAGTGGGGAAGGGAGATGGCCAAACTACAGGGACTATGTACATGGATTTGGATTTAGTCAAAACTTCAGTTTGTGGGCACAATTGCTGCTTCCAATCAGTGAATCTGTAAAACTGGTTTCCTATATGCAGGAATTTTTCATGATTGCAATAGTAAAAGCAGTGGACACCCAAAAAAAAGTAATTTTGAGGTTTTGTTTCTATGAATAACCTTCCAGCTTCACTGTGATTTTCTTCTCTATGTACATGAATGTCATTGATACAGTGTTGTGTTACACTGGCTCATCCTTGCTGGAGGCATGGTCCTTTTCCAACGAACTGATTTGAAATGAAATGAAAACCAGACCATGAATTTTTTGGTTCACCTCCCAGACTATAAAAATGGATGGTCTCATTAATGATTAACCCAGCAGCTGGTTGCTCAAAGGAGATCTGGAAGAAAACACTGCAACATCTCCCTCCTCCAGTAAATATATTGGCTTAGCAGATTTCTGTGCTCATCCTACCTTATTTCAGTGTGCACAGTACTTGAATCCCAGCAGAGTGGATCTCTGCCATTGTACCTGGTTTAAGATCGGTAAGCACACATTAGTCCCTAGCTGCATCAGATACTTTATTGCAATGTTATTACTGCTTACTGGTTTGCAGTTCCCCGTGATGTTAGCACTGGGTTTTAGAACGCTTTTCTGTTTCGAACCAGTGGGGCATCTAAGATTTCCAGCATCATCTTACCCACAGCATGGTTCCATCATTATTGCATTTACGTAGACATCACTTCTGGCATATGATTTTGCTATCGATAAGTCCTTGTTATAGCATTAAGCTGTTTAAAAAATATACACATATTATGGTCACAAAATGTTTATTCCTGTATTTACTCCCCAATGTTGAATTACAGTGTGCCTGGGCGGCTGACAAAACTCTAATGAACCAATCTCTCAAAAGAACCGGAGGGATGTTTTTAGATTAAATGTTCCCAGAATGTGATTAACTGCTTAGCCCTCAAGAAACAAAAGTACCAAAACCAAAAACCTAAAGGAAAAACCTGACTACGTAGCAATTGTGCATATGGCAAACAGCATACGATCCAGTGGTAAGAAAACTGGAGGCTTTTGTCTGTTCTTCTACGCAATCACTGAGAGCATATATTCTCTTCTTTGGTTTTGTTTTTTTTTAATGTTAATAAATAGACCTCAGTCTCTGGAACATTGAGCAATTTTTCAAATAGCTATCACTAAACATAGGTGCACTTTTTCCGCTATATTTGCTATAAAATATTGGTGAACATTTGTATAGTAAGCCATTACCCTCCCTGGCAGAGATGGGGCAGACATGGAAGCTATTCCATGGACAGTTTTATGGTGGATAACACCTCCAGAGTTTATCACAAAGGTTCTTCCTGTGGTGAACATGATGATACCAACCATCATGGTCCACCTGGCAGTCAGCAGTTGATCCTGGCCCAAAGGGTGCTTGTTCAGCCTGACGTTTTTCAGGGCAACAGAAGGAGCTGCTGCCCAGATGGTTGCACGCTACCTCCTGCAAGGAGATCACTCCGAGCCAGATGTTGTGCTAATGCCAGGAAGAGGATGGGAGAGGAAGGGGGAGGCAGGTCTTCTGCTCGTGTGAGCCCAGCAGAGTCCTAAGCCATTGCCATAGCTGTTTGTGAGACAGACAGCGAGTGGGATGGTGCTGTGGCCTGGGATGTGTAGTGGTAGAAGTGGGAGCTGCCACTGCTGCATCCCACCACAGGACCTGAAATCCAGATCCAGCTGGTGTAGCTGCAGAGGCTGCAGTACCCTGGAGCGTTTGTAATTTTGGTTGGTAACACTCAATTCTCATTTGCTTTCACTGATCTGAGTGGATATGTGCTTCTTTCATTAGAGATCCGAGCTCAACTCATCGAGCAGCAGAAATGCCTGGAGCAGCAGACTGAAATGAGAGTGCAGCTTCTTCAGGATCTGCAGGATTTCTTCCGCAAGAAGTCAGAAATAGAGATGGAGTATTCCAGAAACTTGGAAAAATTGGCAGAGAGGTTCATGGCAAAAACAAGAAGTACAAAGGACCATCAGCAGTACAAGTAAGAGAGATTTCCTTTCCCCTCACCCACATTAACCACTGCTACTACATTAATGTATCCTTTCATGGCATAGTAATTTGTGTGCAAAACAGAAGTGGTCAGGTAGCATCTGGCAAAGCGTGGGCACAGCATATTTTCTAAAGTGTTTCAAATGCATTACTTGTTGGCATAGTCTCATATGGTTATTTTCTCGACTTAAGCTGATTAATGAATGCATTTGCCTGGCCCGGTTACGCTTAGGGGTATAAAACAGTATTTTGTGCCGGATCCTGCGCTTGGGTCACAACAACCCCGCACAACACCACAGGCTTGGGAAAGAGTGGCTGGAAAGCTGGCCTGGGAAAAGGACCTGGGAGTGGTGGTCAACAGCCATCTTTATATGAGCCAGCAGTGTGTCCAGGTGGCCAAGGCAGCCAGTAGCATCCTGGCTTGCATCAGGAACAGTGTGGCCAGCAGGACTAGGGAAGTGATCGTCCCCCTGTACTCAGCACTGCTGAGGCCCCACCTCAAATACTGTGATCAGTTTTGGGCCCTTCACAACAAGAAATACATTGAGGTGCTGGAGTGGGCACAAAGAAGGGCAAGGAAGCTGGTGAGGGGTCTGGAGTGCAAGTCTTATGAGGAGAGGGGGAGCTGGGGTTGTTCAGCCTGGAGAAAAGGAGGCTGAGGAGAGACGTTATCACTCTCTACAACTACCTGAAAGGAGGTTGTAGCAAGGTGGGGGTTGGTCTCTTCTCCCAAGTAACAAGTCATAGGACAAGAGGAAACAGCCTCAAGTTGCACCAGGGGTGGTTTAGATTGGATATTAGAAAAAATTCTTCCCCGAAAGGGTTGTCAGGCATTGCAACATGCTGCCCAGGGAAATGGTTGCATCACCATCCCATGAGATATTTGAAAGACATGTAGATGTGGTGCTGAGGGACATGGTTTAATGGTGGACTTGGCTGTGCTAGGTTAACAGTTGGACTCAATGATCTTAAAGGTCCTTTCCAACCTAAATGTTTCTATGATTCTGTGATTTGTGTTTGTAAAACTGAAAAATAAGTACCTTTTTCCACTGTCCAGTCAGTGCTGTGCTGTAGATACACAGACAGAGCTTTTGTTTCAGGAGAAAAGTCTTTTCTAAACACATCTGGCAAAGGAAAGGTTAATCCAAATACAGCTTGCACAGTTCAAAGAGCAATAACATATATTTCTTAAAATTCAGTTAAGCGACTCAATGATTCCTTGAAATAACCAGCCTGTGCGTATGTCACCACTTCAGAGAGAGCCCTGCCTTCTGTTCAGCTTGTGGCAAAGTCTTTTTGCCCTGTGCATGCAAACATCCTTCCTTATTCTTAAACATGTGTTAAATCCAGACTGGCAGATGTGCACGTGGGTCATGACTGGAGTCCTGCCTTCAGCTTCGTTCTGCAATTCTCTGAGTGCTTTGAGAAGAGGTTGCAGCAAAAGTCACTTTAGCTGGTGGTGCCCCGTGCTGTCTCCGCCGTACCCCCCAGAACAGGCAGGAAGGTCTATAGGACCGGCTTTGGGACATGCAGAAGCAGTGAGGATCAATACCAGCATGGCCTTTCATGGGTGCTTGGTGTGGCAGACCTGGCTAACAAAACCCTGAAGCTCCTTGCTGTGAGTAATACTGTTGAGATGTCCATCTCAAACAAAATGGGGAAGGTTCCTCAGCTCACTTCTGATTCATAGCAAAGCAAAGCACTGATGATTAAGAAAAGGCTTTTGCCTGTAATCATTCATTGTTCCTTTGATTCTGGGAGTGAAAGCTAAAGGTAGATAATTAGAAGAGGAATTAAAGAGCATATTTCTAACAGTGAGAATAGTTAATTATTAGAGCAATTTACCAAGACTTCAAGGAGTTTCTCCCTCAATTCATCACCACCCCTGGATGTTTTATCTTCACGTGCTTGATCCTTTTGACTATAGGAGAATCCTTGCGCAAGAGGGAAAAAAAGGGCAGCAAGTTTCTAGAGCGCTTAGTTGCAAGGCAAACTTGAAAATTTCAACAAAATCATAAGGCAAATTTTATAAATAGGTTTATGTTGCCTGTGAAACAGTTACTGAACTACATGTATTTTTATGTAGCTTTGTATAAAAGAAACAAGAAGTCATCTGGGATTCCACTTTTTGGAATATTAAAGGCTTGGAGTGGGCCTACAATGCAAAAAGTCTGTCAAGGAAATTCAGAACTGGACCGCTGCAGAAAAAGTCCGGTCCTGCTGCTTGTCTTGAAATTGAACCATCTGGGACTGGCAGGAGCAGTGTATTTATGAGTGCTGTGAATTTATGAATGCTGATCACAGAATATGTACACTTGTGACATTTCCGTCTATTTTTACAGCAGTTACACAAATGCATTGCAGTGAAACAGCTATGCTCACAATTTTGGTCATGAAGGATTTGGGATCCTCTTGCAGTGCTAGCTTATTTCTAATGTCAAAAATTCATTACTGTTTCGCTTTCAGCAGTGACCTTTGTTGATTTTGAACATTTACGTGTGCTCCATCTGTAAGCTTTGTGGCAGGATTTCTTTTATACTCTCAGGTGGCTTGCAATGTTCTGAATTCTTACGTTTTTTCAATATTTTTCTATCCCTGCCTCATGGGATTTGTAGAATATGTCTTAAAAGAGTGATCTGGAGCTTGCCTAACCCAAACTATTCCAAGAACAGATTGTTCAGAAACAGCCGTTTTTACATTAAAAGTTGTGACTGCAAATGTCTGAGAGATGTTTGTGTTAATAATGTAACTTTTTCATTTCTATACATCACACATGTGTATCTCCTCCACAGGAAAGACCAGAACCTCTTGTCACCGGTGAATTGCTGGTACTTACTCCTGAACCAAGTGAGAAGAGAAAGCAAAGACCATGCGACGTTGAGCGATATCTACCTGAACAACGTGATCATGCGGTTCATGCAGATAAGCGAAGACTCCACCAGAATGTTCAAGAAGGTAATGCCTCTCCTGCAGTCCTCCTCCTTCTCCTTGTAAGATGCATGAGGGAGGCAAGAGTGTCCTAATAGGTATCATTTGAGGAGAAGATTCAGCACACGTAGCATAAAATCTGTTTTAGCACACATATAAATTCTTCATGACTGTTCTCGCAGAGCAAATCCTTAGTGCTGAAATGCCTGGGAACGTGCTGTATGTGCCGATGACCTTAAAAGCTGAGTCACAAATATCCAAAAGGCAGGGGAAAAAAAGCCTGTTCTCTCAAAAGCACGCTCGTCTACCCATGCAGAAAGGAAACTGTCTCCACTTAGGACTCCCAAAATAGTAATGCTGTATTAATGAATTATTTGTAAAAATAGTATTTCCTTGAAACTCTGTCCTGAGAGAAATGGATTCAAGGCAAAGTAAGGGTGTGCCATGTAGTGCCTTGGCATAAAGGTGGTAGTATATGCTGCGATTCTCCTAAAAGTGTTCCCTTTCCTTCCCGCTTTTGAAAATGTAACTACTTCTATTAGACCATTTGAGCATTGTCTCTGTACATGTTTGTCCTTGTACGTGCCCGTTATGAGTTTTCATAGCACATACAATGTGTAAATCCCTCTTGTGCAAAGCAAGCACTCTAGGCAGCGTTGGCTTGAGATCTATGTAATGTGTTTGCAATCATTGTTGTTATAATGTTTCAAAGTAAAAATAGATTATAAATGCACATCCGTCAGTTGCAGTGGGGTGCTGGTAGGCAAGCATCATACAAAGTTCAAAAAAAATAGAAGTTAAAGAATGCAAAGTGTGTGACTAAGTGATGGCAAGGGTACCAGACTAATGTTTTCAAAATAGGGAACTGATTTCACATATACCTGACAACAATCCTTGACAGATAGGGTGGGGAGAAGAATCATTTAGGGAGCACATAGGTTGTACTTGGGTGAAAAAAAGCAAAAACATGAATCAAATTTATTGGTGTGCATTAAAACCTGTAACAGTAACAGAGTTGAAATTTATAGTTCCTCAATCATTAATGGTCCGTTCATGTAATATGTCTGATGCATAGAACTGTAGTTCACAAACCACTAAACTTACTAATATGGAAGATTATTATAGAAGTTGAAAAGATAATGAGAAAAGCAATTGGCATATGCTGCGGTACTGTCTATGTGGACTTGCTTGGACCAGTAGAAATTTTTTGATATTGAACTGGAATAATTTTTAAGTTATTTATGTCATATCTCAAAAAACTCTTCTTTATTAGATGTGTGTTATTAGACTAGCCTGTTTGCTTTCAGTGTAGTCCAGTTCTTTAGCACTGGAAATCTTGCTTTTCCTTTCTTTTTTCCACATGAACTGTACAAAAATATCTAGATGAAGTTTTCCATGGAGAAGTCTTTGTCCTTCTTTATTCACTCATAACTTGTTGATGGAGATTGCTGCAGCTTACCTGTCAGAAGGAGGAAAATGTGTGGATGTTTTCAGTGCATTAACAGGAGGCGTATTGTCCCACCTTCCTGACAGACTCATCTCTTTTATTCATATTGTGCCAAGGAACATGCAACATTTCAAATTTCCTTTTTGTAGCATAGCTCCCTGAAGAAAAGCAAGCAGCTGCTTTTGCTTTTTTATTCCTAACTTGGATCCTCTGCAGGGGAAGGAATAGAAAGGAAATTGAGGGAGTCCTGCTGGACCTGGAGCTCATAACCTGGAGCTCACACTAGTGGAGCCCAGATCCTCAGCAGCCTTGTCCTACCTTTCAGTGGGGTTTGCCAGCTGACACTCAGCCTGACAGTGTCACACCACACAGCCGTTAGCTGTGGTGGAACACGGGCAGAATGAGCTCACCAAAGGCTGTGTGAAGGGATCTGACCCAGGCCCACTAACATGAGGGGAAAGGTGGCAAGAAGGTACATGGCACCTCAGCATGGCCTAAGTGAGCTTCATGGGCACGTGGCCTGAATGTGGTGGTGGTTGTTCACCAGTATCGATTCTGAGCACTCATATTTAGGAGAGTCATCAGGAATCAATACTTGTTGGAGAAGGTTAGTATTTCACTGAGTCCCAGTGTGCTCAGTTCTTGCTGTGGTGCTTGCTGCAGAGTACTGGTGATTTATTTGCTGTTAGTTTCCAGCTGCAGAACTGATTATAACTTGAATAATGATGAAGCTCCAGTTTTTCTTCTCTGAAAAGGAAAGGGAGTTATAAAATGAGGTGAACAACATTGGACAGAGAGAAAAACAAGACCTATGTAGGAGATGAAGCTGTTAGCAAAATGTCTTGCTTTACTGATGAAGACTGTGAGCTGTCTATGTTTAGTCCAAATGGCCAGCTTCAACCACAAGGGTCATTAAAGGTCCCTTCCAACCCAAACCATTCTAGGATTCTGTGGTAATTTCTGTTGGAAGTGAATGAGCAGTCTAACTTAAGGTATGTCACAGACCATCTCAGAAATGCTTAATGGGCATCCGCCAGGCAACAGAAAGAGATTAGGTGCAAAACACATATGTCCTGTACTACAGTCCCCCTTGCAGGAAAGAGGTCACAGGAGCAAAGAGAAGGTGCACTTAGAATGAGAAAGGTGATATCCAACACTCTCTTCCATCAAAATTGTATTCTCCCTGAAGTTAATGGTGCGGAATTTGTTGGAGAACTGTAAACATCAAACAGAATATTTAACTAATTTCTTTAACTTTCTGTAGGTTACTTTTGAAAAAGACTGGATTTGGAATAAAATTCTGTCGCAGAAAAGTTTAATCAGTCTCAATGGGTGGCATCCCTATGAAAGCATATGGGATTTGTTCACTGTTCAGATTTCAGGTTAAAATAGAGACAAACCATATCCTGCAGATACTTCTACATTGGAGTCTGATCATACTGTTCTGTGAAATATGTACTCTCTCTCTTATAAGTAATAAATATAAATAATAAGAACAGTAGTAATATGAAGACTTCAAAAATAAGACTAACAAGTGCATGCTTAATATTTTACTGCAGTCCATGGTGAAGAGCAGGAAATACACCCATCTAACATACCTGTACTCCGTTGGCTCTCACAGCATTGCACACAGGAGCACGTTGTGCCTTTCTGAGTAATTTCTAAATACCAGCTAATCAAGCTTCTCTACATGCAATAATTAGATCATTTAATTATGTATCTTCCAGTTTATTTAAATAGTAGAGTTATGCATCACTGTTATCATCTTGCTTTAGTTCTCTCCTGGTCTTGCAGCAGCAGCTTCTGCATCTTTGCAGGTGCTTTAGCTCCGCTTCCAGGCCTGGAGATCAGACTTCCAAGTCTGTGATCAGAGCAGATCTCCATCGTTCTGCTCAGAACCTGCAATCTGCCTGTTGCAGACAGGCAAAGTGTCTCAGAGTGGATTGCCACATTGCTCACAAGCAAGATATGGTGAGACAGCAGCAAAGTCACTTTGAGCTTCTTGGCTCGTTCCGCTCCCTCTTTTTTCTCCCGCTCTCTCCTCCCGAGGGGATGAGGCTGCCCATTCTGCTTCTCAGTGGTAGCCTTTACTGGATTTTTCCACCTCGCTGCTGGGCATGTCGGTCCTCAAATGAAACTTTTCCATGTAGTGAGCCCAGCATTTTCTAGAGGGATACTGTTTGTGTGCTATCCTAAGATTGGCTTCAGCTTGAATTGTAGTAATGAAAAGATCAAACGATTTCCTCATTTCCTGGCTGTGCTTACCAGTAGAGTATTGTTTTGTTCCCTCTCCTGCTGATGTCTCCTGTGTGGGATACAGCACAAAGTGATGAGTCTGTAGCAACCCCTTTCTCTAGTCCTTCTGTAAAAGGTGTATGCAGTACCCAGTGTTGATCTATATGAAATATAGTAATGAGGGGTGTCTGTACCCCTTGGTCTTTGTACCTTGCCGTTGTCTCACTGTGTTCTCCCTCATTCTGGTACTTCCTTTTGCCTGCACCTAAACATTTGGTCTGGATTGCTTTGGTGAAATGATCTCTATTGGTTCTACCTTACATATTCTGATGGGCCAGGATATATTGCGTTCAGGTACCTGATTGTACATGGCTTTCCTGTCTAAGCTGACCTACTTAACATGTAGATATTCATTATTTTTGTTCTCCCGGGAGCTCTTTGTCATTCTTTTTTCCAGGGGTCAGGAACCAGCATCTGTTTAAATGTACTAAATGCAAGACAAAGATAGGACCCAGTTCAGAGATTTTGTGGCATTTATCTGATGATATTATGTCAGGCCTCATACTTCCAGATAGGCACTTAAGCTCTTCTTTTTAGTTGCTGGCATACAAAAGCAGTACAGATTGCTGTTCATGCCTGGCCTTCATGCTGCACATAAAATTACAAACATAAAGTAGCAGAGTTCAAACCTTGCATACTTGCATGTTTCTTCAGGCAGATGGGGTAGATGGCCTCATGGGGACAATTAAAGAATAAAGTAATAAGGAAAAATGTCAAGCAGAAGGGAAAAGTATTATGCAGAACGTTTCATGCAGTGATTCTGGTTACCCCAGCATTAATAATCAACTGCATAAACACATACCCACAAAATCCTTAAGCAGATTTGTATATTTATAATTTATAAACATGTATTTTCTTTGGACAGAAACCATAACGAGCCAAGATGAACATATCTTCCAGTGTTTACAGTAAAAGATGCTGGAGAAGCCAAGCACAATAAATATTTTAGTTCCATAATCTGGCTATTAACAAGGAATATGACTACCTGCCAAATCTATTTGACGTTATAAAGATTGTAGCACATATAGAGGTCTTTTGTACGATTTTCTTAAACATTTAAAGGTTTAAAGTGATAGCAAAGCTATTTGTTGCTATAGACTGGCAAATCTGGGACAAAATTTTACTATGAGTTGGTTATGTCAGTGTCACCGCAGCTCATGAAAGCTCATTAAAAGAAGGGTTTGCACATCACTTCCCCCAGGGACCAGCAGCAGATTCATTTAAAAGCAACAGTCACAGAATATTTGTAATGATGTAACCAAGAGTAGCATTGTGTGTGCTAAATACAGACACTAAAGAGTTCCAGGAAGAACTGAACCGACTATTAAATTTCAGGTAAAAAAAGCCCAACAACCAAACAAAAGAGTAAAGTTGGGGTGCCCAATTATGCTCTGACTGAAATGGATGGGAAAATTCTTACAGATGTCAGTGAAAGGATATTAATGTGGAATAAAATTTTAAGTTTCTCAGACATTAATCCATAAATATGAGTCTTGATAACATCAGTAGGACCACTGATGTGTTGAAGGTTGAGCGCCTACTGAAAGGCTGGTTTAGGTACACTTACTTGTCTGTTGCGTGGGCATGGTCTATCCTACTATGAGGTGAAAAAAATATGCTACTGTCTCTTAATGCTTTAAACTGGATTAGTAACATACATAATATTTGTAGCAAGAGTTTACATGTGCTCTAACATTTTCATTATGTTTTTTGTTCTTTTGGTTAATAGGTGCTGATACGTTTCTGTAGGACATAGTGAATAAAGAAGCACCTCACTGATTGTCAGGTTTTAATGGCCTCATTAGAGCTATCAACTTGGCTCCAGGAAAGTGTGTGCCGCATCTTAGATTTCTGCGGTTTGGCTACCCTGAGGGTAGGCTCCTATAGGAGCACACTGTTCAAACATGCTGAACTATTGCAAGGAGTAGGTGGCATAAAAGAGAAATAGGAGAGCCATTAACCACTGAAAATAAATGCATTTCTTATCTGGTGCTCCAACGCCCTATATATTACACGCTAAAAGCCGTATCGCTTGCCACTTGAGTCAGTATTTCTTGATCCTAAATGCTAATGTAAAATGTGTTGATTCTTGAAAATAAATCCCTTTTATACTGCTAAGGTTAACCAAATTTCCTGATTTTTTATTGGACAATTCCTACAAAATCCTTCATCAGAAAGAGGCAGCAACTGACAGGTTATCCATCATTACAGGCACCCTCTGCGGGTTGGAGTCCCCAGATGAACTGGTGGAAGAATGACTCATCTGTGATTATGTGGCATTGCTGGGTTCTCTCTTTCTAATTTTTACTCTTTTTGCTGATCACCTCCCGCCCTCTCTATTTGCTTCCCATTTTAAAGCCTGTTGTCCTTTCCTAAAAACACCTCCCTCTTCCTTCTATTGTGATCTCTTTCATTCACCTTCAAATTTACCATCGATCAGTGTGTTGCCTGGAAAAGATCGTGTGTGCATGGTGGCCAGTAAAACCTGAGGGCTGGGCAAAGCTCTACAGGAGCAAAGAGAAGAAATAGGTCCTAGTAAATAGCGATCATTCCCAGAATCCTCAACTCATCTGGTGTCTTTTCTGCTCTTCAGTTACATCTTAATGCAAATAGACACTTGAGTTGTCATCAGCTTTGAGATGGTAGTGACCAACAGCTGAAAGGAATAAATTGCTTGAAGCTGGAGTTCATCTACAGCTTTTTTCCCACACGTTTATGCTTTCATCCTCCAGTCTTAATGTCAACCGTCTTATCTGTATGTTTTGTCCTTCTTTCTGCTAAAGTAATTTAAAAAACAGAGCGCTCATGTTCAGCACTGTAGAAGCAGCTATCCAAGAGAAAACAGGTGGCCTCTGCTTCTTGGAGCTTTGAGATGTGTAAGCTGTCTCAGAGCTGCGCTGCTGATTTTTAAAGGCAGGCTGCCAATGTAAAGCAATGAAAAGCAATTCAGAATTTTTGCTAAAGCTTTTACTGTGTTTCCCTACAGCAGCTTGCAAATCTGCAGTCCTTTTCCAATTCTTTACAAGCACTCTGTGCACTGTTAGGCATATGAATTTTTGTCCTTCATATTAGGTGAAAATAATCTGATATTTGCAAAGAAATGGAATTAGTAAGCTTTATGTTCTAGATACTTCAGTAGTAGAGCATAACTCATGAAAAGTACCAGACTTTGAAAAGTATTAGCAATGAGGAAAGTTTAACAGTAGTTCTTTGTGACTTGGCTTCAGAGCATCTGTCTCACTGTGCCTTAGTTACTACAGCTAATGCCCTTGGGAATACAAGAATTTCACTGAAGTGTTTTGTAATTTCCACTTCTAGCTTCTTGTTAGTTAAAAATCATCTTGCATGTAAGAATTGGAGTGAATACTGATAAGTGATATGGCAGGTTCCTTAAAACACCGCCCAGAGTTAGGAGTATAACAGTAGGAATAGAAGAAAAAATTCAAAGTTTTCTGTTCCAGCTACTGTTTGTCTCTGTTTCATCCTCCTGGAAGACACAGTGGGTGGGATGCGTGGCATGATTCCTCCTCATACGTGGGTGTTGCACTGGAAATTCTCATTCAGAAACCATTATTCCTGCAGGTGTTTTAGTGATGGCCAAGTATGTGTTAGCAGCTTTGGACATGAGTTGTCCCTGAGGATTTTCCTTTGGCTGCTATACAAATACAAAGTACTTCTCTTAGCGAAGGCCATTATCTGTCATGAAGTTGGAGTTTTTTAGAAACCAGGCTAGTTATCAATTTATTCACAGGAAAAAAAAGCTGACATTTCCAGCACGGATGTTACAAAGCTGAGCACCGCAGAAGAAACGTAGCCAGGCTGTTTGGCAAGTCCTGTAGCTCTATTCTATAGCTGTTTTCCAAAGGCTGTGGTACAAATCCCTTCAACTCTTGCACAGTTGCCACAATTTTCATCTGATTGAACTGCTATGGACAACTAACAAAGGAATATATTTGAATGAGACTCCAATTAAATACTCTTATTTTGACATACTTGCTTTCTTTAATAACTACTGCTAAGCATTTCTTTTTTCTGGGTCAGAATGAAAGTAAAGACAGAGTCCAGAAAAGCTAAACAAAGCTGTTTCAGCAGCCCACTCTGTGCAATATTTTGCAATTGGGTATCTGTTTCAAAGCGGAGACACAGTTATTTCTTGCATAAATATTTAGATAGTTGCGTGTGCTGAGAAACAAAGACTACTTCTAGATGTAAAATTGGGCTGGGTGTCCCTCTAGAATATCACATTCCATGTGGTTTAGTTTTTGTATATATCATAGCAGTTGTAAAACAGTATATGGTTTGTTCCGTGAAAAAGGCTTATAACGTTAATCTTGAACTTCACCCTTTCTGTTGGCACCTAATTTCCTGGTGCTTCATGGGAAAATCTCTCAAATTACTTCTGGGTTTCCTTTTAGAAGTCTTCTGTCTAGATGTTGTCCATCTACCTCTGCATCCCTGAATTGTTATTTTTAGAGCAGTGTAATTCTCTCAGGATGGTGTCTTTGCGGGCAATATTGCATTTGCTATCTAGGATGAACAATGAGTACAAATATCAAGAAGCAAATGTATGTTGCAGTTTTTGTGTGCCTTTTTCTAATGATTTCTTTTTAATTGCAGAGCAAAGAGATTGCGTTTCAGCTTCATGAAGACTTAATGAAAGTTCTTAATGAGCTTTACACAGTAAGTACAGTTTCTTACTTAGCTTATCTTACACAAATTCCATATCGGACTTCTTCTATAAGCTTTAAGTGTCCTTTTATCTAGCAAGTTACCCCCCAGTGGAGATGTTTATTTTTGTTTTTTCACACAAGTCTACACTATCACTTTTGGAAAGATTACTTACTTATGTACAGTACATATACTAATACTTTCAGGATTAATCTTTATTTTCAACCCTTTTTCCCCCCAGACTATGCTAAGCCAGTTTATTATAGGTGTTGTTGATTATTAATGAGGCATTTCTACTCAGAGTTTACCAGAGCAAAGCTTCTTCCTTATCTGCCTTGTTTTTGTCCATGCTGCCATCTGCTTGGTTTGACTCATGGGCTACGGTCAGTAAATCAGTAAGTGTTACTTATGTGCCCTCCCGTCTCCCTGGTTGGAATAAGTAAATAATGAAAAGAAAAACAGAAAAATATAGGGTTGTGTAGGCTTTCCATACCATTCAGAGAGGTCAAGATGAAAGCCCTCTAAGTGTTCTGGCAAACTGCTGATAACCTGTTGGAAAATCTGAGAGAATCATGGAATCATAGAATTGTCTAGGTTGGAAGGAACCTTTAAGATCATCTAGTCCAGCCATCAACCTAACTCTGATAAAAAACCATCACTAAACCATGTCACTAAGCACTATGTCAACCCATCTTTTAACTACCTCCAGGGATGGTGCCTCAACCACTTCCCTGGGAGTGGTTCAGAAGGTAGGTCTGAACTTCTTTTCCTTTTCGAAACTCATCTATACAACTTGTTGCGAGAGGATAAGGTCTTGCCCACTTAAACTTTTCCCAAAATATTTTTGAGAGGATATATTCTGAGAAAGAACAAAACAAGAATTACTCTTTGTTTTGGACATAGCTATGCAATGAAGAGGAACTGGCGACATCCACCTCTTACAAAAGTCTGTTGATTCCTCATAGTTGAGGAAGTTGTACATATAAATTCTCCCTTCTGTCTGGAAGAACCAAAATATCTATGCCAAGAAACAATTTGTGATTTTAAGGAAGTTTAAGAAGAGATCAGAGACCAGCTCTCCTCTCCTCAGGGAGCCGTCAGTCAAGTATTACTTTTGTGTACCTTGTCTGTTTTCCTTTTGACCTGGGGAAAGTTGTGTACCCATCAGTGGGTGGGTTGAACAACATTTGAACTCAAGAGCAACTTAGGTGGGAAAAAGAAGGTCCAAAGAAATTTAGACCTGTCTCACTGTCCTGGGTTCTTTTGGATTGTAGTTACGGACACAGATTCCTAAAACCTACCTGAACATTTTTCTTTTTTTTTTTTTGAGTGCTTTTCTTTTTTTTTTTCCTAAAATTGCCACTGATTTTGTAGGGTGTGATACTGCAAAACCTTGTTGGCTCAGGCCTGTAGCCAGTGAAGTGTTCTAGGGTCAGCTTCTGCAATGTAGTGATAGCGGAGCTGCAGGGGATCAGTGGCCATAGGAGCCGTTGCACAAGTGGGGCTCCAGTGGTGAGTAAGCCCTGAAGATACAGCCTTGCTTCAATTAAACAGTTGTGTAACTCCAGCGCCTGGCGAGGTGCAGGATTAGCACCCATGCTCCCAGCATAGGAAAAGAGTGAAGGGTGTGCTGAAATGCTTTGCTGAATCACCAGTGAAAATCTGCAAGACTGGACCTTGGTGTTTTCGCTCTTTTTCTTCACACTAGTGCTGTATCTTCCCACTGATGACTACAGATGTATTCAGATATTACCTGCCATGTCATGGATTCCAGTGAATGCTGATTCCTTTCTCAGAATTTCAGGTTTTTGTAAAAATGGGAAGATTTTTGAATTTAATAAAATACAGAGCATGTGCACAATTTGGATTAGGTTACTGCTGCAGGATGGCTTCTTGGGATGTAATTTACTTCACCTACTGTCAGGCATCTGCAGTGTAGGTACAAATATCTAAGCTTGCCATCTGCGTTCCAGTTATACTCACTGGAAATCTAATATGGGAACATCAGACCCCTTCATCTGATCAGATACAAGCATCTGCTTCAAATGAGATGATCTACACTGCTAACTCCGTTGTCCAGCTTTCCATCGTTTGCAAAGGGCTTGGAGACCTGTAGATGCCCTCATTTACCCAGATACAACCCACGCTTAGTGAAGTGCCGGTATGGTGCAGAGTAGCATCTGTCCCTCTGCTTGCGTGTTTAGAATGATCATCAGCGTATCCATCTATTAGATCTGCTTGTGTGTATAAAGGTAGAACAATATGTAGACAGATGGAAACCTCATGCACAGGTTTTTAATTCTGTGTGACATTTACTGTTTACAGAATAAGATCATAGTGGCCTTTACCAAAACAAGTATCTACGATTTTAGTCTCTGGAAGGGGGTATGTTTCCCAGTCACTTACATAAAGAGAAGTCATCTTCCTGTTTGCCCCATAATTTATAGAGATGGGGGGGACAGAATTCAATTTTAATATTGTGAGATATATCATTGTGGCAAAAAGAAAGCAAATTAATTTCAAGACCATGACTAATATACCAATATTGAAGTCTATCCCTACTACTACTTGGTTCTGGTTTGGTTTTTTTTTAAAGAATGGTACCTTCATGAAGTATAACTGTTAAAATGTGAAGCCTTATTGAAGTTTAAATACCTTTAAAGCCTTTGAGTGAAGGGAAAGTATCAGAGCTTTTCATGTGTATGAAGAAGGGTATAATAATCTGTTTACTTCTTATCATTGTTCCTTATCTTAGAAGAAAGGTCTGTAAATTATGATCACCTTCCATAATTAAAAAAACAAGCAAATAATTGTGTACCTGTGAGCAAAGCAGGCTTATTTTGCGGGAATACTCAGAATTTTGCAAGGGAAATTTCACTTTTTCGTTTTCCATCTTTTTACATAGGGAAAGTTTTCTTGCACGTTACGTTACATATTCATATGTTTTCTACATGTTACTCACCTGACTAGTGAAAATGCATTTTAAGACTGTCTTTTGAGTTGTCAGTATTTTATGAAAACACCACGCTAAAATCAATTGAATAGCTTCTGTATCTTTGCAAGTTCAGTAAATTATGAGTGGCGAGTGCTTTTAATTATGCATGACTTCTTCCTGGCTGTACCAGCCAGTCAGTATTTTCAGGTCTGCAACATCCCAGCTGCTGCCTTCCTCTCTTATTCCTCTCTCTACTACACTTTTAGCCAATGTAGACTAGTAATTAGTCCCATGTTTTACGTAAGGATATAAGCTGTTGAAACTAGAGTGAGGAATGTCTTTTGAGTGAGTGGCAATGGGGAAAGAGTAGCCCAGTTAGTTGTGTGTGGTCACAGAGTGCAGTTTATTTCCTGGCAATTACAGGAAAAAAAAAGTTGGTCAAACTGAAAACTGTAGAAGATTTGAGTTGGTGTTTTTTGTGAACTGAGAGATTTCAAAATCTTTTCACATGTTGACTTAAATAGGCAACAGTGTATTGATTTTACAGTAGATCATCTTTGCAACAGAGAGGGCTCCCTGGTCAAACACTTCTTCCATTTCTCTGGAAAGCTAAAATATCTTGTAGTATCCGATCAAATACTGGAATGTGACAGCAGTGTCTGAGTGACTGGGAGTGGCAGGAAACAGAACGTAAGCAGACTCTTTCCTGCAATGGAGGGAGGTCTCCACTGGATTTATTTAGGGGTCAGGGCATATTCGTAAATGATCTCTACAGGAGTCAGGGAGAGATCAATGAGGTGACAGGTTTGCTAAAAATACAGAGCTGTTCCAGTAATAAGGATGAGGGAGAATGGTGGAGAAAAGTGATGTATATCATAAAAATTTGTCTTCATGTCTTCCACTTGGCTTTCCAAATCACTCCTACTGGCATCACACTTTTCACAAGCAATACAAAATAGGCTTTCAGAAGAATGAGAAAGTAGGGGCAGTCCAAAGCAAACAATTTAATATTGAATAAGACTGGGCTGCTGTGCCGCTTGCATTTTCCATTGCTCTATCTTACTCTTTTAAAATCATGGCTGTTTAATTTCTCAAGGTAGTTGCTGCCAGATTTTCTTTTTTCTTTGTTGAAATAACACAGAGTCTGGATCCTCTATAGAAAGGTTTAAGTCCAATTTACTGTAGCACACCAGAGATCTGAGAAGGTGAAATCAGTAATTCTACATTGGTAGTAATATATCAGTGACAGTTCCTGGAACCACATCAGAGGTTGGTTTGGAAGCAAATAGGATGCTGAAAACTGAGGCCAATACTGAGCCTACTTAACTGCCAGAGGCCACCAATGTACTAAAATTGGCATAAGATTTTACTTATTTCTTGGGTAAAGTACTAGCTAACCTGATTTAATGAATCCTTGCAGCTCTACTTTCTGATAAGAACTCATGACTTAGCAAAGACAATTCTGAAACAATTCACACATGTCAATTGCAACATTACTGTTCTGTTAAATGTTTCATGAAAAAGCTCTTAATTATGCGGTTTTATGATAAAAATAAAGCACTTGGTAACACATGGTAATTCCAATATATTTTAACTTCATAGTATTCAGTCTTAGTACATTGGGTTAAGAAGTTTTTGAAAAATTAAGTATGCATGTAGAAAAGGAAAGCCAGCACCTTGCTACGGGAACATTCGTCTCTTGTAGCCCACAGAAGTACAGCACTAATTACTGTCTTATTGATGGATTTGCCCAGATAACAATTGTGGGTTTAAATAAAATAATTATCTAAGGGTTCACTCTAATGTGCCCTTCCCTGAGATAAGTGGTATCTTCTGCCCTAAGCCTACTTGCTGAGCTCTTATAAATGATGCTGAAAATTTGGCACACAAAACAAGACATTTATATCACTAAGTGAACAGTCTGTCACCTACAAGTGGGAGAGTACATAGTTTGGGTAGCATAATCTTTTTCATCTGCTTGTAGTCTGACTTTGTTATTTGACAGAAATCTATATTTTGCATCACTGGATCTGCAGAATAAACCTGCTAAATTAATAGAAGATAAACTCACCATTTCATTCTAGAAAGGGACTAGTATGCATTTAACAATGCTTGTTCCCTACTGCAGTGAGTGCATCATATGTCATGATGACAGTTCAGCATCTGCAAAATTATGACCTTGCTCTCTCTTTTCAGTGCATACTTGATGGCTGATCAATAAGCACTTTGGGGACTAATTAAAGTCTGTTCAGTGATAGATACTCTCACAGGATAGTCTATCAGTTCAACAGTTTGGTGGACATTTGAGAAGCGGTATTGCTTATTTCATCAGATTATTTTTTGTTTGAATAACAGATCTATGGAGTTACTACATATTCACAGATTGGAGATCTGTGGATCTCACAACTCTTCATACAGTAAGTCTATTTACAAGAATTAGGCAAGCCTGTTCCTGTCTTTTACAGTACCTAACAGTCTTTTAAAAACTCCAGGGAGAAAAGATGGTATCATGTTAAGGGAAAGAGTCATATATGCAACTTAGCAGGCAAATTCTAAGTTAATTTTTTGAGGAAGAGTGCAGTGAAATACTTGGAACCCAGCTCTCTAGCTTGTTCCCATTTATTTTCCATATGTGTCTGTCTGATGCTTTCTCAAGTTAAGGTTAGCTGCTGCAGCTTAACTCAGCTCTGAAAAAAACATTGACGAATGATGGAAAAGGCTGGAGCTGTCAGCTTTCCCGAGCGGCTTGCAAAATAATGATGTCACCAGTGCATGAGATAAGCGGTGCTATCAACATAACAAACTGAACGGGGGTCAAATGCACAGGATGATCACTGTTCTGTACATAGTCTGTATTGATTTCTAAGCCAGTGTGGCTCAGGTGGGAGAGGCTCCGACTGTTGTCTGTGCCTGAGTATACTGCCAAAGGGAGGGCTTTCTTTTTCAATTTTGGGAATCATTTGTACCAAGAACTTGTGCCGAGTTTGTTGCAAGAACATGGATTTCCAGTAGACATCTTGGTTCGCCATAGAGGCTGTGAGCTCCGTGTCGTTCTCGCACAAAACTTGGCTTTCAATCAGTGTAGAGTGATACCCTCCGGATCAGGCAGCCTGTGCTGTAAGCGGGCAGGGAGAGGAAGAAGTGCTCTTCAGAGAGGTGAGGTTAGCGGAGTCAGCCTGGAGGCATCTGAGCCTCTTGGCGAGAGCTGGTAGTGATGCACTTGTACTCCTTCACTCAACAAGGAGGCAAGCTGAAATGTCACGGCTGCTGCAGAAGGACATTTATGCCTAGTCCACTGGGCTACACGGCACTCAGAAAAAAGGCTTCAAAAACTTCAGTGCTTACTGCTCTTGTCAAGCAGAACGAATCCTTGCTTCCCCACTTAAGTCAGATGCTTTGAGATGTGCTGTTAGGAAACTCTGAGATATTATTATTGTTCCCTCTGCAGGCAGAAGAACTGAGAGAGTACAAAAGAAAATTACTTCCCTAGGTGGTAAGACACATGAGTTAGCCGTGTTCCACCAACTAAAAAGTCTCTAGAGCTGACAGAGAACAAAAGATGAAAAATAAAAGCAAAAACCTGTTGACTTCTGTAAAGAAGCATTCAAAAAATTGAGTAGAAAGCCCAACAGAGAAGGGCACAACCTTGTTTTTAATTTCCTTTTCCCATCGTTTTTAATAGAGCCATATCACTTTTCTGTGCTTCTCAGGTTTGTTTCATAAATCATTTCTTTAAGAAGGGCATTTCTTCTCTTTGCAGTAATTCTTTTCTTTCCGTGTGGCTGCATGAGTTAGCCTCCCTGAGCACAGATTATCCACAGCTTTAGCAATGCCTTTGGTAACAGTTAAACTGGGAACTGTGCTGGTCTCAGCTCCGCAGGCTGGCCTTCTCTTCCCAGCCTGGCTTTGTTCATCTTCGGGTTTTTGCCTCATCCGTGTAGGCAGTGAGCTGCTGGGGCAGTGGCTGTTCCCGGTGGGTGTAGGCAGCGCTGGGACAGGGACCTCTGTGCTCTGGTCAGGCCTTGGAACTCAACTGTGCTATAAAGCAGCAGCAGCAGCAATTACACTAAGCCCCGTTCCCAGCAGTTTGGGTTTTTTCAGCAGAGCGCTGTAAAGATATGTTTTTAAAAATAAAAACAAGGCTGCTCTTTTTGATGGGCGTCTCCAACTGGTTTATGTTAGCTCAGGAAGCAGGTGAAGAGTTGCCTGATTCATTTTTAATATCAATACTATATCAGTTGTGTCACCAGCGTGGCATCAGTATTAAATAGCAGCATGCACAGTTATGGTGTGTAACACGTGTGTAACATACATGGCTAGGCAAAAATTGCAGCTCTTTCAGAGCTTCTTTCTTTTTGTTGCACAAGACTTTAAAAATGCATCTGTTCAGCCACCGCCTGGCATGGGGTGCAGTTGGTTTGTGCCGNGTAGGCAGCGCTGGGACAGGGACCTCTGTGCTCTGGTCAGGCCTTGGAACTCAACTGTGCTATAAAGCAGCAGCAGCAGCAATTACACTAAGCCCCGTTCCCAGCAGTTTGGGTTTTTTCAGCAGAGCGCTGTAAAGATATGTTTTTAAAAATAAAAACAAGGCTGCTCTTTTTGATGGGTGTCTCCAACTGGTTTATGTTAGCTCAGGAAGCAGGTGAAGAGTTGCCTGATTCATTTTTAATATCAATACTATATCAGTTGTGTCACCAGCGTGGCATCAGTATTAAATAGCAGCATGCACAGTTATGGTGTGTAACACGTGTGTAACATACATGGCTAGGCAAAAATTGCAGCTCTCTCAGAGCTTCTTTCTTTTTGTTGCACAAGACTTTAAAAATGCATCTGTTCAGCCACCGCCTGGCATGGGGTGCAGTTGGTTTGTGCCGATCCACGCTAAGCCACACTGCAGCAGATTTGCACTCTCTGGGTCTTTGTCCCCAGTTTTGCCACTCTGCGGGTGCTCCTCAGGCTGGCCTAGCTACTCAGTTACAAACAGAACTCCTCTCCCTAGGGAACATTTCAAGGCAGCTCCCCAAAATAGTCTGTCTCCTCCATGGGTCACACAAAGCTCTGCTGAAGGAGGAACGGCTCGTTTGATTCCTCCCTGGCTGTGTCCTTCGGAGGAGATGTGAATGGCTTGCATGGCCTTGACCCAAAGATAACATCTGCTGGAGAGAGCACTCTGGCACCCTGTGGAGAAGAGAGGAGGCCGCTGGCTGCCCGAAGATGCCTTCATGCTTTGTTCCTTGCTTGAAACTTAAGGCAAGAACAACAAAAACCAAATAAACCAACCAGAAAAAAGGCTGGGGACGGTGGAAAGATGCTTTCTGTGCTGGAGGTGGGCAGAGGTAGCCTTCCCCAGCAGAGGTGGGTGGTTTGTGGTTGCTTGCTGCCCTCAAGCTGGGGCTTTTCTTGCTTGAAGAAGAGAGGACTGGGCTGAACCAGTTCCTCTCCCTGTGCGAGCATGTATTTGCAAGCTGGCAGCCCAGGCTCTCTTGGCTGTGTGTGTAGAAAAAAGATAATGGTATTAACTGGGGGGCTTTGGGGAAAGCATCTTTACAACTTATTTATCAGGCGCCTCCTTCTCCAGCTTTCTTCTGGGTTTAGGTCACACCCGATCTGCTGGCTGCCCACTTGGGAGCCACTTCATTCCAGGCTGTGGAGAGCCATCCAGCTGGCTGGGGATGTGCTCCCAGACCAAAGCTTCCCTTTGCCTCCGCTTCCTTCCCCTTTCCTCAGTGCTGAAGGGCTCCTTCTGCTTCCAAACATTCGATGTCCATATCTGAGCTGTTAACAGCCCTGAAGAAGTCAGATAGATATGGCACTGGCATAGATTTAATTTTACTGTTTGTTATTTCATGTTTTTGTTCAAAATCAGGAATCCTGAAGTTTGAGAAGAATGATTTTGCTCTTTCCTATCAGAGCAATGAAAAAAAAAAATCCCCCCCAAATTTTTCTACACAACTTTTGACTGAAATGTTTGATAGATTGCTGCCCCGTGGCCTACCCAAACATAGGGCAATGCAGTGTAAGGCCCTTGTGAGCAGAGATGAGGCCAGGATGAGGGATAGTCTCACATGCTTTAATTACGACTAGTTCTCCATCACCTTTCTGTTTATTCTTAGTGCTTGGTAAAGCACTTCAAACATTTAGAATTTTAGATATAGAAATACCTGTTTCTTTAAGGTGAACAGTGGCAGTTTGGACATCATCCAAAAGGCCTCATTGAAAGTCAGGCATATTGACAAGGCCAATAGGCTCACGGTATCCCTATTGGGACGCTATTAAATACATCAGAAAAGAAAAGTACAACCAGGAATCCTCAGTCTCTTTTGGCAAAGAAACTTATCCAAGGTCCATGTTTACATGAGGACATTTTACTCAAAGACCCCAGGATTTTTCTGTAGATACCTTTGTATTTTCATTTTCTCCTGACTCTCTTTTGACTCTTGTCTTTTGCAGGTCATGAAAACATACCACATGTATCATGCAGAGAGCATCAGTGCAGAAAGCAAACTGAAGGAGGCAGAGAAGCAAGAAGAAAAACAGATTGGGAGGTCAGGAGACCCTGTTTTTCATATTCGACTAGAAGAAAGGCACCAGAGACGGAGCTCTGTGAAAAAGATTGAAAAAATGAAGGAAAAAGTAAATAGTCCTTTTATTTAGCTTCATTTGAAGTAATGTCAGTGCATTTCTGACATTCTTTAGCATTATATTAGACAGAGAAGTCCAGCTGGGGAATAAAATTAAAAAAGGTACACATAATAAACTAGCAGTGGGTTATAGATAACTTGACTTAATTGTAGTTCAGAGAGGGGAATACTTTGTTCCCGGTGTAATTCTTACTATATGATTTGTCATTTTTGAAACAAAATACTAAGTTGTCACTTTCTATCACATTTGCTATATCTGTAACAGGCTGGCTTGCGAGATTCTTTCTTGTTAATAGGAATGTGTGCTTGAATTGTTACCATTTTTGCTACCTATCAAAAATGGAGTATTTCAAATACATTAATAGACAATCTTTTTCCTAGCGTCAAGCAAAGTATTCTGAAAACAAGCTGAAGTCTATCAAGGCCCGTAATGAATACCTGCTCACCCTTGAAGCAACCAATGCTTCTGTTTTCAAGTATTATATTCATGACCTTTCGGATTTAATTGACGTAAGTATTGGCACATTTGTTTTTATGTTTATTCTGTTCAGGAATAATACTTTTCTTTTTTTTTTCATTTTCAAAGGGAATACATTAGTCATATGAGTTGCTCACAATATGCTTATCATTTACAATATGGTATAATCAGCAGATTCACTGCCCAGGCAGTGAAAACTTTTACCGGGA
Source organism: Tringa tobata (assembly GCA_033628505.1). NCBI lineage: Eukaryota > Metazoa > Chordata > Aves > Charadriiformes > Scolopacidae > Tringa > Tringa tobata. The sequence continues at coordinate 255,711 of JAHREE010000122.1, forward strand.
TCCTGATAGACAGATGAGCAGGACAGAAAACAAAGGACAAGCAGCATCTCTGCCAGGCTACCACCCAACTGAGAAGTTGTCCCTACCTAATGGATGATACTGCTTAAAAGAGGGTGGATTTTTAAACTCTAGTTAGGGCATGTCTGATAAATGTGAACTTTTTGAGTTCTTCTTGACTGTTGGAAGGAAGAAAGGAAGGAAGGAAGGAAAGGGCCCTTTCCCTTTGTTCCCAGCATGCCCACCCCTTCAGAAGCTGGAAAAATGCTCATTTTGTCTTCTTTCCTGCCTTGCCCTTCGGAGCTCACATTTCTCAGTGAGTGTCTCCAGTGCATGTTTCTACTTGGTCAAAACTTTCTCAGGTTGGAAAATTACCCATTTCGTTGATGTGCACAGAGGTTGCCGTAGCAGTAAAAGGTACAGAGAGAAACCCTAGGCCTGGAGCTTCACAAAGAATTGCGAGGGGAGGAGAAGTCAAGCTGTCTGTGCATACATATACAAAGACAACACTCTTTGGAGTTAGTGTTTGTAGGGATATTTACACAACCATGAAGACTGAAGCTTTCTAACTGCTGGTTTTTAGCAGAAGTATACATTCTACAATATTTAGTAGCACAGAAAAATGATACCGACTTTGCGTGGCTTTTTCAGTCCATGGACCAATGTAGACAATAACATTCTTTTGGTAAAATGGCTTTAGAAGTGACTCTTCCCTAAGGAATTTAAATGGGAAAGTCTAGCTGCCCTTTTCATCACTGTTTTGTAAGAGTAGGCTGTAAACATGTGCAACCAGAATTTGCTTCAGAGCCAATTTAATCCGATTGTGAGCTTGTTTAAATGAAGTGTCTTTCAGACATTTGTATTTAATCAGAGTGCACTGTGAAAGCACTGGTATCTAGACAGAGTGTTTACTATTTGACAAAGGAAACGCTTTTTGTAAATGCAAGAGTCTTGGCAAGATTTTGGGGTTTTATCATTGGAATGTGAGACATGCTTCCCACTGGCCTTACGTTGCAGCAATCCAGACTCTCTCATTCTGTAAATCTATTAATGTCATGGTACGATTCGGAGTTTTCAGAGCAGTGGTGGCGATTTCATTCTTTGCCCTCTCTGCTTTGTCCCCATCTGCCTTCCCTGCCTTTCTGTGCTTGCCTGGACTCTCTCTTTGCCTGTACAGAAGGGGATTACTTCTCCTCTGTGTCTGAATTCCAGTTAACAGGGAAGGGATTTAGATCTCCCCGAGCTGTTGGTGTTGCCCATAAATGAAACTGAATGTTTTCCTACATTACTGAAAAATATGTCTGATAAAAATGGGATAAATATATGAAGGAATGCAGTGAACTGTTCAATGTATTATTTTTTTTGTAACAGATTGGCTAGGGTTGTGGGATATTAATTTTTTTTGCAAAAAATATTTATAGTTATTTCATTTGGAGTCCACTGCATTTTCCATTTCTGAGGCTCATATGGAAAATCCTAAATTGCAATTCCTCAGCTGAACTCGGTCTGAACTGTTCAACTTCTTCATTTCATTAACAAAACTCAGAGCTTCTGACTTAAAATGATGATGTGTGGTTCATCTTAAGCTCTTGTGATAAGAGCAAGATAAAAATATTGCTGGAGTCTTAGCTGGATGTTTTAATGCATTTAGTGAGCTGAGGGTTGGGACCAACATTTGCAAAGAAGTAAAGGGATAAACAGGATTTGATAGGCAGAGTGTATTTTTGTCGTCTGCATACTGTACCAGAGGAATTTAAATTTTCTGCTAAAAATTTCTTCTCTCCTGACTATGTAGTAGGATCTAGTTCAAGGGGAGGACAGGATTAGTTTTTTATTTTATTTGTATCCTGTAAAAAGTAGCAAAGATTATTATAGCTAAATTAAATAAGTTTTATCTAGTCTGTAGAATTTTCTTAAAGATTGTATGTTTCAGAGAAGCAACAGGGTACACACCCCTGCTAATCTGACTGTCAGTACCAACATCTGTCCATATGGCACATACTATTACTCATTTATTTGAAGATTTCCATGTAACTGAGTTTATTAAATTTATCTGGATATAAGAGGAATGTAGGGACCTTTTCTAAGTCTTACCGTGCAGTCATATGATCTGAAGATAAATGCTAGGAAACAGCAATCAAAACAACTTGCCTGCAGTTCTGCTGCTGGAATAAATAAAATATGCATGTGTTGGTCTTTCTTAGAGTGGAGTTTCTGAATCTCTAATTGCAGTCTGCATGCTTTGGATGGTTAGGAAGTTAGAGAACATTTAGCTATTATGAACTTAATTTATTCTGTAAAGGTTCTTTGTTAATCATTCATAGGACCAAGTTTAAAACTAGGCTAGAGTGTGTGGAGCTCACAGTCTGTTACATAAGTTCTCATAAATATGATATGTACAGCCAGATCCCTTTGATTTGAATGTAGATGCCTGTGTAACAGGATGATTAGAAAGTGACTTATTCAGAGGTTAAGCCTTTTTTTATGAATTTCTCTCTCCATTGGCATTACAATTTTATTATTATTCCTGAAATGAAATGAGGAGCAGCTTGGTCGTTTGGTTGAAGCTCTGTGCTAAGCACTGCAGTTTGTTTTGTTCAAGCCTAAATATACTCTGGGGTGCAATAAAGATAGTAAATGCTCTTGAGACTGCTTCAGATTTAATTCCAAATAAGAATAAAATGCAAATTACAAAATTAATTCTTCACACATACCCCAAATGCATCACTCATCTCCCTCCACTTTGCCCAACCAAAAGTCCTTATGAATCCAGAAATGCAGTAAAACTCATAGTCTATGACTTCTTTCTCTCATTTCTCATCTTCATGTCTTGCTGCACCAACTGACATCTCATCTCTCTAGCCCATAGATTGATAGCAGATCTCATTAGCCACCCAGGCTGTAGCCTTGTGTGCTGATTAGTGAACCTCAAAGATTCATATTTATTTTGGCTAACAGTGTGGTTGCTTGGTTGAACTTTACAAACCTTTCTGCAAATCTACAGATTTTTCCTGAAAAATCTTATGTACATCCATGCATGTGTGTGTGTGTGTTTATATACATGTACTTTTTGGCAACACCAGAAAGGCTGGTGATTTTTTTTCCAAGCCTAGTCAGATGGGATACGGTGGGGCAGCAGTTTAGTGGCAGCACCTTAAATTTTCAGTCTTGGTAATAAAGAAATACCCGAAGTGCCATCTCTATTGTAGACAACTCTCTCTCTAAACCATCACTAGCACTAGCAGATTAAAACAGTACTCTTCTTTCTGAGTAGCAATGACTTGATATTGTGACTGAGCCATTCCCGAGTTAAAATTATCTTTGTCTACAAATTTTGGAGGAAGTGAACTATGGTCTGGCTGAAGTAAGAGTCTTGATGTCTGAGTGTTCATTTTTGCTTTTAAAAAATAACAAGATAGTGTAACAAATTCTATCTTTACTGAAATTGTTGAAGTAAAATTCCAAATTCAGGCATTTTTAATTCCATTCAAAGAGCCACTGGTGATAAGGCATTAGTTCAGGTTCTGGATTTAGTTCTCATTTGCTTTGCTGGTATTGGCATAGCAAGAAAATGCCTTAGCCTGGCAGGATATTCTGCTTCACTTGAAGAATCCTTTTTGTTGGCTGAGAGGCCCTATTTGGTACCCTGTTCAGCTGTCATCATCTGGAAAAGATGACCACGCTGATAGTTACTGAGTACGGGTTAAACCATTAAGTTCTTGGTATGGTCACAGCATAAAGGTTGCAATCTTATATTCCAATTTGCAAAAAATTGGCACCAGGAACCCACACAGCTCTAATTGTAAATCAATAGGCTTTCTTTTAATACTCAGATTAATCCTCTAGAGCCAAAATTCAGGCTCAAGATGCCTGTAGTTTTGTAACACATGGATAGTTGACCATGCTAAACCTGGCATTGCCCTCTGTTTCTCGTTTTCTCTCAGTTTAATCTTCTGTGAGGTCTCTCTGAAACTAATGCACACGAAATAAAACAGCTGTCCTGATCCACTTTCTTATCAGCACTTTTTAGTCTGTCTTTTTCATCCAAGATAGTGAATTAAATATGAGATCTGATTTGACATGGAACAAGAGAAAAACACCAAGAGACGTTTCCTTTTAGAAACAATACTTTTTTAGGCTGAAGGTCTTTGAAATATGAATGTGCTTTAGTATAAAAGTTGAGTGGCTGTTTTAGTAAGTGTAACACAAATTTCCATTCTATAAATGCAAAAGAGAGAGGTTAACCTAATGTGTTTGATTGAACATGACATCTTTTTTCTGTTTTCTTTAAATGGTTCAGCAACTGGGTTTTGGATAGGCACTGTCCCACCTGCAGTAACTACCCACAGTACTCACAAAGACTGAAGGTTTAGTCTTTCTGGAAGTTTTCTTCTGAGTAAAACAGCCCTCTGTTGTCAGATTTCAGAGAGCAGTTTCATCACTAGTCATTAGCGCACCTAAGGCAAGGTGGGGGGTTTCTTTCTCTTCTACATACGGGTTTAGGTACGGCAAATAGGTTGAAAACTCTTTCCCATGCAGTGTGTCCACTTTATGACTGTCTGTCTGTCTCCCTCTCTCTCTCTCTTTTTCTCTCCTTCTTCAAATAAGTAAGATGAAAGGAACGGGAACGTGATTCCATGGGTCCCAGGGGTTTGTAATAGCCATGAGGGAGGTATGCATATAAACATAGCATACAGTGGACTGAATTCAAATTACCTCTTTACCCAACTGTGTCACTTAATTTGTGAGTCCTGCAGGGAAGGAGGATTTTAAACTGGGGGTGGGCACCTGGAACATGTGGCTGAGGGATGCCCCTAAGCATCGTGCTCCCTGGCTGTCCTCGCCAGGCACTGGCCTCTGACTGGGACAAATCTCTCCTGTTTGAGTAAAGAACCTTGCTTTGTATGCAACTGTTAGCAGACTGACGTCCCACCATTGGGGTGACAGAGAGGTTTGCCGTACATCTACCATTACGTGGAAGGCTCACTGAGCAGAAGCTGAGGATATTGTTTACTGTGTAATGTGGGGGGAAAAATTACGGACACAATCACTTGATATGCTTACTGCTGTGACATTTTAAAAAATATATTCAGCTGTTCCTCTAAAATATTAACCAATCATGAATAATGCAAACTGAGGATGCTTAGAATTCAAGAACAAACACAACTTTATGTTCTACCAATTAGGTTTCAATTACATTCCAGTGTTACTCTCACCCCCAGAAAAAAATTACATAAATTATGACTTTCTGCATTTAGTAACATGATGTACACTGTAGACTCTGTCTGAGCATGAGAAATTAGGTGTTTACAGTAAATACATTTTTACTATCAGAGAAAGGTCATCAAACCATTCTTGTTGCATCAAAAAGCATTTTAGATGGGTCACTAATGCTAGAGGCAGCTGTGGGGTTTTTTTGTTTGGGGACAGTCATGGTGAGCAGGAATTGCTTCATTTTCAGTTTGGCATTGACTTAGATGGTAGAGTTATGTCAGGGTGGGTTTAAATAGGTGATCCTTATGACATATGACAGTAATACTGAAAAGCCCACTCCTGTGTGGAGCCCGAGACCTTTTCTATGTAAATACAGTGACTGTATATCTGTATCTGATACACAAATGCAAGCATATTACCATACTTGTGCACTTGATCTCTTTTCTAAAACTGTCCTTTAATCTTTGCAATAGAATGAGGATACTAAATACTTACTGTCTTGACCCCAGTAAAAATTGTATTTTAATTTACAAGATATTTTGTAAAATAGTCCAAAGATAGAAGAATTTCGGGACAGAAAATTTTAGAGTTAATCTGTGGCTTGCAATCTTGGAATCATGTTCTTCCTTTTAAATATTTTTTCTTTTACCTTTGTTGTGTTTTTAGTGTTGTGATCTTGGATACCACGCTAGCCTGAACAGAGCCCTTAGAACATACCTTTCTGCAGAGTATAACCTTGAAACTTCCAGGCATGAGGGCTTAGACATCATTGAAAATGCAGTTGACAGCTTGGAGCCACGAAGTGACAAGCAGAGATTCATGGAAATGTACCCCACCGCTTTTTGTCCACCAATGAAATTTGAGTTCCAGTCTCATATGGGTGATGAGGTCTGTATACTGACAAGTATCCCCACGGTGACTGTTTCTGTATACCAACACAGAGAATTTATCCCCTTTTACGAAGAGTTTGGTAAAAGCTGTTATTGCTACCCAAAAGCAAGTGGATCAGCAATAACATTTGGTAAAACTGGCAGCGCTGTTCTGAGCTTTTTTAGAGTTCTCAAGTAAAAACTTGTTGCATGTTATTATATTCTGTATTACTCACAATGACATTGCTGTGGATTTGCTGGCCAACCTGTGCTCAGCCCAGCACCAGTATAAGTAGTGGTTTATGTCTTCATTACTACCAGCCTCACACATAACAGAGCTTGTGGGTGCTATTTGAGAGCAGCTGCAGAGCAGCTCCAAATTTTGCATGCTGAAATGCAGCCTTTTCACCACCTTCCTCCCCTGTTTTATCATCTGGAGATTTCAAGCATACCAGGTACCCCAGCTGTGCCCTGTTCTGCTACACCAAAGGCCAGTAGCAAAGCAGAATGCAGAATGGTCCGTGGACATCATAGTTTGAAGGTAACTCCAGGGTTTGCATTTCTGTGTGACAGAGAAGCAACACAAAGTAGCCATACAACAAGGCTGTGCTCTGTAGTCATAAGGTGTGGTGTGTAGTTCTACACCTTGTAACACATAAATACTCTCAGTTTAGATGGAGACATTTAATTGTCTGCTTTATGAAGGTTTAATATCTTTGGTAGGAATTCACCTAGTTTTAAGGAGAGCAACCAAAGACTATTGACCGTTTTTTTTTTCTTCCTTTATCTTACCTCTCTTTTTGGTTCTTTGTTAGGTTTGTCAGGTCACTGCCCAGCAACCTGTGCAAGCAGAGCTTATGCTTAGGTATCAGCAACTGCAGTCACGATTGGCCACACTCAAAATCGAAAATGAGGAGGTAAGATCTCTGTCTACATGGGCTATGCATTGAACATCATTTTCAGGAAGGTGCAGGGTTTTCTACTTTGTCAAAAGCACATAAATCACCCTGAAAAGGCTTCAATCTGTATGACCTCTTTTAATTTTAAAAATCATGGAATATGGTAAGGTATATCCTTGTCTGCTTTATAGAGGTTTGGAAACTTCTTTTACCTCTCCATACATTCACGTTACTGAGTTCTGTGGTTTGCAGATGCTTCAGTGAAAACTTGTTAGAGCACTTATTTTTAAACTTTTGTGGCAGAAAGCCAGTAAGCACAGTTGTCTTCTGTGACCACTCTCTTTCCAGTCCCCAAATTGCTACTTCTGAAGTACAGAGGAGTTTGGACTGTCTTTTGTGGTAGCTGAGTCAAAATCTCTTGTGCTCTCAGCTACAGCTATTTATAAACACAAGTAATGAATGCCTGTGATGGGAATAGCTCACCTAGTAAAATAGCATGCTTTTTTTTGGGTAAAATACAAAAAAGCTATTCTATTCTCTTTCCTTTTCTCTGCCAGGAGGCCTTCCAGTCGGTATAAATTGCACTTTTATCCAATTTAAGGCATTGTTAAAGGCCCTCAGTTTAAATGAGAATCTGTTCTGAAATTAAAACATAGGGATAATTTAATTTCTTGGTGTAGTTTGATAAGTTTTAAGGATTCCAGTTGGGTTTTTTTATTCTATATTATGTGCTGAATGCTTAGAAGAAGGTATTAATGTCCATGAGACATGTACAGTAGTCTTTAAAAAATCCTACTTCAGAAAGTATCTCAAGGTAACAAAGACAAAAGGAAGGAGAAAGATTATTTCTTTCAGTAAAGTGAAGTGCATGGGCACAGGGGGAGAAATCATGTTGACAGGCACAGAAAGGGTATTTGCCTACACTAGAGATGCGTGTGGAAGTGCACATGATTCATTCTCTCTAGTAGAGGCTCTTCCAAAGCAGAACTGGGAGGTAAATCACATCCTTGTGAATCCTGCCAGTTACTTTATTTCATTGCAGAAACACTGCATCCCCTGTTCCACTGTCTCTGTGGCCTGATTTCCACTCTGAGTGACTGTGTAGCTCCTAGGAAGTGCTGTGAGGCTAATGTAAATTGTTCTTTCTCCAACCCCCTCCTCCAGCTGTGTATTCCACTTCTGCAGTCTAAACATCACTGTGCTCTGCACCATAGCACTCCACAGAATAGTGTCACGGGTTTTTATCTCAGAAGAACATGTTGTTCTGGCAGCCACATCCTTGGATGTACACATTCAATCTAACATGTTGGCCACACATGGGAGAGCTGGCCCTTCAGAGGAGTGTATCATCTCTATGGCCTCTTGTCCCAGATTGGGGACCATAATCAAATCATGTGACATTTCAATCCTAATTTGAGGAAACAAATGCTTGAGAGTGCTATACAGTCAGCGCAAGAGTACATCCATATTTGTGGATTGTAGTCTGGTAAAGCAGAGAACTAGGTAGGAATCCCGGTCGTGTCATTTTTCTGTTACATAGGTATCTGTTCTAGTACATCTAATTTTTCATATTCACACGCCAGTGTATTTAGGGGAGCATGCCAGAGAATTATTTTGAGTAATTAGCTTCCCTTCTAAGCTATTCTGGTGAACATTTGTCTTCCCATTTGGTAAATTGTGCTTTTTAACACCAGGTTAAGAAAACAACAGAGGCTACCCTGCAGACAATACAAGATATGGTCACCATTGAAGACTATGATGTGTCAGAGTGTTTCCAGCACAGTCGCTCAACGGAGTCTGTGAAGTCCACAGTCTCCGAGACATACCTGAGTAAGCCTAGCATTGCAAAAAGAAGAGCTAACCAGCAGGAAACAGAGCAATTCTATTTCATGGTATGTTGGTTGCTGCTTCATTCATGTGATACAGACCAAACACCTGAAGTAAACATTATGCGGGAGCTCCTGGAATTTATGTCACATACATAGTAATAGATTTATCTGTTATCTCCACAGAAATTCAGAGAATATCTGGAAGGTAGTAATCTCATCACAAAACTTCAAGCAAAACATGACTTGCTGCAGAGGACACTCGGAGAAGGTAAATATCAAACAATAAACAGAAAAATTATTCCAGTCTATACAGTGAACTCACTGAAATGCCAAAGGTATGCAGGAAAAAAAATACAAAACTTAAAGCTTAATTGTCCAGTAAGCACAGATTTGAATTTTACTAGCAGTGCTAGGACTACACACTATAAATTGATTTTATTTCTACAGCAGATACTTATTTCCACTGTGCAGACATTTAGACAAGTTACTATATTTGGAAATGGAGCTGTTGAATAAAAAATCTCGTGTCTGAAAGGAGAGCTGATACAGTCAGTGCCGTGACACAGAGCTGTGACAAATGTACTGTTTCTACTTCCCAACAATTTCTGTTGACTTGGGGTTTCTTTAAGGGTTGGTGGAGAGTGATAGTTTTTATAAGCATATGGAATTATGCAGGATGCATCTCTGACAATGGGCTCACTAGTGCAACATTTCTGACACGTGGACATGAACGTCCTTCTTGCAGCCTAAAAACCCAATGAAGCTTTTATGAAAGATAAAAGGTGACTGACTTCACTGTTGTCAGTAGTGAGACTCTTATAGATTTAATTTGATGTTAGGTTTCTACAAAGTATTTGCGTATTGTGAACTGGAATGAATAAAAACTTAATGAGTAGCTCTATATCTATTGATAATCATGAGTGCATATAAAATTATTGCATTACAAAAATCATTCTCCTGAATACTCTCCACAATTGTTAAAAATACATCTTAAAATACAAACAAATCAGCAGATGTCCATGACCAAATGAAGTAAAGCTGAATTAGGGCAGTAATGAATTAGATATTGTGCACAATTCCAGCCCACCATTTACCAGCACTCCCAACAGGCACTTCCTCATGGCCCAAAGGGAAAAAAAGAATCACACTGCAAGCCTTGAGGACTAGCCACACAGAGTGCTACAGACTTGAGAGGAAGTGAATTACACCACAAAGAGTAAAAATCCTCTCCTGAAGGTTAAAGACTATAATTCAAAGTTCAGACTCAAGAAAAGAAACTTCTCTAAAGAATGTCTCTAAAGGATGTGTCAATTTATTTTCTTTTTACTGCCAAAAATCTGTTGTTAATTAGATCTCTTCTTGCTATTAATACAAAAGCCCAGATCCATAAATCCAATTGTGGAGGTGCCTATAGAGCTATTAACAGTTCAGTGGTTATGACCCAAACAAAGGCCCTGCCTAGGGAGTGACTGAGATTGGGGGTAGGAAATAAGCAGCATTTTCTTGCACGGCTGAACAGTAGAAGATGGTAGCTCTTTCTAGACAACTAACTACATTATGGTCTTTCTTATGGAAATTTTCACTTAATAGGATTTTTTTTTAATGTGTGTGTTGAGCAGTTTATTCACGCAAAACAATGTGCAGCTGATGTTAGTCGAAAAAGAGGCTCACAGAAAATGTATTTGGAAAAATAAAGAGAATGTTTGTTATTTGGAAGCCCAGTAAAACGCATGATCGTTTACTGAAGGGAGAAAGATAAAAGGCAAAAGAATCTGTTGCCTAATGCATATTGGAAAGAAATGAGGAAGAACTGTATGAAAGAAAATCCAAATAAAAACTTCTTAGCAGGGTGACCTAAGTGATAGATTCCTGTCAGGCTCTGGGCCATTCTGCCATGCTCAGGCATGTTTGAACTGTTCTCTTTGAACAGTTCCCTTCAACCCACCAGCTGTAACCCCAAATAGTTAATCTGTGTTGCCAACAGTCGTTTTGCACGTGGTTGTTGTCACATCATCATAGCAGATCACATACAAATAGTACCCCAAACATACACGTTTACATTCAAAGCTGATATTTGAAGCAAAAGCCATCACTCTTAAAGGTTAAAAAGTTCAAGTACCCCTTTCTATTGAAGCATGTTCTGCATTAAAATGCACGTGCCTGGGAAGGAGAACCTGGATTCTGTACATTCCTTGAATGGGGATGATTGGAAGAATAGAATTACACTGGAATTATGAACGTTATTGCTGTAGCTATTGTAGAAATCAATTTGTAAGGAGTTAACTTCTCCCTGCTCCACTCAAACTGCTTTTTCTGGAAACTTTCATGTCAGCAAGACAGCAGACAACACAGGATGCTGTATCAAGTAATGCAGGGGAGAATGAGTGGAGAGGGAGAGGATTGTCTGAACTGCAAGTTTTCCTTTGGCACCCTCTCTTACTTTTATTCAAACCTGTACAGTGTAGGATGTAGGCTGAATAAATCCAGATTCCAGTCTGGTATCCACAACGTTGACAGCATTTGACTTCTGTTCCACTTCATCATCTGCCTACTACAGCCTGTTGCTGTTTATGGACACAGCAGATACACAGAATCGTAGAATTATTTAGGTTGGAAAAGACCTTTAAGATCATGAAGTCCAACTGTTAACCTAACACTGCCAAGTCCAGCACTAAACCATGTCCCTAAGAACCACTTTTACATGTCTTTTAAATACCTCCAGCTATTCAGACTCAACCACTACCCGGGGCAGGCTCTTCCAATGCTTGACAACCCTTTTGGTGAAGAAATTTTTCCTAATACCCAATCTAAACCACCCCTGGCACAACTTGATGCCATTCGTCTTCTCCTATCACTTGTTACTTGGGAGAAGAAACCAACACCCACCTTGCTACCACCTCCTTTCAGGTAGTTGTAGAGAGCAATAAGGTCTCCCCTCAGCCTCCTTTTCTCTAGGCAAACCAGTGATCCAGCCTGTCCCAATCCCTCTATAGACCCTTCCTACCCTCAAACAGATCAACACTCCCACCCAATTTGATGTCATCTGCAAACTTACTGAGGGTGCACTTGGTCCCCTTTTCCAGATTGTTGATAAAGATATTAAAGAGGACAGGCCCCAGTACTGAGCCCTGGGGAACACCACTTGTGACTGGCTGCCAACTGGATTTAACACCATTTATCACAACTCTTTGGGCCTGGCCATCCAGCCAGTGTTTTACCCAGCAAAGAGTACACCCATCCAAGTCATGAGCGGTTGGTTTCTCCAGGAGAATGTTGTGGGAAACAGAGTCAAGGGCTTTACTAAAGTCCAGGTATGCAAAATCCACAGCCTTTCCCTCATCCACTAAGTGGGTCACCTTGCTATAGAAGGAGATCAGGTTAGCCAAGCAGGACCTGCCTTTCATAAACTGGTACTGGCTGGGCCTGATCACCTGATTGTCCTGTGTGTGCTGTGTGATGACACTCAGGATGATTTGTTCCATGACCTTCCCCAGCACCGAGGTCAGACTGACAGGCCTGTGGTTCCCAGATCCTCCTTCTGTCCCTTCTTGTAAATGGGCATCACATTTACTAACTTCCAGTCAACTGGGACCTCCCTGTTTAGCCAGGACTGCTGATAAATGATGGGAAGTGGCTCAGTGAGTGCTTCCATCAGCTCCCTCAGTACCTTTGGGTGGATCCCATCCGGCCCCATAGACAGGTGTGTGTGTCTAAGTGCTGTACCAGGTCACTAACCATTTCCTCTTGGATTATGGGGGGCTTCACTCTGCTCCCCATCCCTGTCATCCAGCTCAGGAGGCTGGGTACCCAGACAACAACTAGTCTTACTGTTAAAGACTGAGGCAAAGAAGGCATTAAGTACCTCAGCCTTTTCCTCTTCGTCACTATATTTCCCTCCCACATCCAATAAATATTCATGATCTGCACAAGGGAGATAGATTAAGTGCTCTATGCTGAGTCTGCATCTACAAATTTGGAAAAGTAAATGAGAAATACTCAAATGAAATTGATACTAAACATAGGAAGCACACTGATACTCATATTAATTCTGACCCAAGGCACATCTATTGAATGAACAAATGAACAAAGCAAAGGGAAATGCAAGAAAGAGAATAAGCAGTTGTAAAAGAAATTGCCTCTGTGTCCCAGATAGTTTTTGCTCTAATCTGTTAAGTATCAGAGATGTATTTAAAATTCCCCAGGCTCAGTTTTGTAACATCTTTTGTTTTACTAGCATTTATTATTGGGATTGTTAGTCTCAGTGAATTTTCCTTAGTTACGTGAGTAGGGAGAAGTCCCTGGCTTACCCTTTTTCTGTCATAGGTTATTTTACATACTCTTCTTTCATCCCTTTTATCACCTCTCTAAAATAGATACCAACAGTCTTCACGTGTCTTATTAACGCCAGAGATTTTTCCCAGAGCTTATTCCTCGTGCCATCTTCTGCAGATCCCCACTTTTCTGGTTCTGCAAAAAATATTTTTAGATTTGGATTTTCATACTGTGAAGTATTTCAGGTGCACTTGGAATTCGCCACATAATATTATGTTTTGCGTGTCGCCATTTTTCATTCTTTCTGCAGTCTGACAAGCTTTTTTGGTGTCACTTTCGAATTGAGCAGTGTACTTAGACCTAAGCCAAGTGATGCTCAGAGTGATTTTCGGAGTCTGTGTAACTATCTGTTGTTCTGTTAGCTGCATAGATGTTTAATTCTTGTTTCTCTAATATCTTACTTGAACCTGTCAATACTGAATTTCATTTGCCATTGTGTGTCTTGTTCCTTAACAGCATTAAACGCCTCTGAAGGCCTTCACAGTTTTGTCAGGACTTGATACAAAAGTATTTCAGTCATCTGCACAATATTCTGCCTCCTTAGCTGCTGTGATCTCCCCAAGATGTTAATAAATGTATTATATATTATGTAAATGGTCCTAATGGGAAAGCTTGAGTAAATGACTGTTACACTTTTGTCATGATGAAAAAGACCATTTAATTCCACTCAGTTTCCCTTTTCTTCATTGGTTTTTGATCAATGAGAATATTTTGCCACCAATCCATGGCTGTTTAGTCGCTTTAGTCGCCTCTTGTGAAGAAACTTATCAGGAGCCCCTTTGAAAGTCTGAGTAAATTAATTCAACTGATTCTCCTTTATACAGTATTTTACTGAGATGTTCAAAGAATTCTAATAAATTAATAGGGCACAATGTCCCTTTGGGAAAACTAGGCTAGTTGGAACTTATCATCCATGACCTTCCTACTGTTTCATTATTTTGCTTTTCATTATCATGAGTTGACAGGATGCACATGCCTAACTTACTGGTCTGTTGTTCTGCAGGATTTTTTTTGGAATACAGTATTTGCTTCTTTACAATTCTTTGCAGTTCTCTGTGATGTTTCCCAGTGGTAGCGTTGTATTTTTTTCCTGCAATACACAAACAAAAGAGAGGAAAGAGTCTCAATAGCAAGCCATTGGTGTCTACAGCTCTGTTTTCAGCACTGAACAGGTTTAGGCACAAGGGGAGATGTAATCTAATCTTGGCACAGCTCTATTTCCATACTGATTTAGCCACTAAAACACATGAGCACAAACAATTGATGTTGTTTGGAGTTTTAATTCAAATTATTTACAGTATCAAGTGACTCTTCAATCTATGAGCAGGCTTCTTAAAAGTTGTTCTGTAACATGGGTTGTGTTTGTATTGCAAATGTAGCTGTGGAGACGGTAAATAACTTCACTGCCCTGTTTGTTGTGAAAGTGTATATCTTTTGCCGGTAACATGAAAGTTAGGGTTAAAAGTTACTTGCCAAGCATAACTTAGATACCAAAAAAATCTACCTAAAACCTACAAATGATGGTTTCCTGTTTATTGAACTTTTCTAGGTCACAGGGCTGAATACATGACAACAAGGTAAGATATTTTTCTTTCACTTGATTTAGAGTTGCAAATGTAATAACATCATAGAAATTGCAAATTTAGAACAAGTTTGTAAGTGTATGTAACGTTGTTGCTGTTGTTACGTAAATTATGTACAGACTCTGGGTGCTTTCAGCATAACATTCAGCATTTCTGTTTCTGCATGCTGATGGATAAAGGATCAGAGTGTTCGTCTTCTTCATTCTTGGGAGCTGCTTAGGCCAGTGTCAAGGGTGGGACAAGCTGGGAGATCCTTAAAAGTATTTGTGAATCACACATCAAATTTGGAAGTTGCAGGGGACTTTTTGGTACTAGAAAAGAAATCTTTTTTGGTTGCTGAAGATACCTTGCCTCTCATGGTTTGTAATTCACTTGGTCAGGATGCACAGTTGAGAAGAACCTGATACAGAAATGAATTTAGGGGGTACACTGCATCTAAAATAACCTGGCTCTGGACAGGAATGCCCACCTCCCTCAGCATCAGTGTGTTTGATACTTAAGTAGGTCTGTGTATTCCCAGAAGAGAAGGGAATCAGTGTTAGATCTCCCTGCTTTGTGCAGCACATACTTTTTCAGTTGTGTAATGCCACACCTGTGAGCTGCCTCCAGACACAAACACAGACAGGCACGCAGTAGCCCCCAGGCTATCAGACTGTGAGGAGCAATGGCAACTGTTTGGATTTGCAGCTGCCACTTGGGTGCATCACTGCGACAGGCACCACCCTTCCCCTCCTGGTGACAGCAGGAACATCCAGACCGGCTTTCCTGGTCTCACTCTTCCCTTTCCATTCAATACATCCTTGCTCAGTGCCGTCTCTTTATCCTTTTTGCTTCCTGGACAAGGATGGCCTTGCCACCACCCCTCGTCATTGAAAAAAAAAAGCCAACAACCAAAGTCTTGCCCTCCCAGCTAAGAAACTTGGATCCAGCTCTGGCTCTGCCTTTCGCTGGACCACTTTGTTTTGTATAATTTCTTATGCCTGGCCCCCACATTCCTGAGGACATCTCTACAGACTCAGAGCTCCCTTTCTCCCACCACTCCATAGTCCATTATAGCTCTATAAAGCTGGACTTAGTCACCTTCTTTCTTCTTACATGACCCCAGTTGAAAAGTAGTAACAAATCAGTGCATTCTTCCCAATTGCTGCCAATAATTTTGAGACCTGTGCCTTTAACTTTAACTCTGCCCCCAGATGCTACCAGGAGTGCATGGAAGTCAGCAAGCTTATGAAAAAAATGTTATTTCTTGACTCTAAAGCAGGTGACTCATCAGGCTCACATCATCCTAAATTCCCTCCTCTGTAAGCAGCTGAAAGAAAATGATGGATTTAGGCAATGATTTTACCTTAGTAAAGTGGGGGACCAGCTTGAAGCTGTCTTACGTCCTGTTGTATCACAGCTGGTCGCTTGGAGAGGGAAGGTCTGAGGTAGCTGGGCCTACCTGTCTGTTCCTCAGCACTAGTTCCCCTGCACTAACTGGGACCTGCCTGTTGCCCCAAAGTTAAGTTTCCAAACTGTAAGACACGCAATTGGAAATGTTCTTCCAGATCAAAGTTAAATTGTAGAAGGCAAGAGGATATCTTTAAAGATGAGTTTAAAATAGCAGGTAGTACCCAAACAGACCAAAGTCCTACTAACTACATGATGTTCTATGCATTGATGTTCCTCACTGTTTCCCCCAAAACATTTGATTTTTCGCTAATTCTGGAAAAAAACCCTAGAAATATTGGACTGCTGGTGCAGGGGAGCTAGGGAAGCTGTTGGCTTGCAGACTTCCCTGACATTCACAGAATTGTGACCTAGAGAACAATATTTATTTCCTGTAATCTCTTTCAGTTTTAGTCATCACATGTATAACATTCTAGGTAAACGTTTTGTAGAGCAAAGTTTTGTGTGTTCTTCCTTTTCTTTTTTGCTTTATGCTGCTTTTGGTTATTTGTTTAAAGTTGATGTTTTTCTTTTAGTTCCTTTAGCTAATTTGCAAGGTGTTTCTTTTCCTGTACAAAGATGTTAATGGTTGGATGTGGAAGGCTAAAGCTGTTTAACCTTCCTGGCTCTAGTTGAAAATGCAGACGGTTTGGTTTTGAAGCATCTTAGGAGTCTGCTGAGCAGCTTTAATTTGCACTTGAAGCTTCTCCAGCATGAAGCAAGTTTTCTGCTTGATAAGAGGTGCTTCGAGTGGCCTGTGTTCTGCCGCGGCTGGCAGGACGAATTCCAGTGGTTGCTGCACATTTCATGCATGACCGCAACAAAAAAGGCCATTCCAATTGTGCAGTGTTTAGAATAAATGTATATGGTAAAACTGCAAAGCAGGGATTCATAAAGAATGTCAATATTTATCCATAAGTAATGCATTTTTAATGGGGGAGTTCTCCACTCTTTAATCACCGTTACACTTAAATTTGATGGAACGTCTTTATTTGCTAAGTACTGTGTTCATTTCTCCCCTTACAATGTTCTGTTGTTTTGCCGTGAGCTTACAGACATGTCGTTTTATTGTGTGACTTAATTCTACCTTGCTCAGTAATCATATTCCCTTCCCTTAGGCCTCCAAATCTTCCCCCTAAGCCCCAGAAACACAGGAAGCCCAGACCCCGATCACAATATAGTGCTAAGTTGTTTAATGGTGATTTGGAGTCATTCATCAAGGTACTGGCACCAGCCACCCCAGTGGCTGATCTCAACACTTCTTACAATAATGGTCACCACCTCACGTGAGCTGAGGCAGATCATTATGTTTAAGTCTGTCCTGGGGCTCTTTTCTTTCCCGGTTGATCAATATAATACTTCCTGAAGTCAGAGGGAAAGAGGGGGATTCATTTCTCATGTTAGCCTCCTTATGGTTTTGTTAATCGAGTAGGGATAGTATTGGCAGCCTGGTTTTATTAGGAAACTTAGCATCGTATAGAAGATAGGATGTAGAGCATCCCACAACTTAGCATGATTTCCTGCTTGCCATTTTTGCTACATTCAGTATTCAAAGACTGTGGAGAAGCAGTATTGCCCTGGGTTTGATATCCAGCTTTTGATCTCCTATGACTTTAGGAATTTATTATATTGTGTGAAATTGTGATCACTGCTATTCTGGATCTTGTATCTTTGCTGTATTTACTATCTTCTTCTTTCTCGTACTTTTATTTCTAATAATGCTTCTAGCCGAGGCCGAAGGAACTCTCACACGAGACATCAGGTATAGTTCTGGTGACAAGAGAACCATCTCTGCCTCGCTCTCGGGTTGCATTCACACCTGGCTCAAAATTAGTTCTTTCAAAGACTTGGAGGGAGAAGTTTGCATTAAGAAATAAGTGTATGAGTACAGCAGGCAATACTGAACCAGAGCACAACTCTGGAGTGATTGTAGTCTTAAATGATGGATATTTCCTTATTCATTAGCAAGCACCTGCCCATCATAGTCAATTAGTGCCTCTGGAGGCTAGCTGACAGAGCGAAAGGAAAGAAATCTTGAAAAAATACTTAACAATACATTTATAAAAACAATGCATGAAGTTCCTGACTGCAACTTCTGTGAACTGGGTTTGAATGCTACAGGGGTTATTTTTTTTTAATTCCTGTGCAACATGGCTAGCAGCAGAGTATTTTGCAGAACAAATTCTGTGCTCAGTGACACCATACCAGTTTAGCTGTCTTTGAATCAAGCTTTCAGCAACCCTTAGTACAACTGTAAGGAAAAGTATTATTATTATTATTATGCAGCCGGTGCTGTGAGGTGCAAAGACTTTGAGGAAATCATCACATGATGCAAGAAATGAGTGTCATGAACAGTTTATTGCTCAAGGATGAAAGTAAGCAAAGAAGCAGAAACTCCCACAACAAAAAGCCCCTGGATTAGAGAAACAGAGAACAAATCAGGAGAAGTGGTGCCCCATCCTTTTCCCTCACAGAGAAGAGGTTTATGCTCCATGGCAGTGTGGGTGACAGGGATTACGTGCAAGCAGAGATTCCTACATAGTTAGTCTTTCAAAAGATAAGAGAAAAGAAAGCTGGTGACAGATTTTCTGGTGTGGGAGCTAACCTAGGAAAGCATCCCTCTCCAAGGACCATGTCATTCCTGATAGGGGTGAGTCATTTTGACAGTCTTAAAAGGATTACAGCTAGAGAAATACAGCACCAAATTGCTTTTTGTTACATTTTGCATCATAAGAAGTGATAATTAGTCCCAAACATACATTCGCTGACTACACACATCAGATTTAATTCACAGCAGCGGTAAGGTCACTGTTCTTGACACTTCACCAACACAGATTATTACTTCAAATTATTTTCCTGTCATTAGATCCAAAATGCAAAACTGTTAGTTTAGATTCTTTCAGGGAATTACTTAACTACAAAGTTGTGCGTGGTTCTGAATAGATTCTCCAAAACCAAGTATGAAAGTTTTTCGGATTTTTTTTTTAATTTCTTACTGCAAACACTATCTTTTCCAAGGCTTTGTATTCTTTGCATGAACCAGTGTACTAACAGGAGATACGGGTGCATGTTATGCATGTTTTCTAATACTCTGCTTTTTTGGAGGGCCGGGCTGCTCAGTGTTGGTGAAGATGACGGTATTCCTGGTTTTAGCAACTGACCTGTCCCACAAGGATTTTTTTATTCAGCTGTTACTGAATCATGACACAACTCAAACAGAAAATACTCATCCAGACATTGCTGATTCTTGGCTAGCCAGTCTTTGCTAGGTTTTAAACTAAAAGACAACCAAGTCACAATTTAAATAGCGTAAATTTGCCATACAGTCTTTTGTAAGCCCTCCTGAAACAACATGGAGCACACAGAAGCTCAGGGGTTAGGTTATCTCCGGAAGTGCATTGTTTCATTGCCTCACTGTGTGTTATTTTTCAAGCTTTTTTTAGTAGTTAGCTTTTCTTCTACTTGGGCTTAATTAATAAACTTCCCATTAGTGTAATTTAGCATGAAAATGAAGGACTAGTTTGTAAGAGGAAATGTCTATTCTGAGTTACAGGGTGCTTTTGAATTCATGGTTTTGTAATACAGACTGGTTTTATATTAAACTTCCAAATGAATTAGTCAGTTCTCTGAGCGCTTACATATTTGAAATTCATTTGGAAAGAAAAATTATAGCTTCCAAGACAAGAATTTCAAAGGTACCTATTATTTATGAAACAGTAATTTTTGCAGCATAAGCACCAACTTTTCTAAATAATTTTTAATCATACGATTTGTGTCCTTAATAGATATTCCATGACTTGTAGTCATTAATGTGCGTGGGGTAAAACATCCATTTTTTAAAAACACACAGATGAAGGATTGTGACGGTTCTTTTGGAAAATCAGCAGCTTAAAAGAAAAAGACAGATGACTCTTTCAAAATTAGTGTAGAGTCATCTTCTCCCCCTACCATCACAAGGATTTTTTTCTCCTCTATTAAAAGACCTCTACTTAACGGAAGATGTCGTGTACATATACTATAGACCTGCTGCTCTATCATGGCTGAGACCAGGAGCTTTGATT
The DNA here is from genome assembly GCA_033628505.1 of Tringa tobata. Taxonomy (NCBI): domain Eukaryota; kingdom Metazoa; phylum Chordata; class Aves; order Charadriiformes; family Scolopacidae; genus Tringa; species Tringa tobata. The sequence goes on from JAHREE010000122.1 coordinate 275,923, forward strand.
CCTGAGCTCTGCTGGTTGCAGGTGGGGAGGTGACCTCCCTTTCCTAATACCTTTGTTGCCTACAGAAGAGGCAACTGAACCAGATGCTCCGCTCCAAGCGACTGCAGTTCACCACCCAGTGTATTACCAGCTATTTTGCACAGCCTGAAACAACGTGCCAGGCCGTCATCTGCCCTACGTTAGGACATGCAAATCAGTAGAGCACGTAGTGGTACTCAGGTCAGGAGGGAGACACCTGGTATACCCCGTGCAATGTCATTTGGTGGCTCTTCTCCAAGAACTTTTATGATTGTCTAGGAGGTCCAGAAGAAGAGGCCTTACCAATTGTTTGTGACCCAGCGTTTTTTACTCCCCCCCCCCAAAAAAAAAAGCACCTTGAGGAATTAGATCCTGTGTAGTTAGGTCCATGTAGGATTTTCCTACATGAAAAGAAGGGTAAGTTAAATGGATGCAGAGAGACCATCTTCATCAAGAATTATTATTAACAAACTTTTAAAAAGGCAACTTCACTGCTTTAACTCATTTTGCTTCAAAAATCTGAAACATATGCATGAGCTTAGATGTCACATACAGTGTTAGCCAGATACAGTGCAAGAGGTAAAGAATGAAGTCTCTGAATTTTCCAATTCAGTTGTTTTAATGCGGAACCATAATCTTTTCTCTTCACCTGTTCCTTTCCCTCCCTACATGGGAAGACAACTCTGTTAGAAATAATGTTTTCTTATGTGTTTTTTTGCCAGCACTGTATGTCCATCTGGATTGACCAAGAAAACACATTTTTACATTCAGTCCAGAGCAGGGATGTGTCCTCTTTCTGGTCTGCAGTTCACTCCTTCTGCTCTTGTTTTTCCAGGATTCGGGACAAGTCATTCCTCTCATTGTGGAAAGCTGTATCAGATTTATCAATTTATACGGTAAGCTCTGAAACATGCTATGTCATTTCATTATTGCCCAGACTTCTTTGTGTATCTTTTGCATAATGTATTTACCACCACAGCATTGTTTTTAGAATAGAGATTAAAAATGCTTTAAAAATTCAATTCATTTCTCACCACTGTCTCCCATCTTTGCTGCAGGTCTTCAGCATCAGGGAATTTTTAGAGTGTCTGGTTCCCAGGTGGAAGTCAATGATATTAAAAATTCATTTGAGAGAGGTAATTGCATTTTCATTTATTCAAGCACCTTAATATCTGACATTTAAAAATCTTTTAAATTCTAATTATTTTCTTGGCTTTTTAAGCAGTGCGTATGCACTTTGTATGCTGCACCTAAAACTTTGCACCATGATATGCTTAAAGATAAAGTATAATGATGACACGTGCATGTTTTTCCCCTGTTATGTCCTAGGAACTTGAGATTGTTTTTCATTTTCTTTAGACAAGGCATATCACTCTTGAATCAACTGTAAACTTTAGTCTTTTGTTAATGATAAGCTGCAAATAATAGTTTGTCTATATTTTATTCTGAAGACCGTCAGAAATGAAAGATTAAGTTTTTTAATTAGATTCAAGAGACTACTTAATGCAATTTGAGAACCCTGTTACTTGATCTTCTAGAATAGGAGTGCTCAACTTTCTGATCCCTCTGCCAAAGTGGCATCACAATCAATGAGAATACAGGCTGTGAAAAGGTCACTCCATTTTCAACCACTTTTTTTGATTCCCAGAGGAGGAATTATGGGAAAGATCCCAGGAAGTAAAAACAGCTTTTTAAACATGAGTGGCTTGCAACACCCAGCCTAGAATTGCTCTGCTACCCAAGATCCAGCAATCCCCTAATTGTGTTAAAAAAAAACTAGTTAAAATTTTTTTTTTAATCTTACATTCTCTTTTCTTGGGGTTTACAAGCTCTTTTAATTTGCTTCCTGCAAATTCCTGCAAAAGGAAAACCTTTTGCAGATCATCTGTGAATAAGAGAACCCTTAGAGCAGTAAGTCTTGTGACTAAAAGCATGAAAAAATATGCACAGTATTTTTCTCTCCATATATCATGTTAAACTTGAACTTGTCTTTGACAAGATATGTGAAGTAGCTGGCTTTACATGATAATTGAGACCACATCCTTTTATTCTCTGCCTTTAAAATCTGCCTTACTGCTAACTGTTTCTCCTAGTTAATGTTATTCTGGAAGATACATACATTTTAACCTATTTCAAAATAAAGCTTAAGTCTTTAAAATTGCATGTAGTTCAGTCATGGCCTTTAGGGTTTCAATTCCCATACAGTGTTTTCACAAAATGATTGCACATATTTCTGAATGTTTTAGTTTTTCAGAATGAAGGCAGATTTCCATTTCAAAGAGTTGTCTAACTAGATTTGCCTTATGTAAGCTCCCAAAGAATAGTCTGAGAAACCCTATCCAATAAGAACATTTGGCTTTTTTATTTTATTTTTACTAACTGTAAATCATAACGTGTCCATAAATACTTAGTTGGAAGTTCAGGACCTAAGAGATCGCTAGGTTATGTAATTTAAGGGAAGCTTTATTTAGGCTGCTGTTTTTAATTTAATCATAGCCTGGGATTTCTAAATCAGTGTTTATTATCTTACTTGAATGCTTGCATTGCCACCTCCCACACACTAAAAACAAAAACCCCCCAAAATGTCACTCACTTATAAAATTGTTACATGTAAGAATGCTCCTGCCTGTGTGTTTCATTCACTTTATTTACTTTTTAAGGTGAAAATCCTTTGGCAGATGACCAAAGTAACCATGACATTAACTCAGTTGCTGGAGTACTGAAGCTCTATTTCCGAGGGCTGGAAAATCCTGTCTTTCCTAAGGAAAGATTTAATGATCTTATTTCTTGTATCAGTAAGTAGAAATCTCTATTTCTTTCTTAATCGAATTTTACTTTCATATATACAGTAGCAGCCTGGAAAAAAAAAAGAGCTAACTTCACCCATTTTTCTGAGACAATTTTATTGCCATCTGTAACAGTCTGGGTCAGTTATTAGTCATACTTGCAGCTGTGCTTGTTCCCTTTTTCCAGTGGGATTAATGTACAGTACAACTCTTTGTTTAACAGGGCAGGAAGAATATCTTCCTGTATACAAGAGAGAGTTAAATTTAAATGCATTATTATTATTTTCCTCCGTGCATGGGGGCAGATAGAAGAGGATGAAGTCATGACTGTGCAAACAGAGTACGATACTTTCCACAAAGGTTTACATGCCCCGCAGCTTGGAGTCAGCGCTGGTGAATAAGTAACCAACTGCTCAACATTGGGTGGTTCTGGACCTTTCTTGTGCTCAGCTCAAAACCCCTGATCCAACTGGCAGGACAATCCTTCAGCCCAGGAGCGGAGGGGAGCAGCTGAGTGCTGGTTGTCTGCAGAAGAGCCTGGTTTGCCTTCCAACACATGAGCATGACCACGCTGTAATGGGATGCCCAGGAGGAGCACATCTGTGCGCTGCTGGTCTTCATAGCCAGGCACAGAGAGGTTGCAGTGATTTAGGAAGTTCTCAGTGGATGAGTGAACTGCTCTGGCATGCAGAAAACCTCTTCCACTTCACAGATCCCTGCAGATGTTGAGGAGGGGTGATGCCAAGCCAACCATCAGTAGGCTTGCTGTTCCTTGTGGGTCCATTAGAAGTGGTCAGAGGTGCTGGCTTTGTGGAAGAATTTCCTCCTTGCAGCCCTTCCTTTGTAACTTGCCTGCTTTAGATGATTGGAGAGAGAGAGGCAGTTTCACAGGTAACGAGGGCCAGTCCTTTGGGGGTATTAATTAGGGCAGGCTCTCTTCAGACTGTGCTATTTTGGCAAAAGGGTCTCAGCCCTGCAGTCAGGACCGCAGATTGATGTGTACACAGTGTCCTGGGCTGGCCAGCAGATGGGCTTTTCTGCTCCTGGCCACGGGAGCCCAACTTGTGTGGTTTCCAGATAGGGAGGATTGCAGTAATTCAGCCTGGAGGCTACAAATACCGGGATAGCTGAGACCAGGTCTATGTGCAATACTTTGTATTTCCTTTTTTTTTGCGGGGTTTTCTGCAGCTGTTGCTTTTTACAGACTGAGTGGTACTGAGGTTTCCTGAAGGACCTCAAAGCTGCAGTTTAACAGTCTGATCCCACACAAAGGGGGATGCTGAGGGGGACAATGTCTCTTTAGACAGAATCTTGGTTCTGCCTGAGTTCAGCTTTAACTAACTGCGATGCCACAGCCCAGAAAATGTCTGTAAGACATAGAAAATGAAATCTAAAAAAGGATCGTTTTGACTGAGTGATTTTCTGCATGACAGGGATGATGGAACTTTACCTAATAATCCTGTGCTGATTTCCATAACTTCTGGATGAATTAAAGGATGTCTTCTGGAAAAATTTATTGATTTAATGGCTTCAGTTGACAGAAAATCTACCATGTTCTTGGATAAGCTGTTCAAATGATTAATCACTTTTGTCGTTAAACATTTGTACCAGATTTCTTTCTCAAAATTTCTGCTGTCAGATTCTGCCCATTGGATCACTTTATGACTTCATTATTTTGACTAAGCATAAAGAAAAATAGAAAAGGTGGTTCTTCTATGTGGAGATGGTACTGCACTCAGCTGTGTTAGAGAGCTTTAGATAGAATTGTAAAATATCAAGAATGAGTTTTCAGTTTACAGAGGTGCTACAAGTGAGTGCTTAGGAAATGCAAAAAATATTTGCCCAAAGCAACCTTTTAAATCTGTTCCAAGAAGAGGAACCTGGGTGATTTCAAAAAGTTTCTGTTCACCACTGAAGCTTCTGAAGACAGGATGGGGAGTTTGGAAGGAGGGGTAGAAGTTCAATGGACTGAGTATGTGTACCTGGCACCTGCACAGGTGGGAGAGATTCACCAGCCTTTCAGAGCATCACTGTCTGAGACGGATCCAATTCAATTATCCTAAAATGGTCTTCTGTTCATGAGAACTTCAGGAAAAGTGGCAATGAATACTGGATCCCTAGCATTAGGCCTGAGTTTCCTTAGGGGATGCCCAACTATGCATATTAAAGGTAGGCAGTGGATTATTTTCTTGCAAAAGAATTGACAAGCTGTGTTTTTTTAAATAATATCATCCAGCAGAGATGAAATCAGTAACAGTCAGTAGCCTGGAACAAAGTCACAGCTTTTCCCAGCCACATTTTTAAATGGGACAGCTATTGGGAAAGAGGTGTTGCCATCTGATCCTGCTTTAGACTGGCTGTTCTCTGAGCCTGTCATAGTCTGGATTATCATCTCTACAACAGCTTGTCAAAATAAGGTGTAATGACTGAGTAGTTTTGCTAGATTTGACTTCTGCTGTTGCTGTTACAGAAGAAAGCAGATGATTTTCTGCCTGATAATGCATTGTAAGTGCCTCAGATCTGTTTCTGGCAGGTTTTGGAGGCAGGCAGGGAAGCGTGATTTTGTTGTTGTTTGGTTTGGTTTCCACAAGGTTATCTTTAGGGCACTTTGAAATGGCATTTCAATGCCTGCCTTCGGCAGAAGGAGGAGAGGTAAGTTTGGAACATGACAGGAAAAAAGGCCTTTTCTCTTTGAGCACATTGGGGTGGGTTTACTTTGTCTTGTCGCAGTGGGGGTTTTGAACATGATGTGAGGAGAGAAAGGAACGGCTCTTGTGCCTTGCACCCACAGCCAGCCCCAGAACCATATGCTGCGAACAGTGTGTCTACATCTTCTGATTATCTGAGAAGCCTGAGGGGGAGTGTTTTTACAGCTGGGTACCTAGTCTATGCGCTTTGTTAAGTGGTACGCTACTTCTTGGGAATAAGATCACTTGCAGGGAATAAGATATTGAGGTTGTTTTTTTATTTAAAAAAAACCAATCGGCGTTGCAGAATATACTACCTGTCACAGTTTAGTTTAAGTAGCACCTATGTGGCACGTACTATCAAAAACTCTCTGACCCTTTCCATTGCTATGTTTTCACCTTAAGGCTTTGTATATTTTGCAAAAAATAAGTCAGAATAGGCAAGATTTTTTTTTCCCACTTTAGACTTTGAACCTGTCAGTTGCCTTAGAGTCTTTTTCAAGCGTATTGGTCTTCATGTTAATGGGAGCAGGGCCAGACTCCCTTTCCTCTGTGAGAACACACGTTACTCTAACTTCTTTAGATCACGATTGGTATGTAAAGTCCAGAAAGCTTTCATATTTTTAATTGAGAGGGTTTAAATACTCTTAATTCATATTACATCCACTGTCCAGTAAACAGTGAGGAAAGGAATAAACATTAAGTTGTTTTCAAATAGTTTGTTAAGATAAATGTCAGTGTGGTTTTTTTAATCATTGGCAGAAATTGTTATAAAAGGGGGGAGGGAGAAAGCAAATTCATAAAGTTAATGTTCCCATAAAACCGTAAAAGGGCAGAATGTCACACATTTTATATGGAAATGTAATGTTGCCAGTGAAAAACCCCTTGAAACTGAAGTACTTAGTTATGGATGTCAAGCATAATTGAGGCTACAGCTGCAAAATGAACCTTTCCTCAGTACAGCCACTGAGGAATTCCTTTGCATTTATGCATATATTTCCAAATGAAATAGAGCATTGTGATTTAATGCTTTCCCTTTTGCAAATACAGTGGAAACAGTGTAAAATGACTGTGACTTTTAGGGCAATTTGTATTAATTAGACTCATGAGAACAACGTTATTCTGTTTGAGCTTATGAACTGTTTTAGATAAAATTTGGGCCAAATTATGACTTCTGCAGAGCAAGCATGAAAGGTAAGACAGAACGTAAAGAATCCATCTGATTACGGGCCATAAATCTGCATTCTCAGCAAAACAAGTGGCTACTGTTGCTCCCAGCAGCACTCAGAAATCCGGAGGGTAGAGTAAGCAGGAGGAGTGNTACTGTTGCTCCCAGCAGCACTCAGAAATCCGGAGGGTAGAGTAAGCGGGAGGAGTGTCGCACTGCACTTCTTTTCTGACCCTTTGTAGAAACAGGTAGGGCCAAACAAGTGAAATATTTGTAGCAGGAGTTAACTGGAGGCAGAGGGTGCTGAAGCTGTGCTTAGGGGCTGGCTGTAATTCACCTTCACTGCCGGGGGACTGCAGTTTCTTTCCTGGTGTGAGTTCTTACACATGTGAATTACAGTTCACTTGTAGGTACATCGCTGTGCGGTGCAGTAGCAGATACATCTCAGCTACCCAGATGGCTTAGCTTCTGCTCAGGCCATTGTAATTCTTCTCGGTTTCATCTCCCTTGCCCTAAATTTGATGTACTGAGGTGCCAGGATGGATGAAAACTTACATCTTTTTTTCCTTCTGATTTTCATCATTTCAGTCCCTTGCTGCCAGCAGTGCCTGTTTACCTAAAGGCGTAAATGTTATGAAAGGAAATTATTTTTTTGCCTTTCCAGACTGTTGCCCATTACTTAAAAAATAATAAAAAAAACCCCCTATATTCTCAATTGTCAAATCTTCCTGAAAAAGTTCAAACAAAATGATAACTGTTTCTTTCCCTAAGTGACAGTGGAGACCGTTGTGTTTGCCCTCCTGTAAAGCCTTCTTAAATAGATCTGAAAGAGCTGTAAGTGGCACTGCTGAGTTAATATATCTTTGAGTTGGATTGGTCCCATCTACCAAAGTGGAAAGAGGCACAAATTGTTAACTTCAGCACTAATACATATTCATGTAGATTACTTGTCAGCTGCAAATTGACCATAAAAATTACATCTGCAAGTGTAACTCAACCCCATTTGACTTTCAGTGGGTGTGTAAAATATGCATTAGGCATTCACTCTGTTACTAGTAGGCGCCACTCCAAGTGGAAGTAGTGAGTGACCCCCACGCAGAGATACCACATTGGATTTTATCCTTCCAAACAGTGGTCCTAAAGGAGAGAGACAGCTTACATTGCCGTTGTTTGCATTCTTCTTCCTCCTCTGTGCTACCCTTGCCTGTCAAATATGCTTAGCTTGCACAGCACCGGCTGTTAGTGTAGCACCATTCATTCATTGCTGACACCAGGTTTCTCCTTCCACATGTTCTGATCAATAGTATCTTCCCTTTGCAAAATGTTTGCATTTCTTTTGTTACTTCTGAGAATGGCCCATGGGGGCTGCCTGTTAACAGAGGGTGGTAGAATATGACCCAGCCAGGCTGGATGGGGCCGGGGGGGACGTGGGGGGGTTGGAACTAGATGATCCTTAAGGTCTCTTCCAACCCAAACTATTCTATGATGCTATGAACCCAGAACTCATGTTTCTGCACTCTGCTCCCAGGTGGAGTCTTCTCCTTGTTGGATAACCATGTCTTTCCACTAGTGTAGGAGAGGCCATGTGTAGAACCACAACCAGGAAAAGTACAGTGCTTTTGTAGCATTTTTAACCAAACCAGAGTGACAAAGGCATGTAGCTGTCCACTTGGCCCAAAATATTTCAGAACCGCCAGCAATTGCTCTCTTGCAAAAGTCTTTTGTTCTCCATCACCAAAGTGCTGTATTTATATATTAGAATATTTATTGCCTTTTACATGCTCCACTACTTCAGGATTATTGCTTAATTAGGCTTCAATTTACCTTTTCCCAGTGTTACTTAGGATGAATGTATCCATGTCTTCATTTATAATTTAGTTTTGCTTTATTTCTATTTGAGGGTTGTGTTAGTAATTGTGTTCTCTCCCCTCTCAGGTTTCCTTTACTCTTCTAAGGCAGATTGTTCACTTTTGATCTGTTTCAGTTTAGAGTCTGCCTTTGCAAAAATCCCATCATGAGTCACCGTGTGGTAAAAATGTGTTATTTCTCGTGGAAGAGAAAAGTGGACATTCACTGATTCTGTGTGTCTCTGCAGTATGCAAAGGTGACCCCACTTCTCCAGAATGGGTTCCAGTATTCTTGAAGGATGAAGATCGCACCTTTTAAGACTTGAGTAGCTAGGATTTATGCCTATCTCATGCTATTGAAAACTGGTCCTTAGCCCATGGCTGACAGGGAGGCAGCTGGCTGATAAGTAATTCTTTCATTTATGCAATGACATTAGTCTCAGCTGGATTCATTCATCCAGTTCAAGGACAAGGAGTGTTTGCAGAGGAAGTCTGTGAGAGATCAATAAATAAATATTTTCTGAGCGCAATGCAAGATTGCTCTCAACAAATTTCCTTGTGGAGGTTGTGATCTGCTTCTTTGAGGATTTTATGAACAAGTTGGACAGACGTCTCTCAGAGGTGATTAAGGTGAAGTTAAAAGTTGAGACTGTCGACTTAAATGATCTCTGAAGAGTACTCCAAGCTCTCTTTTTTTTATTTTTTGTAGAAGCTGGTAGAGGCTCCTTGGATCTTAAACACCTCTGATGCTTAGATGCCTAGATAATTTTATGGATACACAGAAGAACAAGCTCCTTATATTATTAGGGTGATTTGCTCCATTCTTGTCTGATAAAAATGCGTTAATAGTTCTGGGCACAGGTAACTGCTCTTCCACAGAGTGCTATAGCCATGAAACCCCAGAAGCTGGCCTCTTCCACTTCTCTTGTTTCACCCCACAAATGTCTCCTGTGCTCCGGGGTGCACTGTAGCTCCACTTTGACAGGAGCACAGTGTTCCCACGCCAGACACCTTCTCATCGGGCTGGCAGGAAACTTTCCTGCTTGAGGGTTTGACCCCTGTGGCTGAAATGTGTCTGGAAGGCAGGTGTGTAAGGCCAGAGCAACAAAAGTTTTGCTCTGCTGTGAGAACGGGAAACTAGAAAATAATAACCATTTCTATTTGTGGTATTTACCTGACAGTGGTCTTGATTTGTGGTTGATATTGTGGTGTCCTTCAAACAGATCTCCCTTCCCTCCTTCGCTCTGCAGTCAGAAAAAAAACACGTTAGTTCTCAGTGTGCTTGGCCTTGCCAGAGGCTTGTCCTGTTGCTTGTGTTTGGGGATGTGACTCTCATCATATCATTAGAGTAATGAACCAGTTTTCAAATCCCCTGATTTCTATTTCTGCTTGGCAGCTAATTGCATTACTAGGACAAGTCATGTAATATCAGTACTTCAGTTTTCTTAGCTGAGAAATGGGTAATACCTCACCGGGCGCTGAGGTCGGGCTAATGACAGTTCTTGAAAATCAGAGTAATATAAAGAGGGCCTCCAGCAGAAGTGCTGTGAGAGGGGAGGTGCAACCAGCTTTCTGCAGCATTGGGGTTGCCAGCGCTTCCTTGCTGCAACCAACTTGTAGCCTGGGTGGCTGTACTGCCCCGAGGCTCCCTTCAGAAAATCCAGTGGAGGCAAAGCAGTGATTTCTCTTCCCTCTGCACGGGAAGCAGCAGAGTTGTAAATTCTTTCTGTCTGGATGCAGAAAAATCACTCTGTATTCACTCCTTCTTCCCTACATACCCAAATACTCACTCACGTACGGCATACACAGAAGCAACTATGAAATTTGGCTCCTCATTTAAAAGCAGCACGCAAATACATAACATCATTACCTATCTCCCTTAAACCAAATCAGTGCTGAGAAAGAAAAACAAGCCTTTTGAAGTTATGTGGAAAGCACACCAATGCCACTACTTGGCAGTAGTTTGGGTTTTCGATAAGGGGTTTTTCATGGAAACTGGGACTGGGTTACCAGGAAGGTATTGGAAATGCACACACCTCATTCCAACATGTATAGCCTGTAACTGCTTCAGTACGGAGGTGACCTGCTAGTACTTGGTACTGATCACCCTCCTAGTAGGGCAGCTGGGATAGCTCAGCACATGACCATATAGCCAGACCCTCTGTACCTACTCTGCCCTGTCCGCCCTGCCTACTGGGACCAGTTCCTGGCTCATGCGTCCTGTGAACCATGTCTAGGAACTGCTGGGAAGAGCTGTGGTTGGCACAGACCACAAGCGCATTGGAGAGTGTGATGTCTACTGTGTGGTAGCTGCCTGCCAGTGCCCAAGGCTGTGCTCCCTCTTGGTTTAGCTCACTACTTTAGGCAGAGCTGTTGCATCTGGGCACTGCTGGAAGGAGCTGCTGGACGCACCTGGGAGCCCAGCCGGTGCATTTCTCAGGTCTGATTTGAGTTCAGCAATGACTGGACCTGGTCCGGGGCTGGTCTCCAGAACTGGCTGGAAGAGGCAGGCCTGCAGCACAAGGCATTAGCCAGAAATTGCTTTAACACAGAAGGCAGGTTCTGGTGCTGCATCACAGCTTCCCTCCAGCTTCCCACATCCAGCAGGCAGGGCGGAAAGGCTGGAGAGGAGCTGTGCCACAGCGCCGCTGAGGTGGGAGTGTTGGAAGATGTAACCAAAGCATCTTTGGACCTTCCTCCCTCAGCCCCACTCCATGGAAAATCCACCAGTGCACACACACACGGGTTCAAAACCACCCAGACCCACGACTCTGCGCACAGAAGCTCAGAGACAAGCTTCACAGGGAGGTGGTCGGCTGAGCTGGAGACTCACAAGGCGCCACTAGCTTTAAGAGCAGCTGCTTTTATTGGAATATGGGGAATTGAAGGTCCTTCCGCTTAGTTTTGGAGCTTAGTTTAGGCAGGTGGAGAGAAGCCTTGCAATGAAACAGGTGTCTGTGGGCTGTGCAGAACAGCAGTGTGACGCTGCAGCGCAGAAGTGAGGGTCTCTGGCATCGGCATCCCCAAAGATGTGGTATGCACTGGAAAGGGAGAGGGGAACTGTGGTTGCCCTGCAGGTCCTCGCTGTGCAAGGAGCTCCCAGGCTTAACACATCCCTGCCATGGACGCTGGTTCTCAACCAGTAACCAGGAGTTCTTGATTCATGCAGTCCAGGTTTAACAGAAACGTGAGAATAAATTTCAAGTCCCAGACTCCATTAGAGAAAGTAATGGCTTGAACTGATCTTCAGCTAGAGTTTGGGTTCAGTGTGACTCATTAGGTTATAAATTATACAGCTTGTCAGCAATCCTTTTCCCCACCAGCTCCGTGGCAGTCAGTGGCATCTCACCAGGGACACTGCTCCAGCCTTTGGCCTCTCTGCTAGAGAACAGGATTTTTCCTCCCACGGGAGTTTCACTTTGCTGCTCCCACAGTAAATTCCATAATCCAAACGGGCTTCTTTCATGCAAGCCGTGGTGGGCTGTTTTCCTTCTGTAGAAACTCCCAAGGGGCTGAGCTTCACCCCATCCCAAAATCTTGAGTCCCCCGTTACACTAGTGCTGCTGAGCCAGAGGGATCTCCTATATATGCAGGTGTAGGGACAGGTTTTCCCCCTTAGTTTACTACAGTGACATTTCTCAATGAAGTACAGCACTTCTGCCTGGTAAACAGAAGTCCTGCTGCCGTCATGCTCTGCTTATATTCAGGTCTTGTTATACCAAAATACTAATTACTAGACACCAGTTGTTCTTCTAAGAAACTAAGTCAACACACATTTTGCATCAACAAATAAATGCTGATTGGTAGAAGTAGCCGTACCAAAGAGCAGGAATAAACACTAGGAACTCTGTTTACAGTTGTCATGTTTTTATGTAAGTCATTACTTTAAATGTGCACTGTTAAATATCCCATTTTGTGGTACAAATGGCTTTTCAGCTATTGGAATCAGTTCCTGTTTCTCGTTTCCAGATTTTTGAATATCCATTTCAGTGCCACTGGACAGTATTTCTGTAGTCTGCTAAGATTTCCCCTAGATGTTGTTCATTGCAGCATTCTTGGTGGATGTAAAAAGCACTACTGAAATTTTAGGTTGTTATTAACAGTATCATTTACACAGAAAACACATTGAGTAAAAAATGGAGATATTACTTATTTTGAAAAACAATTTACCCTTTTATCCCATCACTACACCACTTGGAGCCACATAATCCTTCTGACCAGCATAGAAGATAATGCATCCTTGTTATAAGACATTAGGAACTGATGCTTTTATTAAGTTGACCTTGTTTTGCTGCTTCAGAAGAATTTTGGTGGACCACTATAAAATCTTTTGGGAAAACACATGTGATCTTTGTGTTTGTCGCTTACATGCTGTAAAACATAAGGCCTTTCTCCTGCTTTGACATTTGGAGACTTACAGCTGTCTATTTGATTAAGAAAACTCATTAGAGAAGCTCAGTGATTGGAATATTATATCTGATATGAACATTCAAATAAAGAGAATGAATGTGTATTTGAAACTGATGGCAAACATCTCTCCTTGGTTCCTTGGATTTAGGTGCTGATATTGTGGTTTGGTGAGCTGTGTAGCTCAGCAAGTGGCAGAGGGTTTGACTTAGGCAGATTTGTGACTTCTTATATTTAAAGATGTTCCTTTTAAACTGTGTGGTTTGAATGAGAGGGAGAAGGACTTTTAGATCTTTTTTCTCTAACAGGCCAAAGTGAGAAGATATTTGCTAGGGACATGTGATGGTAAAGAGTCAAAGTAAATTGAGTAAGCTGACTGAATGCTATTTTAGACCATCATATGCAAGGGAACTTAACATACTTTCTTCTGTTTGCAGGAATAGACAATCTCTATGAGAGGGCTCTTCACATCCGCAAACTCCTCCTTACTTTGCCCAGGTCGGTCCTTATAGTGATGAGATACCTCTTCGCCTTCCTCAACCAGTAAGTCCTTTATCATTCTCCAAGCTACTGTATATTTGTCTGCCTTCCTCTGCTGGCGTTGAAGTTCTTTGGGTTTAGTCATACTCTATGTAGAATTTACATTTAAGCTCCATGCAAAAGCTGATCTTCTAATTGGCAATGAAAATAGAAGGAAAACACCAGTTTTCATTCAAATTAAAATTCCAGTTGTGCAAAACTGAGCAAGGTTGTAATAAGACAGATTAACGTGTTGTCTGAAATGGGGAGTGCATGATACAGCATTAAAGCTGATAACAAAATAAGCTGATAAGAAAAATAACAAACTGTAACTATATTAAAAATAATTTAGGTAATTTAAAAGTAGATTTTTTTTTCCTTATCTTAAGCTGATTTTAATCTCCTCATGGGAAAAATAAACAGTATATTCAAGCAGCACAGGCACTGCATGCTACCTATTTGATTCTAGGCACTGCTAGGGTGAGACTTTGTGTTGCTGCTCCTATTTTCTGGTAATAGGGTTACCAGTATAGAGAATATACTGGCAATATCCCCTGTGTATGCTTTGATATAAAGTAGCTTGGTTCTCACATTGCAAAACATAGGCAGCTGCTGCAAGGAGGGTTGTGTGAGAAAGGGAAAGTGGCGTCTGTGTCTTCATCAACCCAGAAAAACTTTTTCATTCTCAAAGAGAAAATAAAAGACAGGTTGGGCAATTGCACTGTGTTTCTCCCTCTAGTCCTTCACAGCCCTCTCCGGTTTTGCTGACCCCAGTATTTTCACTGCAAATTTTGCTTCTTGTGCACTTTGCCCTGATTCTAGCTTGTCACTTTCTGGTGCCATATTGTGTGTTTCCTGTTATATCTGTTTTCATATTGCCCTTTTCCCCTTTTTTTTTTTCTAAATTTGCCCTCTGCTGATTCATTCTGTCTTTGTGACCTTCCCCATTTCGTCCATCCTGTCTGTTCCTATAGAAACAAGGTCCTTGCAGCCAGGTTACGTGTGCGTGCCTGTATTCACAGCTGCTCCCATTTCCTTTCTTCTAGTAATTTCTGAACCACTTTGAAGCAATATTTAAAAGAGGGGCAGAGATCTGAAGTTTTATGAAAATAACCACTCATTGAAAACATTAATTCATCCCTCAGTAGTGACACTGTGTAATTATCTCATAAGCTTATATCGCAGCTTCTCCTCTACTTAGTCATACAGATTGGCCAGAGTTGTGCAACATAGTACTTGTTACATGGTCATGTTAGCTCCATCTGTGCTCTCCGCAGGAATACAATTCAGAAAGCAGGCTAAATCTCATGTGCATCCACAGGAAAAACATTCCCATAGTCGGACTTCCTACAAATCCAGTTCTGCTTTTCACATATGCAGTTAGGTCGGCTTGGCCACATGAAGTCATCGGACCTCGTGGCTTGACCTCATCTGGTCTAGTGTCCTGCTCAAAGCTTCTAAAGTCAGATAAAGTCGCTCAAGGCTTTGTCTTGACTTCATGAGCACCAAGTGGATGGGGAATAATCAATTCTCTTGACCTGCTGGCTTTGCTTTTCCTAATGCAGACACATATGTAACTAGCCTTCATCGCTGGAAGACACACTGCTGAACCACATCCAACTTCTTGTCCAAGAAGTACTGTTCCCAGTGCTTTTCCTTGGGAGCTGATATCTAAGAGTCAGCTCCAGACTGTAATAATACATGGGATTAATTCATCCCACTGGCAGGACTTTGCATTCATTCTTGTTGAAATCCCTGTTCATCCATTCCTCCATCTTGTCAAGGTCCTTCTAAGTGGTAACCCTGCCTTTTAGCATATCTGCTGTCCCTCACAGTGTGGCATCATCTGTAAGCTGGCTGAGTGTGCGCTCCATCCTGTTGTCTGGGCTATTCATGAAGATGTTGAATAGTATCAACCCCAATATTGAGCACTGAGGAGCACAACATGTTACTACCAGCCACCAGAAGAACTTCACATGTTTCAGGATGCTAATCTTTTTTACACATTCTTGTACAAATATAATAAAGGCTGAACCACCTTATAAATCAGTAGAACAAAATGTCTCCAATTAACAGACAGGATATGATAAGAAATCATGGCATAAGAAAGAGGAGAGCATGATTAATTTTACAAGCTAGTTATGAAGTGAGTCATTTAGGTTTGCCTCTTCAGTTTGTATACTTTGTACATGTACACTCTATAAAATTCCCTTTCTAAAGGGAATATGATGCTGTATTTAAACACAACCAGCCATACTAATTCATATGCTGCTTCAGAGTGCAGAACAACACTGCAGTAAAGTGCTTCAGATTCTGTTTGACTGGCCCTGCACAGAACCACTGAAAAGCCAGCATTTCCACTAGAAATGCTAATGCTTTTTAACAAGGGAATAAAGAGCAACTTCTCAATTAAAATCAAAATTGAAAACCAGTAATGTTAAATTTCCTGGAGATAAGGATACCTTGTAGAAGTTGGTTAATAAGAACAACCAAAGCTTTTTGTTTGGTTGCTTCCAAAATGAAACCCCTATGGAAGTTCACGGGCAGAAGGCAAGGTGCTGGGGGGTGAGAAACAGAAACCAGATGATCCCAAGGGTCTCTTCCAACCTAGATGATTCTATGATTCTATGATTCTATCCAGGAACTTACCTGCCTCCAGTTCAGTCTGCCCAAGTGATATAGCAGATTGATGGGAGAGATGCATCAGGGTCTGATGAGAAATGATAAGCATGATCCACTTTGGATCCAGTCCACTTGGGCCTCCAAGGATAAGCACTGATGGGATAGAAGCAGCAGCAGCTGATGCATTTTACAGTAGCCCATTAAGTCAGTGTACACAAAACACAGAAGTGTAGGAACACAGCCATCTACATACATACATGTGCTGTAAACTCACTTTATAATGTCTATAGCCTATTGAAAAAAATCCCCCATTTTTTAGTTTGTTGTGTTATTTGGGATTAAGTGTCAAGGAGAACAGGAAATCTCTAAGTTGTGATGAAAAATAAAGTTTCTCTGGTTTTCAGAACAAGGTTAGTTGCAGTGGAAGAGTCAATTTTTCTTGATTTTTCTTTTATAACAGCCTTTCACAGTACAGTGATGAAAACATGATGGATCCCTACAACCTGGCTATTTGTTTTGGGCCAACCCTGATGCCTGTTCCAGACATACAAGACCAGGTGTCTTGTCAGGCACACGTGAATGAGATAATCAAAACTATCATCATCCATCATGAGGCTATTTTTCCAGATGCTAAAGAACTTGATGGCCCAGTGTATGAAAAATGCATGGCTGGAGATGACTACTGGTAAGTCAGAATATTACCCTTCTGTCTCCTTACCAAAAATCATTAGACTGGTTGTCCGGATAAATCCTGATACAGATATGATACAGAATGACTTTTGCACACAATAGAAGTATGAAGATAAAAGAGAAGAATATTTAGGTTCATAGAGGAAAGTGTTGGCTGTAAAATACATGAAGCAAAGTTAATTATAATGAGGTTCCCTACAACGTTTTGTGGAGGAAGCTACCCTTGTGTTCAGCCAGACACAGCCAGAATTCCAGGTGTACAATGCAGAGCACACAGCCAGAAGCTGGCTTTCTGACTGTGAACAATCTTAACAAATCTCAGCTTATGGTACCTTTCCCCTACTCCTTCCCTATCTTAGCAGCACAGAGACCTTTTTCATAAGTGAAAAGATTCAAAGGTTCTGGGAGCTTCTTAATAACTGAAAATACTTGAAAGAGAGGTGTGTAGACTTCTTCAGTAGTTGTGTATTCATAGCATGTCAGGAGAATTATGTTGCATATAACTTTATAACATTGTAAGAATGACTTTAAATAATCCTGTGGGGGTGGCACATTTTTGATATGCGTGGAGGACGTCATTTACCCCCAGTGGACTGGGGAAGAAAGATTAATTTAATTTTTCTGGATTTAATGCCCACTGAAGCATCCTTTTCATGCTGTGGTTCCTCTCTCTGCACGGCCTTTTGTTTCCCTCCAGTGACAGCCCCTACAGCGAACACGGTACATTAGAGGAAGTGGACCAGGATGCCAGTACAGAGCCCCACACCAGTGAAGACGGTATGTCCCTTACATTACTGTGCCTTTGATAGGAATAAGTTTTACAGGTGTTTCATGCAGGAGACCTTCTTCCTTTCCTAATTGTGTCTTATTTGAAAGAAGCGGATTTCAGTCCTGGTGGTCTGTAGCAAAGCCGACTTCTTTAATCTCTGTTTGTGTGCTTTTTCACTTTGATTCATGTGTGTTTGGCCAGCTGTTTCCTTGTTCTCTCCTGATTTGTCCAGTCACAGGAAGGGCAAGAAAGAAACTGTTTCAGTCAGCACATATTATTTTCTGATATAATGTTACATTTTTAGTGACTCTTTATCTTTTGTCTGCAAAAGCTAAACTTATTAAAAGTATGTCTTTAAATATTTCAACTGAGGGATATTTGCCATTCAGTGGGCTGTATTTTGATATAAATTTAAAAGCTGTTCCATCTAAAGGATTTATAAATAACTGAAAAACATGTGTGTACTCGATACAGCGAAACTTCTGAACAATAGTCATTTGCTATAAATATTAATCATATATACTCTGACAGTTCTGGGTACAATAGATATCCATGAAAAATTTGATGTATCTCTATTATATCAATTCTTTTTAGCCAGATTTCCTAAAGGTGTATTTGACTGTGACGTATTTCAGCTGCACCATCCTACAGATGTCCCTCCCAGTAACTTCTGCCCGGTTTCAAGCAAATGTAACAGGTGTAAAGAGGTGTGAAAATTGCTAAATAACTACCATTTTGCTGGCAATTAGTAGCCAGTTAGCGGTGAAGGATTAAGAGTATCAGTAGAGAAGAGCTGCAGTGTCAGCTCACTCCACATGTGGCCAGCAGGCAACCCAGAGAGAGAAGCCAGCGCACGTGCGCTTTGCACAAGCAGAAACAAAAGCTGCCCCTTGTCCGTCTCAGAGGATGTGTGGAAGGAGGAAGAGGAAGAGACAGAGAGGGGGAAAGGGGAGGAAAAGAGCTCCAGGAGAGAAGGAAATTTATTTTTTTTTAAAAAAAAAGGATATCAGAAGGGATACTGGTTAGGAGCTGGGATGATTGCCATAGGGGAACAGGAAGGTGTATCTATAGGAAACCTGGCTACACTGGTCCCATTGCACACAGAACAATGTAAACAGTGGTTCCACTCTAGCTGTGCCCGTCCGCTCTGTCACGTAGACAAGCTGTCAGTGACAGATTGCCTGTCTCTTCCCCTTCGCCGCAGTGAGAAGGGGCAGGCAGAGTCTATCAGTGCAGTTGGGTGGGCAGGCGGCACAGAAATGGGGGAAAACTGAGGATAGCAGAGAAATCATTGTAAATCTTCTCTCTGGGGCGTATACCCATGCCTGCATCCGCACCAGGAAATACTGACAGATTTACAAGTCAGCCTGTAGGTAGGTTCCTCTTGACAAGCTCTGTAGAGCTAAATCCACCGTCTTTATATAACACAGCTCCACTAAACGGTGTGAACAAACTCATAATTGCACTTTATTTTTCCAAGACAGTATAAGAGTTCCTTCTTCCATTGGAGGTACGAAGCAAAAGCAGAAGCTGCAGAAGTCTGTCTGTCTCTCTACTTCACTACAAGTGAAGTAGTGAAATGCAGGTGACACACCAGTTCAATATACTGGGGCCAACTTCGGGGTCCCACGGCCAAACTGAGACATAAAGGCCCAAGTGGGCATGGAAAAAGAAGTGCAGCTTTTCATCAGCAATCAAAAGCAGTTACTTCAAAACCATGCTCAGGAAAGATTAAAACATCAGCAGGATCCAGAAGGGCAGGACCATGGCATCACACAGTGCATCGCTTGTGCCTTGATAATCGTGGGCTCTCCCCCATCACTGTGTTGTTCTAGTAACAGTTTTACATTCCTGTTGTGGTGCTACCTGTGTTACGACTGTGTCATTGGTGGAGACAAACCCTGAAGAGAATAGCTGTCAACAGGACAGAGTTCTGTTAAAAGATTTAGCTGGCTTTTTGTTCACCAGATTGGCCAGCAATTTAATTCAGGTTGCCCTATCGCACCTTTTTAATTTATTCAGTGCCAAAAGGAAGTGTTTACAGTGAAATAATTGTTAGCACAAAAATATTTGTAATCTAGGGAAGTACTGCTGCAGAGATAAACATTAGGAAGCCTGCATCACGTACAGAGCAGTGTTAGCCTTTGGTTCTCAACCTGCAAGCTCTAACCCATTTTTTTTCCATGGATGTGGCTTTTCATTACAGTAGCACATTTTTGTAATGTAGGTTACAGGTTTTAAATGACATGTGTTCACCATCTCTTTGCACATACATTTATGTTTGGCCTTCAGACAATTCATTTTATAAAATGTTTTTAGTACCAATATGAGAGTAGGTGAAAAGTTTTCAGTTTGCACATTGAACTTCATGAGAGTCGCTGATTGACCTGTGGTAAACAACAAAAAAAAAAGTTTCCACTAAAGAGTACTTTGTGGGGGTTAATGTGATTGATTCATTGATTATAAGCTGGATGCATCACTGCCAGCTGTATGTGGAGAGAGAGAAAGGGAGGCGCAGCATTGCTGCTGTATTGATCGGACACGTGGTACTTACGTATTTCCCTTTGTTAGAAGATGGAAGAAGCAGATTCTATAACTGTAATTTTTTTTTTTTTTTAATGTTGAAAATCAGATTAGTTTTATGCTAAAACGTGGTATACATATGCAAGACCAAGCATAGGAATTACGGGGTTGTTGAAACATAATCCAGAGGCTATAATCAAAAGCAAAAGAATTTATTTTTCTATTTTAGTTATTGTTGTTATAAGAATTATTGTTGTATAAAGTTAAACTACAAGTGAATCTCTCTGTGCCTACTAGAATAAACCCATCTGTAGGGTCTGGCTCAGTAGCACTAGAAATGTTTAATTACAATTTAGAAAACAACAAGACTTTTTAAAAATTAAAAAAGAAATTATGTCTGCAGAAGTAAAATCTGGTAGCTTGGGGAAAAGAAGGCTGGAATTTATAAATACTTCATAACTGCTTAATTTTAAGCATATAAATCGTCATTTCTTTTTAAAGTTACTAGTGTTCATATATTTCTGTTGATGACTGGAAAGGGAAAAGGGAAGGAGATTCATTTTACTGTAGTGTTTTCAGTCTTTTTTAAATGTGCAGGAAGTATCCCTACTAAGGAAAGTACTTAAGTGTCTTCATTCTCCTGAATCTGGAAATGAAATTTGATTTGTGAAGTTCAGAACATTTGTACTCAAGCTGGGGCACAAAATAATATCTATCTGTAATTTTGCTGCAGAAGAACCTTTACCTGAAAGTTCCTCTGCAGTAAAGATTCAAAGGATATTGTTCATGTTTTGCTGAAGCAATTTTTAGAGTATTTCCTTTACCTTCAGTTTGATGGAGATTTTTTATTCTTGTTGGAGGCATATGGAAAACGGTGACTATGTTTGTTTTCAAAGGAAGTAAGAGAGAATTTCCTGAGGAAGTTAAACAGATGGGTTTCTCCTGGGAAAACATACATACAATTAATATCATAGTGTTCATAGATATCTCATAAACATAGGGTAAAAATTGAGGTGGTAGTTCTGCTGGAAACAAAAATTACAGGGGCACGTAAGACTGTAAGTTACTGTGTCCCCAGCACGTAGTAATTTTCCTTCTTTTCAGTAGCACATGCTGTGATCGACACTTTTCCAAATTCTCTTCTGTCAACACCTTGCAACATTGCTTTGCTTTTGCCGTGCCCCAGTGGGAGCACTGCTGTCCTGAGGACAGGACTTGGAGACTGCGAAGCCGCTCTTCTCTGATGGGGTGCAGAAGAGGATAAACACACCGGGAGGCAGCGTCTTCCCAGGGAGTTCGAGGACATAGTGTATTCCCGACAGCCAGGGTGCATCTGGGAGAGCTGAGGAAGAGCAGAGCAGCAGCAAAGCCCCCCAAGAAGTGTAGGGGATGGTCTGCCCTCTTTTCCTTAGCTCCTTGTGCCCTGAGGCGTGGAGGGCAGCGCAGTGCCATTTCAATGCTGTCACCTCTGTAGGGAGGTTGGTGCTACATCTGGTGCTCCAGTCACAAAAATAAAATTAGCACTTATGTTTCCTCTGCCCTTCCTGCTCTCCCAAGCTGTTGGATCTGGACAGCTCTACTTGGCATCAAACCTTGATTTTTAAGCCCACTGCAACATAACGCATCTTCAAACGGCAGTAGTAATCATCACAAACTTTGGGGGTCATGAGTAAAAAAGTGAAAACAGAGCTGGCTGATTAACAGAGTCCCAGAAGCTTTTCCCACAGTTCTTCAGTTTGTCCTAATTTTTCACTTCCATACCATTGCCTGAGTCACTAGAGATGATAGCTGGTGAGAGCCTGTATGTCATCAAATACTTCTTGCTATTGTGGGTGAATGCCCCCAGGTACGGACAGAGCAGTGCAATTACGTTTCCCTCTGAGCTGCCAATTTTACTGTTAGACATTCAGTACCACACAGAATTTGAGTTACAGATCCCAAATTTAGCTTTCATCACCTTTGCTTTTCTGGAAACGCTTGTCTGTCTTTCAGTAACCTTGATATTAAATGGCTTAGCTTTTCAAAATGCATTTATTTCCAGGAGTAACTGTCATGGTACTTTGGTTTGAACTGTTAAGGCTTGACCTGTAACAAGGTGAATTACCAATTAAGTACAGTCTCAGTGCTGTTTGCTATAGGAAGGTTCTCTCCATGTAAAAGCAACGTTCAGCAAAGAAAATGCCCCTTTCAAAACAGTAAAACCTGTCTGCACTTATTTCTGGTTCCATTAAGAAAACTGTGTGAGATCTACTAGGCACCCCTCCCTGAGGAGGTAGGATTTGTTACCCAGGCAATCTAACGAACGTGTCTAAAAGTCACATCCATTATGGGTACATTACCAATTCATGCAGCTGGTTCCACTGGGGCAACTGCCTTCAGACCTCTGGGAATGTCTGTGAGTCTTACAGGCAATGGAAGGGTACAAAAACCAGATTCCCACCGTGCACCACACTTAGATTAGCGTAATTCCACTGAGGGAGAGAGAACTATTTCTAGTTTAGTCCATTAATTTGTAAATAGAAAGAATTCTGTAGTCAAATGAGGGATACTGTATGGTCTGTTGAAATTAGCAGAGAAACGGGCAGTCCCATAGCTAATCAGTGTAGGAGTTTATCAATCAGTCCAGTACCCGTGGCCATTATCAGTTAGCTTCAGAGGATGTCAAAGGAAAATATGCACAGGAAATTTGGGATTTTCTTACTATAAAGCTTTTTTGTTTGATTGGAGGGTTGGTGGGGTTTTTTGCATTTTAAAGTATTACCCATTAGTGAGTGTCTGGCTAGCTGAAATCTGGGAGCTTTTGTTTCTGAATACTTGACCCACTCTTTCATAGCCCGTAACTTAACTGCAGTCTGGGAACAGTGTGCCCATACAAACCTCTGCTGCTTCTCAATCCTACCTCATCCCAGTAATACCTTCTTATAACGAATTCCACAAGCAACGTGCATGATACGTGTGAAAACTGCGTTCTTTTGTCAGTGTTAACATTATTGCCATTCAGTTTAATATCCCCTTCCTAAACACCATGCAAGATAAACAGGCATGTTTAGTTTTATTTCTTTTTGTTTGGCAACAGTGTCTTTCCATGCCTGTAGTTGCTTTGTCACATCTGTACTTTCTATTAGAGAGAGACTCTAGATAGAGTAGAAATGAAAACAAGATTGTATATTAGAATGTATCGCTGAAGTTTTCCTAGTCTTCCGGACTGTTTCTTTCTATGTTATCTTTACATTTTCTTTTCTTAAAAACACGAAACCAAGAAGCCTGTCACCCCCTGCCCACCCACCAGGGAATGCCTGCCAGTGAGCCATCCAGTAGCGATGCATTTTCAGGAATTAATACTGTTCTTGCTAGATTCTTATTTGCCTTTATATAATCGAAGTCATTTCTGCCAGCGTACCTTACTTTTGCATTTGTAACAGCGAATTCCCCATCCCACTGTGTGCCGTCTCTGGGAAGTTTCTGAGTTGGTGAGTCCTAAACACCCTGCAGTTCATCACTGATGGGTGCTCTTAGCGTGACTGCAGAAGCAGCGAACAGCGAGACAGCCTTCTGCAGGCTGGGCAAGTTATTAAAAAAAAACAGCTGCAAACTATAACCTCAGTAAAGGTGCTATCATTATGTTTTCGTGCTGCAGGATAAAGTTAATTTTAAAAAGACATACCTGCAAAAAATGTTGTCATAAAGGGACAGTGGATTTCATTACAAGCCTGGTTCTTTGGGGAATTACAACCTCAGCAATTTTAATTTGCACCAGACAGAAAGCTGCTATGCTAGTCATTACCCCAGATGTTAATTTCCATCTAAATATTGCTCTAATTATGTGAAGAAGTTTGTCATTTCAGGGACTCTGGGTTATTGGAATCTACAAAGTGTGTGATTTTTAAACCTGTATTTTGCAGGTTTTCCTTTATGTTATGAGACTGCGGTAACGAATTTTAGTCCGTTTGAGCTCAGGTGGTTTTGGTTTTGTGCAGAAGAAACTAGAGGTTATTAAAATCACAGCTGTTTCCCTGATGCCTAGGCAGAGCTCTGAAGATACCTGCAGGCAGACATTCAGCAGGGGCTCTTCACTGACATCAGGAGGTTTCTGACCCAAGCGTAGATTACAGGATGGAGTCATTACTAGTGTAAGGCTGAATTTACGAGAATACCGAGGGAAGATTAGCCAGGACTGCTGGAAACAATGTGTGACTTCAGAAAATACCAGCCTCCCCTGCAGAAACCGGAGGAACTTGGGATGTTGGAGCAGGCAGAGCTGCCTTAGGCAACTTCAGGCCACACAGGGACTGCCCCTGTGGAGGAGTCATCCTTAGGCGGTCTGGAGCTGTCTGCCTCACTCAAAAAGGGTGTTAAAGAAGCAGATTGAAGCCCTCGGCTTCGGTGTTGTGTAAAACACTAGGTTTTCACCAGGTCTGCACACTCGTCATGTGAACGACGGGAATCTCGTAGCCCAGTTGGGCAGTGCATCCCTAGTCCTGCACAAGGAAATCCTGTCTTCCTTCCTTTGCCACCGCAGCAGTTAAAGGCACTCCCGGTTACTTTTCCTTTGTCACACTGCTTCCTCAGACCTCGGATTACTCATCTGGGTTTGTTCATCTTATTTTCGGAGATCTTCATTGCCTGGCCTCCATCCCACTCCCCAGCCAAGAAGGAGCCCTTGCAGCAGGAGGCGGAGGCCCCTCTCCCAGCAGCAGCTATTGTAGCATTTGAATAAGCTGTTGTGTTTTCTGCAGTTGGCGAAGCAGCTCAGATGTTTCACACTTGGGACACAGATTGATGATGTTTCTTTGCGAGGGACATATCATAACTACTGCCTGCAGTCTGCCTTAGCTCAGTTGATCTCTGTCAGCTCTGCTCAATATGAATGAGCGCTGAGAAAATGCAATAAATGGGTTTTATGAAACCAAAGTGAGCAGATAAGCCAGTGTGGAATCTGATATCCGTTCTTCTTCCATCCCTACCCAGAATGCGAGCCCATAGAAGCTATAGCCAAGTTTGACTACGTTGGAAGATCTGCGCGAGAACTCTCTTTCAAGAAAGGAGCTTCCCTTCTGCTCTATCACCGAGCGTCTGAAGACTGGTGGGAAGGGAGGCACAACGGAATTGATGGCCTCGTCCCTCACCAGTACATAGTGGTGCAGGATATGTAAGCAGTGTCTGGTGTGACAAGGGTCTTGGCGGGGTGTAAATACATGCTGAAGCAATAAGCAAAGTGATTTCCAAATGGGACAGTGGTTTGAAGGCTCAGATAGATTAAACATTTTCTTTCTATGCAGGATGCCTCTGTCTTTATTGTCCCGAATTGACGGCTCTTAATCAAAAACTACTACAAGGCTAAGCCACTTTGTTTATGGATATGTTCCCAGTACATTGAGATGGATGATGCTGCATCTATTTTAATTTGATTGTCTCTTTGTAGCAATTGCTGACATTTAACTTCAGAATAGCAAGGGCTGGAGAAATGCAGCCCTCAACTCTTGTTTTACAGTATTAAGATGTGCTTTGCCAAGGATGACAAAGTTCTTCGTTACGTTACAGAAAGGTTACACTCAAAATGTAAAGAGCTCAGTAAACAGAAGGATTAGAACAGAACAAAGCAATTTTTGGAGATGTGGAGGGGCTGCAGTGCATTATAACATGCCTGCTTTTCTTAAGGGGATTAAAATCTGGGGGTGCCAAGAGGCTCTCTGTCACACTTATCTCACTGACTTCTCATCTCACCATGTGTGTTCCGTTCAGGGATGATACCTTCTCAGATACACTGAGCCAAAAAGCAGACAGTGAGGCCAGCAGCGGACCCATAACTGAGGACAAGTCGTCATCAAAGGACATGAACTCTCCCACTGACCGTCACTCTGACATGTATTTAGGAAGGTAAGCTTGAGCTTTACATGTTTTCAGTAGTACAGCTCACAGATCGGGTGACACAGCAATGGCTTCTCCACATGCTTATGGTGGGTCACTACAACTTGTCCTCTAACCACTTCTTCATTGGTGCAGGCAAAGAAAGAGGTCAGAACCTCCACCTCCTCTGAGACGCCCCGGCAGGAGCAGTGACGGTCACTGCCCAGTACACCCACCTCACCCTCTCTCCAACTCGTCCATGGAGCTGGGTTCCCCCAACCTGGCAACTCACTGCAGCCCCAGAGCCCTCCTTCAAAATCGCAACCTCAATGCTGACAGCCCGGAAAGGAGGCGCAGACCTGGACACGGCAGCCTCACTAACATCAGTAGGCACGACTCTCTGAAGAAGATCGATAGCCCTCCGATTAGAAGATCTACATCATCTGGCCAGTACACGGGTTTCAATGACCATAAGCCACTGGACCCAGAATCAATAGCTCAGGTTTGTGTCTTTTTTATTTTCTATCACTCTCTGATTTTCTGAGGAGCAAGTCTCAGTGAATAGCATAGCACAGAGCACGTACACTGCTGCAGAATATCCTACTTAGCTTTTTAAAGAGTGCATGTGAAAGAAGGAGCAT
>JAHREE010000122.1:302456-334457 GCA_033628505.1 Tringa tobata
GGCTTTGGCACTGTAATATTCATTAAAGGGAGGGTGGTTGGCAAATTAACTCATGCATTTTTCGCCCCCTCCCCCTGCTCCTCCTCCGGCGCTCTGCGTTCGGTGGCAGCCGGAGTGACGAGCCGCTCTCTCTGTGCTCTGACCCAGGACATCGAGGAGACGATGAACACGGCGCTGAACGAGCTCCGCGAGCTGGAGCGGCAGAGCTCGGCCAAGCACGCCCCCGATGTCGTCTTGGACACCTTGGAACAAATGAAAAACACCCCCACCCCTGCCACCTCCACCGAGTCGCTCAGCCCTCTCCACAGCGTGGTTTTAAGGAGCTCCGAGCCTCAGATCCGCCGTAGCACTAGTTCTTCCAGTGACACCATGAGTACTTTCAAGCCCATGGTGGCCCCTAGAATGGGAGTGCAGCTGAAACCTCCCGCTCTTAGGCCAAAACCTATTGTTCTTCCGAAAACAAACCCTAGCATCGGGCCTTCCCCGCCTTCCCAGGGTCCAGCCGACAAATCTTGCACAATGTAGAGAGCTCAGCCACCCACGGTGCCCGGCTGGGGTATGCTAGGGAAAGGGATGGATTAACGATAGAAGTCAGGGCTCCATAACATCCTTTGTTCATGTTTGTAACTGGAGAGGAGGCTTTGTTTTTCAGTGTTTTTGAATGTATTGTCTGAAAGTAGCGACATTAACATGGGCATTTGTATTTTGTATGGTTTCAATTAAAAGAAAAACTGGACAGTTGTGCATCCTTTTAAAAAACAAACATAGACTTACTTGAAAACTTGATGCTGCACCATTTGTAATAAAACCAACACAGATCACAAACAGCTTGCCACGTCGTACCATACTTCACAGTCTTACTGTAGCTATATAATAACAGATCCTGCACAAAACTAAGGGGTGGGGGTGGGGGTCAGGGGAGGTGGGACCTCTTATTTCTGAGTCACCAAACCAAATCTCAAGCAGGTTAGTAAGAGCTGAAATCTAGCATGTGAGGATTAAGTGTCTGTGTGGAATGTCTAAGTTATCTCAGGCCACATTTCTTACTTAAGACACACCAAAAAAAAACCAACAAACCAACCACCAAACCCTCACAGCTCTCACAGTTGGCACCGAGTTTTCGCTTTCTTGTTGGCAGTCTCACAAGAGACAAGCGCTGGACGGATCTGGAGATCACATGGCTCTCACCAATAAAAAGCAGCATTCCAGGTCACAGCTAAAGCACATCTCCAGAAACTCCTTTTGCTGTCCTCTGTAACAGTGTACCTTTTCCCGTGAAGCTAGACCTTCATTCCCTGATACCGCATTTTTTGCAAAAGCTAAATTCGTTTAGAATTCATCCTTGAGTGAGCCAGGCTCTGGGGAGTACGTGAACCTGTTGGTCCATTAGGCCGGCTGATAGGCGATTAAAAGGATCAACTACACAGTAATTCAGCAAAGTGTCCCATTGACTTTATTGCTCCATGTCCAATTAAAGACATGACTTGAGTGGCAATAGTCGTAGTTCTGCCCTGACCCCACTCCCCCGGCTGCGTCACCTCCTTGGTGGCACTGGCGGCAGCAGGACGGGGACTCTCTGACGAGGGGCCAGCGATGCGGGGGCCACCCGTGGGACAGGCAGACGAGTTCCTGCCACCGAGATTCGAGCTGACTAAAAGTTTTCCACAACCACTTTTTCCACCCCCTCGCTGCCATTCCCCTTTTTATGTTAGATGCCAGAAAATCAGTACCTTCCTTACGTCCCTGTGAGTGACGCCTGTCGCCTTTGCTTAGCGCTCTGTTGTTAACCTTCCTTCGGCGTGAACTAAATGTACAGCTGTTTTGCACATTGCAACAATAAGCCATATTATTATTTCTGTGAATACGCTTTCTGACATCCCATCAATAAAATAAGTTTCAGTGAAGAAGACCAGGGGTCAGGGAGGGGAATAAATCCATTGTGGCCCACCTAGAGGGGTACAACTGGCTTGAAGTAATATCTTATCTTTTCCACGTGTTATTTTAAAAGCTCACCGTTGGAAAGCTTGAAGTTGTACCCCTCGCTACGCATAAACAATTGAGTACGGGCGGGGAAGACAAGTGACAGAATTTGATGGACAAATTTGCCGAGGCGACAGGAGTAATTTTTTGTTGATATTGGGAAGCAACTTACTCCTGCTCTGGTTTACACCCTGTGGGTAGGTGACGCCAGGCCCCAGGTGTGAGAAGCACCCCACGAACCGCCTCCGAGAGCCAAAGTGCTCCTGGCGTTCGCAAACCCATCGCAATCCAGCCGCGGCCTTCACCCCCATCTCGGTTAGAGGCAAAGTCTCAATCCCCCCCTCCAGCCGACGGCCCAGTGCCCACCAGTGACCCCCTGGCCCTCCTGCCAGCCTGGCCCCAGCTGCAGACCACTGCTGGGCCATAGGGGCCGCTCGCTTGGTCGGGACCAGAGATATTTTCAAGCAGTAGTTTCCCCGCCCAGTTTACTAGAATCAGCGGAACAAACTGGAATTTCAGCTTTCATTTCCGTGCAGTTTTAGTCTAGCGTTTTTAAATTAACCCACCCGGCATAATTGAGATGGATACCTGTATCTTTAAATTGCATAGGGAATTTTGTATGTTTAAATAACTGTACTGGACTCCATAATGCTTATATTAGAAATTGTTTAGCAAAAGAAAATATTAGAAACAGTGCATTTAGTGAATGCATCCACTTAGTGCATTCACGCAGTTAAATGTGTAGTTTGATGGTTATTATAGATACTTAAAAGTATAGTAAGTGGATATGTAACAGGAAAGACTGCTACAACTACAGGCGTACTAAAGGGTAACTCCTGCACACCTAATCCAATCAGTATTGTCCTTTACTGTCAAGTTTGATAAATTGCAGTACTGGTAGCTTCCTGCTTGTTGACTGTTACCTAATTGTGTCAATGTACATCTGTAGTATGTACATGTGAAAGTGCCTTTAAATTTTAGAGGAGCTTTAGCCTTGCTCTTGTACTGTTGCATTTCCATTGCATCCTTCCCTGTTCGTGTATGGCTGCGTTCCCATCGCATTCCTTCCACTCTCAAAGAACAAATAAAAACATGGAAATTTCACAGTTCTGGAAGAGAAATGTACTGTTAATCTGTTGTGACAATGCACTTTTATGTATAGTACTGTACATTTTTGGCATGTACCATTACAAGCTTCAGTATACATTCAGGTTTGTTCCTCATAGTGTATCTTTATAATAAAGAAGATAGTTCTGTCTGTGCGTGTAGTTTTGCTGGGTGAACCACTGTGTCTTCTAACGTGGATTGTCAAGCTACCTTTACCTTCCACAAAGGGGAAACAATCAGCATCCCCCAGCCACATCCACTCCACTCTGCAGCAGGTCCCATCACCATCTTGGCCTCAAAAAGTGCATGTTCCCAGATGGACTCCTACCTAACTTTAAGACCACCGTCCCTGAAAGCTCACCCAAGTCCCTTCATCCCTGAAGACCCCCATACAAAAAGCCACCAACCTGGTGTGGTTCTGCCTGAGCACCCATTGAGGGTGGCCACTCTGTTCCTGCTGCCTGTGCCCTGCCACCTGCTCCACCACCACCCTCCCACTCCCCACAGGAAAAATGGGGTGAAAGAAACCCACTCTGGCTTCCACTTTTTAAAACCATGGTCCCAGAGTGAAAAGTATAAAAAAAGGCTGACCTGGGGGCATTTCTTCTGAAAGAAGAAGGGATGCCATGGTGCTGGGCAGGGACAGGAGTGTTACAGGTAAAGGTTCTCTTCAGGCCAAGTGATGGTGGCAACACACACGCCTCCACGGCTGGCTCCAGGAACCAGGGGGGCTGTGAGCATCAGGTCAATGGTTGCACAAGAGATGTTCAGTCATGACTCAGGTGCTGTCAAAGACAGTTCCTGGGCCTGGACTGCAGGTGCCCGGACAGGCTGACCATGCCACCCAACTTACACACATTTAGGGGGAGAACAGCTGCTTGGAAACCCATTTTCAATCCTTGCTTAAAAAAGAATAAGGAACGGGAACTGCAGCTGAAGGGGCCAGTTTTAAAGCCATCTCTGGTTGGGGTTGAGGACCCCCATCTGCCCAGAGGGGAAGAAGGGAGTGGATGTTAGATGCTGGAGGGCATCAGGGCTGGAGCACCTCTCCTATGAAGACAGGCTGAGAGAGTTGGGCATTGTTCAGCCTGAAGAAGAGAAGGCTCTGGGGAGACCTTATAATGGCCTTCCAGTACCTGAAGGGGGTCTACAGGAGAGATGGGAAGGGACTCTTTATCAGGATGAGGAATAACAGTTTTAAACTAAAAGAGGGGAGCTTTAGATTAGATATTAAGAAGAAATTCTTTACTGTGAGGGTGGAGAGAGGTTGGAACAGGCTGCCCAGAGAAGTTGTGGATGCCCCATCCCTGTAGATGTTCAAGGCCTGGCTGGATGGGGCTTTGAGCAACCTGGTCTAGTGGGAGGTGTTCCTGCCCATGGCAGGGGGTTGGAGCTCGATAAGCTTTAAGGTCCCTTCCAACTCTAACTATTCTATGATTACAGGGGGACAGAGACACTGGTCACCCCAGCTCGGAGCAGGGCTTTCGTTCTTCATGCTGGGAAAGCAGCCATAATGCAAGTATTGGTTGCTGGGCTCATCCATCAGCCCGTGGTGGCAGCCTTTGTATTGCAGTGTCCAGTGACCTACTTTGGGTATTTCTTCTTGTCCCGTACTGCACAAAAGCCGATTAAGACATGCAGGAGGGGACAGCAAAGGTCACTCCTCATTCAAAGCCCTGCACAGCCCAGAGGACACGTAACCCAGTTCCCACAGCCCATACACTGCTGAGGAGAGAGGCTTCTCTGGTGGCTTTTAATCCACCTTAAAATAGATAAGAAAACACAAGAAGGGGGGAGTCCCCTCCTGTTGCATAAGGTGTTGCACTGAGCTGACTTCTTAGCTTGCTTCCAGGTTTTGTAGTGGAAGAAAGCCCGGCTCTCATGGAGCCAGCCAAAGGTTTTGGCAGGTGACTGGGGAACCGCTGACTTTACTGGCACTTGGCAAAGCAAAGGGATGATGAGTTGTTTTGCTGAGAAGAGTCTATTAACTGAAGAGGAGACGAGCAGCAGTGGCAGCAGGGTGTTTAGCTCTCAGGCCACTGCTGAAAAATCACTGTTTTAAGGCAACTGCATCTCCCTCCTGCATCCAGGCACTGCCCGGCCTGCACAGAGACCTCCTCAGCCAGCATAAGGAAACCATAGAGGCTGAGCCCAGGTTTTAAGTTCCCCTTGGTGGGGACACACAATTTATTACTTTGGGGCTCACGGGGACGTAACTGGCCTAGAAAGAGCCACTCTCTTCAATCACTGCCACCCCATAGGACAAGCCTTTACATTGGTCTGGCTGGTACTAATACATAGGGAACAACTGAAACCGACCCCAGTATTAATTAGTGATGGTACAGGATGAAAGTACCATTCTTGTAAGTGCAAATCTTGCTTTTTCCATAATTTTGGTCCTTAGGGTGTTGGGGGAAACAAACTCTATGATATATTATAATGAAAGGCCAAATAGGTTGGGAGAACAAAACTTGTGTGGTGGCACTAAGCTGGGCTTCAGAGAGAAAAGAGCAATATATTTCCTTACCTTCTCACTCCTCTGGCAGTTACGGAGAGAGTCATCAGGCCCATGTGCTGGAAGGCGACATGCCCAATTTGATGCTGCATGAGGGATTAAATCGTGTTAAAAAACATAAACTGGGTTCAGCTGAATCAGACACATCAGGTGGGGTTTCTCCCACCTTTCCCAACTGGGTTCAGCTGAATCAGACACATCAGGTGGGGTTTCTCCCACCTTTCCCAATATACACATGCAAATCAAAACCAGCAGAGACACATTTTTTATGCCTAACTGCAGTCAGCTGGGCCTGTGCCTCCCCAGTGGTGCTGCTGGAATCCCCCATCAGGCTCAGGCCATCCTTGTCACTGCAGACACCTGAGGGTGGCTTTTTTGGTCCAGAGTTAGAGGCTGGGTGGTTATTTTTTTCCTTTTTTTTAATTAACAAGCTGTATTGATTTTATATTTTTTTTCAAGTAGCGTACTAATGGAGTAAGAGTGGGAAGTACAAGGCGAAAACTTTGACCAAGAACTGCTGAGTACTGTAAAATGACTCAGTGCAACACATATTTTAATTGTTTTTGTTCCCTGCTTACCATGTTTTCAGAGATAGCTGTTACAGAAGCACACCAGCAGCCCCAGAAGCACACCAGCAGCCCCAGTAACCAGCACCAAGGTGAACACGACAGGGTTATCCACCAATACTTGCAGTTTTAAGCTGAATTTCATTTGGATGGTTCTCTCAGCTCTTTAAATGTTTTTTCCCAAACGCTGCTCCAAAAACATGTCAAAACTTAATTTCAGACCTAGTGTCAAGACCTTGTTTTCATTCGTTACACACACCACGAGGGCTAAATCAAAGTTACTCTGAACAAAATCGGTTCAGGGACGAGATTACAATTGGGGATTAAAACATGGCAAATCTGGGGCTTCCAAGTCACGTAGTTAATTCTGAACTCTCCTCCATCCCCCTTCCAAAATTACAAATTAATAAACCATTTTTAAAAGCCCATATAATTTCTCAAAAGCATAGAGCCAGATACATTGCAAAATTCCTACTGTGTGTTTTATTTACGGTTAAGAAAACACAGTCATGCGGTGTGTTGCGGGGGGAATGCCCCAGGAAGGTGAGAGGGGAGCACGGAGGCAGGCAGCGGCGAGGGGGACATGGTGCACCCCTCTCAGAGGGGCCTCCATTTTCACCGCCCCCACAGGACCACCCCTCCCCTGCACACCCAGGCCGGCAGCTCTGCGGGTCCCACACAGCTTTCTCCAGCCAGACCCAGAGCAACATTTGCCTTGATGCTGTTATTACCTCAGTCCTATTAAGACCTCAGTCTTTCCAAATGCCCCCAGCATTAAAAATGAACTTACTTTGTCAAATAGTAGAAGTTTAGGAATAATATAATTTCTTATGTACTGTATACCCAATGCTATTCGCATCTGTGTACACCCATGAGGTGTGCACATGAAAATGTATGTGTTCAGTGAAGCAGCAGCTGATTTAGAAGCTTTTCTATAGAATCCCAAGTTCCCTCTGTACCTGCATTGTAATATTGGGTCTCTGGCTTGACTTCTATAGAAATAACTTGATTTTCTGTTCATGGATCACCAGTGTTGGTGTTTGCTGTTTCATTGGCTTTACTTTTTCCTGCTTTAGAGGCATATCAGCAGGCTCGAATATTTAAATGCAATTTTTGTGCGCCCTACAGTTCCATCTCCAATATCAGGTACATTTATTAATACTCTAAAGTAAACTCAATTTTTCCAGCGATCTATTAGCAATGCTAGGCATAGAACAATTCAGTTATGCTTAATGTGGTTTTCATTCTTAGTTAAATAAAACTGATGGGAAAGCAATTCCTGCAGATAATTTCACTTTTTCCCAGCATTTCCTTTTTTGGGTGAAAAAATAAAAAGAGTTCTGCTCAGGCCTTACCAACTTCCCAGCAGCTGCTGGCCGCCCCAGACGTCAGCTGAGCAAGGTGCCCTGTTTGAGGGTGCCTGTGCTGGGTGGCACCACTACCCTGGTCCCTGCACCGTGACCTCCAGCACCCACCTCGCCAACAGCTATGGTCATAGCAACATTCGTGGGACATTCTCCCCTCTCTGTTAACCTGAGTGAGAATATTCATGAGAGTGATCAGATCTATACACCTCCTCCTCATACAGCCCGAACCCTGTGAGGGGCGGTCCAAGTAAAGCGGCATTCAAATGCCTGTAGGACTCAATCCACACCTTGCTCACTTGGAAGAGGACTGGAAGCAAAATGTGCAGCCCGTGCCATCCCTAAAAAGCTACTGGGTGTCAGACATCATCCCCGAGCCTCTTTGCTAAAGCCAACACGAGCATCTCCTGTGCCTGCAGTGGCTCTGGCTGCCCCCCTGCATCCAGGGCACCTGCTTCTTCAAAGCACTGGGAACAGTCATGTCTCAGCAGATCAAAGGAAAGATCCTCATATCAAATAAAAACCTATCAGGCAGGAAAAACACATTTGCATACAGCAGAAATCCTCCCAGAATGAGATGCTGCAATTCTGTGAAAGGAAATATAAATCATTTTGCCCTGACACTTACATGCAGCAATACCTTTCAGTGTTGCTTGCAGTACCCTGAGTAACAGCCAGGGATAACCTGGTTTGTTCATAACTTCTGTCAAGATAGTGCCGAAGCGAGATCAGTGCTCTTCTCTCCCCAGGCATTCGTAATTTGGTCCTGATCTCTCAGAAATGTTATTTGCCACATCTGCCAGCTGCGCAGCCGCGAGCCCCGGGGAGGAGGTGCCGGGCAGCCCCTGCCAGCCACCGCGCTGGCAGGGACGGGCATCCCCCTTCACCGGAGGCAGAGGTTAGCCAGGGGAAGGACCCGAGGACAGGACGCTCTTAAACTGGTCAGAAGAGGATTTGTAAATGAGGAGAGCGAGCCCAATTGCTGTGTGAGAGTGGTAGAAATACAGGACAATCAAGAAGGGAAGATGACACGTTATCAATTAGCCAGCCAAGGCTCTTCTCCTCCACACCGCTCCTACAGCATTCAATAAAACAGGGACCTGTCCATGGCCAGCTGCCCTACGATTATTTTTAGCAGCTCTGCTTCTCCCCAGACAAAACCTTGGAGAGAAAGAGAGAGACCAATATAAGCTGTATCTCACAGGACAATATCCACATATCTGTGCAAACAAAAATACAGCACTTCAACCAGTACAAATATCAATGTAAAATTTAAAGAACCAAAATGTATCTGCATGGGAGATGCGCCGGATCCGAGACACATTTCTTCCAGCTGGAAAAGCTGAAGACTGTGAAAGCCATCCCTTTGTATATGCTGGTTTATTCCACCGAGGTTTAGGATTTTTCCTCTTTAATGGCTGCGTCTCAGAGAAAAGGAAAGAGGGACTGGAGAAAGGGGAGGAGAAGCTGCTTTCTAACAAGGTTGTCCTCCAAAATACACCATTTGGATTTTTAGAAAGGAAAAAACCCTCCAAAAGGCCTAAACCAAATGGTCCAACAGCCCCTGACTGGCTTCTGTTTTAATTTGACTAATTATTTCACAAGTGACGCTCTCTCATCCAGACCTGAACACCAGCCCGATGGGTCCCACAGCCCTTTATCAGACTCAAGACTTACAACCGCATCTCACTCCATATATTAGACATTAACTCTACTTTGCATCTTTATGACAGTATTGTATACCTAAGTTATAAATTACAGAAGGCTGGACTGTAAAGATATCGTACAGCAAATAAGTTTAAGTAATCAAAAGGTCAACCACAAACTGAGAAAACATTATTTCTTGCACAGCCAAACACCTCGTTAATACAAGACGTAAAACAAAATGAAGCAGCACAGAGAGAGAAAACAAAGCTGACTTGTAACAGGATTTTCCCTTTCACAGCAAATTCTACAAGCTTAAATATATTTTCCATAAGAAAAATGGACAAAAGAATCTCTGTAACTTGTTCCTAAGTGAAAGCTTTGACTTTGTTTTTTTTATTAATTGAATTACTTTGCTGCAATTCTTTCATCCTTATAGGATAAACACATTTCATTGTAACATCCTCTACAAACACAGTTCTGCTTTAGCATAAGCATAATACTTTTTTCTGCTCTTTCTAGAATGAAATATTGCTAAGAAGTATGTCTTCAGCAAATACCCTGGGTTTCACAAAGCAGCATTTCCTGACGGGACGACGACTTACAGGAAAATTACTGGTCAGTTCTGGGAAACAGCTTTGGGGATGCCTCGGCCCCCTCGTGCACAGAAACACCCTGGAGCACACGGGGAAACCCCCAATTCCAAGCTGGCATGCGGGTGGCCAAATATTGTTAAGAAAATAGTAATATTCAAGAATGCAAAGGAAAAGCTGCCAGACTAGGAACCTCTGCTTGAGAGAGACAGATGAAAGCTTCAGCGGCCGGGTGTTTTATTGAGGGAGTTCAGCTCAGCGATCTGAGGGCACGGGAACACGACTGCGCTCCCTTCCTCCAGCTCAGTAGGTCCCCAAGGAGAAGAAATATAAGCCCTATATAATAGGACCCAGTGAAATATAAGTCCTATAAATTAAGTTTTTCACAACACTCTTATTAGCAGCAAGCCTCGCCCCAAGCTCAAGAGTCTCAGCTCTTACCTACCAAAAGCTGCTTCCTACCCCTTTCCTGCAGGTCACAAACACCGTGGGAAGCGATGGAAATTCGTGGTCTTTTAAACTCCAGCTGTTAATCATTCATGGTTTGTAAATGTCCTGCGGCCACTGACTTTTCACAAACATTACATTTTTTATGCTACTTTCTTTTAAATGAACCTGTTAACATCAGGTGTCCCCTGGTAAGCTCTTAGAGTGTTTTATAGAGAAATAATCCCCATATATATTTTTTTTTAGCAGCCACTTGATTAAACTGCTACAACATCATTTTTCATTTCTCCCGTTTTTTGTGCAACCAATTACTTTTGGATCCCTGTAAGGATAAGATCAATAGCTCTTGGTTTCTCTTCCAAGCCTCCATTACACACACACACAAACACAGACACAAACTGGTCTCGCATCCCAAACCTGGGTGACAGGAGGTTTCCTACTCCCAAGGCTTTGGGAAAGTTCCCTAACATTTTTCCACAGCCAACAGACCCATCAAGTCAGGATAACACCCCCCCAAGTGTTTTATGGATATACATTCATTTACCTATCTAGGAAGGCTGAAGGGGACAATGTCACAAGCTGAAATCCTCATGATGCAGCGCGCCATCAAAACCAGCTCACCAGCAGCCCAGGTACCTTCATATGGATGGACAACTTCTCCTCCCTCCTGGACTTTCTCTGCATTTTAGCGAGCAGTGTTCTGCGGTATGTTCAAGGCAGAGCATCAAGAGCACATCCACTGTGCCGTGACTTTGTTCACAGAAGGAAAAAGTTTGGGCCACAAGGTGAGTTTCTTCTGGTAGTTCTTTGTTTCATGCTGCAATATCTCATTAACACGCCTTGCCACGTAAAGAAGCAGTGATGTACATATCAGAGGAGCTTTACTGCTGCTTAAAATTGCCTCCACTCATCTACTAATGGTAATAGTTTGTTGAACATCTTAGAAAAATCTCTAGGACAAACAGTCACTCAGAGCTTGC
This sequence comes from Tringa tobata, assembly GCA_033628505.1. NCBI lineage: Eukaryota > Metazoa > Chordata > Aves > Charadriiformes > Scolopacidae > Tringa > Tringa tobata. The sequence goes on from JAHREE010000122.1 coordinate 313,653, forward strand.
CATTAAAATATTAGCAGCAATTTCATAAACCCTCCTTCTAGCAAGAGAACACGTTTCTGAACCAATCTTGTTCCTGTAAATAAACACTTTCCCAAAAGATGAGGCGGTTTGACTATCTAGTAAAGTTAGTTTAACATCATTAAAAAGTTCTCTTAGTGCTAATAAACCCCAAATTTACTTATTAGCAGGCTGCACGTCCTCTAATCCTGTGAGCAGCCTCCACTGTAAGAAGTTACTAGTGTGACTTCAAACAGTACCCTTCATCTCAGAGAACTTTAAAGTCTTTCAGCAGCTGAACACAGTTAAATCCACCTCTCTTGGGACACATTGACAGATGTGTCTTTCATTTGGGAGGGAGAGGGGAAGGAGCACTCAACAAGTCTGGGCATAAATTTTCTAATCTATACCAGTGTAACACCAGAGTTATTCACAATTTTAAAAGCCAGTTTTCTTTTATCATCAGAAAGACTGATAAGGTATTAAAAAAATAATAATCAGTGGTATAAGATTTCTTGAGGTCACTTGCCAAAAACCATGCACAATAATATACCTGCAGAACAATAATGCAGTTTACAAATCTTCATTCACTGGCGTCACCCAATCTGAGACCCAGCTGGATTCAAATCACAGTTTATGCCTGAATAAATATCCAAATAAAGATCCTATGAAGTCTTTCATACTTCATTTATTTGTAATTGCCCTATGACCGCAGACTTGCATTAACCCAAACAAAAGTAGATTGAGTGGATCCTAGCGGAGAGCAGGGACTGTCTGGGGAGGTTTTGAACGGCTTCCAGGGCTGACGCAGCACCTGAAGAACAAGATGGGCACTGCACTGGCCTCCTACCTTGCAATTATTTTTTTGTGTTGATGGGACAATTCAAGGAGATGCTTGATTTAAGTCCAGTACTTAAAAGGTTCAGGCAAGTAAAAGCACAGAATATTTTGTATGAAAACTAAAAAAAGGTAGGAAGATGAGATGGTACAGCAGAGGTGTCACATCTGCAAGATCTTTAATGAGATGGAGCAACATTTTCACAATATATTACGCAGTTTCTTGTAAAACTAAGGGCTCTGAGTGGCCTGTGTTAAGAAGCCAACCAAGTAAGGCTTGACTACCACCAGGTTTGACTACAGGTCCGTGTAACTCCATACCTCATCACTAACAGGGACCCCTGGATATATCCAGGAAAGTTTGGAAAAACAGGACCAGCACATGGTGGTACCTCACTGCTTCCCTGCAACTTGGACCTGAGAGTTTACCTCAGCCAGAGGATGCATTTTTTGGCTTAAATTATTACATGGGAACCACAGAGCTCAGTGCATTTCTGAAAACTTTCTTAGGTCAATGAGTTTAACATCATTTATGGGAATAATTATAGCCCTGTGAACAAGGGAAAAAAAAAAGAAATAAATTCTCTTTTGTAGATGTCAATAGTGATGCTATAAGGGCTGGACTTTGCCTAGAGGAACCAGAACAAACACTCCAGCATGTGTAGTCAACGGGAGCTCCTCACACTGGCCATATACTGAAGCACACAGCAATCAGAGCTTTTTTAAGCACAAATGATTTAAAACATATCACAGTGATTATTTTCCTAATCCAAAGCTATGCAGCCTCAAGTGTAACCCAGATTCCAACCCAGCACTGTACAGGTCCAAATCCCAAGATGTTTCTGAGCCAATACCGCTCCTATCCTCCCTTGCAATAAACACAGTTCTGCTGGCACACCCAAGACTTACCTGCTAAAAAGCACAGGACAAAATAAACTATTGAAGACACATATGAAATATCAGCACTATAAAGCTCTACGCCCCAAATTCAGATTTTCCGTTTCCCAGACTCCCTGGTGCCTGCAAATGACAGTTTATGAAAGCAGTGTGTACGCCCTGTTGGGAAACACCACTAATGCTATTTTTCAGGCTTCATTTTGAAGTGTATACTCTAGCACAGAAACTTACATGTAATGAGGGGTTTAGGGACTTTTGAAAGTAGATTGAGAACAGAATGTTTTGTTTTTTAAAAACAGCCATTATATTGAATCAAGCTGAATATGAGACTTTTATCTTCACAAAACCAAATGGTTGAATACACTCTGCACTCTAGGAGTTTACTTTCTTGCACAATGGAAAAAACATAGCTGATAGGTATGCTCTCGGTTTCTAGAGGGGTAAAACAGGAGTTACACCAGCTCTCCTAAGGAAAGGACCATTGAAAGCAAGATAATTTACATATTGTGTACTTGCCCTGTGGATGATCTATATGAAAAAACAACCCCTGACAAGGAGGAACTGATGCATAGCTCGTGAGTAAGGGGAAAAGATTGTGCATTGCTCTTAAAGCCTGAGAAGGAAGAGAAAGCAAAGACAATTTAAATAAAACTGCATCTCTTTACACGCATTTTCAAGGCAGAATATACATTATTCTGCACTAAAAGGGAGTATTTGAAGCAAATTTACTTCAGATCAGCTTAAAATTATTTTTTCAAATGGGGACCTAATGGTCTATTTAATTTTATTATGGGCAAACACAGAGGTGAAGAGCACACACAAGATTAAGGAAGTGTCTGGAAACAGCCTCGCTAGCAGAAATGTGGTTTAGTAACACATCTTTTCTAATAGTGCACATAATTAGGTTAGGCTTAGCAACTTAGGGCTTACCAGAGCTGCTCTTAACTTTCTAAATGTGACAGAAAAATTTAGCGTCAGGACATGGAAAATCAGGTAGGGGTTCTGGGAGGACAGGTACGTTCACCGACTGCAGTGGGTGCAAGCGTTTCTACCAAGGAAAAAGGTCCAAGGCGAACGGTCAAGTTCAGAGCCCCTCAGACAGCATCCATCACCCTCCTGCAGGAACGTGACGAAAAATTCTGCTCCATCGCCATGACAACTCGTGCTACATCATTACCATGGTAACAGGCTGAACACCGTCAGGTTTTAACCACATGCACAGCGGCCAACGTGCCAACGAGGAGGAGCCACCACCACAGCCGGGCGCCCGGCTGTGCCCCGCAGCTGGTCCCACCCCAACCCATCTTCACCATTTAATCCAACCTTCTTCCATGTGTCCCAGCCCTACGCCGCTGGCAAAGCTCCCCACCACCACGGGCTCTACAAAACCAAGTCCACCTCATCGCCAGAGCACTAATTTTGTGCATTTTACTGTTGCTTCTTCTTTCCTCCCCCGAGTGATTTATCAGGCTAAGATTAAACGCGAGCAGAAAATTTTCATCTTCCCGCTGAGTCATTGAAAATCTGTTCTATTAAACCAGCGCACCACGGGGTGGCTTTACACGCTGCATTTGCATCCCACGCACGCAGTCGCAATATCAGTTCAAAGGCACCGTCCTGTCCCCTGAAGAGCCACGATTTCAACATCGTCATGGCGAAAGAACGCGTTTGCTCCGCACCACCAAAACCCAGGCGATCGTCGTTTTAATACGCCAGCTCTGGCCCGGCCGCTGCCTGCCTGGCAGAGCTCTCATCGTGTGCGGTGATGTAAAACAGCAGCAGGGGAAACACACACGAAAGCTTTCCAGATCACATCAAAGCCCAGAAGTTCACGGCCAGATAATATCTTTCATCCAGCTATGTTCCAACACGGAAGAAGGAAAAATAAATACAATTATTACTGGGTTTTGACCCAGCCTGGGGGCAGAGGGTGAAGCACGGGTGACGCACGAGCTCGGCCATCAGCACAGAAGGATGTAGCAGGTTTGGAGCAGTTTGTGGCAGGAGTCTGGGGACACCCCCACAGCCCAGGGGCACCATTCCCACCCAGTTCCTGGGCACAGCAAGCCCACTGCCCTGCTGAGCACCGCGGGTCCACCCTGAGTGCATTAATCGTGCTGGAAATCCCATTAAATTAGCTTGTTCTCTTGGAGGACAGATGAGAGAGGGAAAGGTCTCTGCCGCTGCTTTGGCCCTTGTGTCCCCTCCGCTTTCCCTCCATTTCTTGCACCCCTCCTCTGTCTCCTGCAGCTTCTCCCTGGGGTTGATGTGGGCTGCAGCATTGGCAAAAAAATCCCCAATCTCAACACTGAAGGGCAGTGGTGGGGTGGCACAGGCACCTGCCCACAGCCCTTGTGCCCGAGCACACCCAGCAGCATCTTGTAGGGCTTGCGATGGCCCAAAGCAGCACAGCAACATCAGCCATGGCACCTGAGCCACCCCATCCCTGCACCTTGTCTTCCACTGCTCAGGGTTGGTATGGTATAACCATACTTTGGCTGCTACTGTGTAACCATATAACATACGATTATACCATATATATATATATATAGTTACATACCCACAGCAGCTCAGCCCACATTAGACTATCAAAACCCTCCTCCTTTGCATGAGGCTTAGACCCCAGCCTGATGGTCCCTAAATGGGCTTCAGCAGTCATTCGATCATACTGCACTGCTATGGGAAAAACTAATTTTGTTCTCCCAGTGTTCAAGGACAAAAAAAAATAAAGGAAGGAGGAAGAAAAAAAACCCACCTCGTCTTCTCGAAAACAGAATGCAATTTTAAGTGAAGGGGTAGTTTTCAGCAGAAAAATCATAAAAGTTTTTTTTATAGGTTTTTTTACAATTCAATAAAAAGAAGTCCCTCGCAAAGAAGATGAAACAACATTATTTTAGTATTCATATATACATTAAGGTATGAAACTAGATACCTGCTACTGCTGTTTACAGCAGAAACAGAACTACATAAATCACTTGATGGGGAAAATAGCCAACAAGACTCAAACAACTCTGTCTAGAGCAGTAAAATCCATCCCATGTTTATAAACGTGTAAGAGAGTATAAATTATTTTATCCTGGAAAGAGACCAATTCCAAAACTACCTTTTTCTTTTTGTATTAATACCACCCTCTAGTGGTAGCTTTTTTACTTTACTGAAGCAAAAATCTAGTTTAACATACTAATCTTATGCATTAAGAATCGGTACAAAAATTGCAAATAGCAATTTGCTTACCTGCGCTGAATTTAATGCCCACACCCTACAGTCTTTGAATCTCTGCAGCTTTGGAAAAAGCCATATCTGGCTCATTTCAAACATAACTTAAATTTATAAGTGCCTAAGAAAATGCTACTGTGAAAAGCATTAAATAATAAAGTCCCTATAATGCATAGTTGCAGAATAACCTTCCAGATGGATAAGTTCCTCAGTGCTTGGTGAGCAAATTATACTCTGAAATACAAGCCTTATGCTTTTAACATATTATTATCTTATCAGCCCCCTGAAGATGTTTTTATTGACAGCTTTAAAGATAGAAATGGTAAGAACTCGTGACTGTTGAGTCTCTGGACTTGCACCTCCTTCTTGGACATACTATAAACTCATCAATAAGGTGATGGTAAGTTTGGGGGTTTTTTTTACTGTTCTCTTACAATTTAATTCAGAAACACCTAGAATTAGCTGTTCCTAATCTAGCAGCCATCGTTTTAACGAATCATTCCTAAGTAGAGATGGGCCTGAGGCACCTATGGCATATTTAAATATTAAGAGCCTTATGTGTTCAGGAATGAGTGGATCTGGGGTATCATTTCAGTCCACAGGGATAGCAAAGAAAATTAGATAGTGCCACAAATCCCACTAGGCTGGTCCAAGATTTGGACCCATCTATTTTTATACCTAATAGAGTAACGTACAACTTCAGAAATTTGCATCCTGCTTTTCTCGCAGCAAGATGCAGCCAGCGGGTCAGCCAGCTTGAAGTTACCAGTGTGTTGGGAAAACTCAACCTATGAAATCTTGGAGCTCTCCAAGCAAAGCCAGCCTGCGTGGAGAGTGTAACCTCAGCGTGGGAATGGCTGATCAACTACATCTAAGTGCATTGAATTTGCAGGCAAAACGGTTTTAGATAAATTGCTTAGGAGGTTGGGGTGGGGACTTGATTCATCGTGCTCATTCCCTGCTCCTGTAACAGTAAATGAGGAACAAGCTTTTCCCAAAAAACCTATTACCTGATGACAGTTGAAAGCAATTTGCTCTTGCTCTCTCTGGACAGGGATGCATGAAGAGAAGGGAAGATAGCTTTCACTCAGCTTCCACATCTTGCCTTCAGCAGAGATCCGGGCACTTAACTTGGAGCCAAGCTCTACAAAAAGGCTTCCACACCTCGAATGGGGCTTAATTGGCCACATTTTTTCAAAGGTTCGGACAGATTTGCAGCATCAGATTAAAAGCAGAAGGCTAAACCTGTTAGTGCTCCCAAACCCTCACCAATCCCTCTGACAAGTGCTGGCATCTCTCAGGGTGGGGACATGGGCCAACTGTACTGTTGGGAGCAAAAGAACCCGCAGCTGTCCCACTACAAGTCTAGTGTAGAGCCCTCGGATGAAAAGCATGGTCTTCACATACAAGTTTTCACTCTAAGTCTTGTGCCTTCCAAGAGTTTTATCTCCAGGTGATCTGGAGTCTCACACAGCCCCAGGCTGTTCTTGGAGAAGCATCACTCCCAGACCCACCAGGTACACTGCAAGGACACGTAACTCCAAGCTGCAGCAGCCACCACTGAACCTCCTGAAGGTCCCGTGGTCCTTTCACTACTGTCCACCATTCACACAGTAGCCCAGTGGCAGCTCCGCCCACCCAGAAAATAGGTGAGTTTCTCCTCTTCAGGTAGCTTAATCTCTCACCCCCCATTTTTCAAGAGAATGGCCCTATATGTGTCCTGGTGCTTAATGTAAACCTCTGCCATGCAGCTGAGGCTGTGGCATCCTCCAGCAAAACTTTGAAGTGACAGGCCCAGGAAAAAGAAACCCAGCTCTCACCTGAGAGAGCAGGGAAATACCTGGAGTCTCTGCTGAACATCTGCACAGAAATGCAGAGAAGGGAGAAGGGAGATGTCAACTTGGATTCCTGGGGTCAAAGACAACATTGAACCTGTGTCTGACATTACACTAAGTAAATGCTTAAGAGACCATCAGGCTATTCCATATGGTGGGAGACAATGTTTCCTCTGCCTGTGTTGCCAGAGAGGAGTAACTCCAAGACAAAACCAAAGACTGGGAATTCAGTTTGACACAGTGGCCCCTCTCTCCCTTGGCATCTACCACTGGCCCTCCTCATTTTGCCTCTGACCAGTATGAATGAGGACCACCTCATCCTCCTCACAGGACAATTACAGGTCTTGGCTGGAGGTCGTACATCCCCATATGGGATCATAACAACCAAGCATGGCAATGCTGCCTCTTTACGATTCTACCGAGGAATATAGGCTGCCCAGAGAGCTGATGGAGTCTCCATCTCTGGAGACATTCAAAACCTGCCTGGACATGTTCCTGTGCAACCTGCTCTAGATGGACCTGCTTTGGCAGGTGGGTTGGGCTATATGATCTCCAGAGGTCCCTTCCAACCCCATATCATTCTGTGACTGTGAATCTGACCTGCACACACTAAAACACTTCTCAGTACTTTTGTAGCAAACAATGTATACACCACAGAGCCAAAATTTAATGCCACTAAATATTTTATCTGATCAGCAGTGAGCTGCACAAATAAAGCATGACATTGCGCTGCTCTGAAGCTTTGGATGAGGGCTCGTAACATCATGGCAGCACATTCCAGTTAATAATGGGATACAGCAAAGCCTTTCTTCAGCATCTGTCCAAAAACAGCTGCTTTGCCAAGATTGTTGGTACCTAAAGATTGAACGCTGTCGTCCTGGAAATAGTGTATTTATTTTACAGTAGTCACATACACCTGGCAGCTGGAACTGCAGGCAGGGTCGAGCACAGCTTTTGCGGGATATAAAATTTATATAGATTCCTGCAAAATTAGGCCAGCAATGCAGAGGGGCCAACGAAAACCTTCTGGCTCAGGGTCTGTCTGCATTGCAGTCCTTTTGCGCCTGTTTTCTCCCCGCCTGCCTGTCTCAGAGCTGTCACCCGCCCCAGCCCATCTTGCAGTGACTCCCCTGCTCTTCTGCACTTTGCTGTTCTTACTCAGGCACGGTCAGGTCCCAGCCGGATGGTGGAGAGCTCTGTTACTCTACCCTAAACCCAGCAGCAGCAACACCGAGTTGAAAGTTAGGAGAGAACGGAACTCAAACAGGCAAATTCTCCCAGAAAAGCTCCATAGCAATTACAGAAATAAGTCAGGCAACATGTTGAAAGCACACATGCACAGGAGAGGAAAAGAGGCAGTTCCTGGAGGAAAATGATCAAGTAGTTAAACAATTTCATGGCAAAAGAATCCATTACCATTATCCTCCAAAGGAGACTTTATCTTTAAATCAATCCTTCGCTAACAGGAAAAGGAAACCCAAGTCCAATTCCATCTTGCATTTCACTTCTTTATCTTGTGTGCCTGCTCTGCAAAGCATTACACTATTGTTGTCCTTTGTCAGCATCCGCGTTTCCAGAGCCTCTCCTGCTTTTCCCACAAGCAGCTCCTGCCTTTGCACAATTGCAGCCAGGAGGCCACCCCTGCTGAGCAGCACAACAGTTGTCCCCAAGGGGCAGGACACCTACTCGCTGCTGTTGAGGCTGAGGCAGAGCCCGAGCAGACAAGCAGTGCTTGGCCTCAGCTGCATCCACCTGGGCAGGGCTGGCCTATGTCTCCAGGAGTCTGAAAACGAGAATTCTGGAGAAAATAGGGCAGAAATACCCAAGTTTCAGCCAAGCTAGTCAATTTAGTGCCAGCACTTCTGGAAGCAATCGCAGAGCCACCCACGAGCCCAGGACCAGCCATGCTGCGCCATGCTCTTCTTACTGCAAGAGGAAGGGCACATTGCTGATTTTTTTTTTAAGCAAAGCATGGTTACGAGAAAATTAGGACCCAGCGCAGTAAAAGGCAGCAGGTATCCGAGACACGTACCCAAGGAAGCCTCAGATAACTGATATCAAACAATGAACAACCACTAGAATGATCACAAGTGTCTCAAAAGGCTTGTATATGGACCAGAGCAATAATTATCTGGGAGAGTACCATAAAATAATTTCCACTTATAGTGAAGACTTTTTTTTTTAATAAGTGAATTAGATAAACACTGAGTGTTAGTATTCAATAAATATCAAGAATTTATGTTGCTTTTAGATCATTAAAACCTGACTATATATGTGCATTATGCATATAGTGCAGTCCTTTGCAGCACAATACAAAATATATTAGTAGTTTCCATTCCCTGCGTTGTCTTCATGCAAAGCGGGGAGAAAAGGAAAGATGTTTTATTCAAGGAAAAAACCTGAACACCACATGCGAAAGAAAACAGCTTACAAGACATAAATATAAAATATGTAAGAGATCTGAGAATACATTTGCTGTCAAATTCACATTCCAGGCAAAGGATACTAAATTAAATGTTCTGTCAAAATCCTCATGGACTCAAGTAAGTGATGAGGTATATGAAATCTGCTACAAGATAAGCTTCCACACGGCTATTCTAAGCAATCTGAGTGGTACCAAGAATATCAAATCTCAGTACCTGTTTTAAAAACTTTAATATATGTCTGGAAGCGTTGGCTTTCATGATGTTACCATAAACATCTCTACATCTTGCATTTAAAGCAGTCATTTATACAAGACTTTTAAAGTAGATTAGTACATTTAATCTTGCTTGCTAAATGGGCGGAGAGGAGAAGCTGGCAGGTGGGATATCACCCAGCTCTGCAAAAAGTGCAGTTTTCCTCCAATTCTTATAGTAAAGACACTGATCAATCTTTCCAGTACTGAAGTTAGTATGGAATATTTTTTTTACAGTTACTGAGTTTCTAGTCATCTTTACTGGCTCCACAGACACGTTCCCCCACTCCCCCGTAATTATGCAGGTTTTCATTACTGGCCTAGGCAATTTTACATCATAGATAACTCAAATCTCCCCATTACCTCATTTGTCATTTAAAATAAAGTCATCAAAGCACCAAAAAAGAAACTGTGCCATAACTGCTCAGGGCTAACAAATCTATAAATATTCATTCATCACACATATTCACACCCACACACACACTTAGTTTTTGGTCAAAGCACACCTCAACTCTGCAAAACTATTTGATATTGATTCTAGTGGTTACTGCTCTTCAGCTTCACCCCTGCAGTTTCGATCCAAGCCACTTCCTACGGCCTGGATTTTCTGCTCCCCACCTTGTATTAAGGCTGAGATCTTAAAATAAAAGCCCCAAAGAAAGGACTCTGAAACCCAGAGACAGCTCCACAAAAGTATCTCTCCTCTCCCACCATTTGTCTGACATCTCTTTCATTCCCTCCCTTCTCGATCCACAAGAGGACTGCTTATGGCTCTCTTCGGTTCTTCATCAATCTAAATATTCAGAAATTCTTACCCACGAGTCAGATAGCTCCTCTGACCCCGAGATCCTCTGAAGAAAGCTGCAGCAAACCACCCCAGCACTGACAAGGGGTAAAGCAAGTTTCACCTGCTCCTGCCCAGAAACATGACCAAGCATCTCATCCATGTTCCCAGAGCCGACACTTGGCAAAAACCATGGCAGGAGCATGAAGTGAACCACCAGGTCTGCTGAACAGTTGCCTCCTTTTTCCTTTCCCCATAAAAACCACTGGGAACAGCCTCCAGCCAATTCAACAACTGGTAAAAACCACTGGTCTGCTCCAAAAGGCAGGAGGTTTCTCTTTCACCTCTTCTAATGTGACCTCAGCAACTTAGAAATAATCAAGGAGTCTGTATCGCACATGCTCTCTTCCCCGGTCTCCTCACCCCTTTCCCACAGATAGCTAATGAGAGGGAAATATTGCAGAGGCAGACAGAATTTGTACACCACTTTATTGCACTGCTGAAGGCTGGGAATCAGTTCTGGTGACAGCCTCTTTTCTGTTACTCAGGCTGAGGAAGTCAGTAGTCCAATGTCATTACAAGGTCACTGGCCCACAGAGGGGGCACAGAAACTCTCTCAATGCTGTCATGTGCAACTTTGTCCTGTTAAAAGGGCAATTCAAGCTGCACAGCCTAACACTGTTACAACCAGGCGCCCTCCACTTGCTGGTATACTTGCAACTCCTGTTATTTTCCAATGGCAAAGAGCAGATTCTAAACTTTTGCGAGTGATACTGCAGTCAGAATAAGATCTTAGGTGAAAGGCAGTAGCGCAGATATTCACAACAGACTAACATCAAATTATAGCAAAGCACAGAAGGCTCTATTTGGCACAAAGTGGAAAGTCAGGGCTTACATTTTGAGAACAACATGCTTATATGGTTGTAAAGAAATCAGTACTTGCAGCAAGGGGCAAGAAAAGTTACCATAATCTTTTTGGGGAGAGAAAGGGAATCAGTAAAAGCCGTATCTGCAATGGTATCTTTTATATTGCAGTCTTAACAGAAATCAGCATTTTTACTTAAATTCCCTTTTAAAACAAACCTGATTATGTTATACCCTACTCAGTGTCAACTAAGGATCTAACTCTACTACACTTACATACATCATACAGCAGATCCATACCAGTCCTCCTGAATTCCCATGAAAGTGCTTGCACAACTGCATAGCCAACTGTCAGAAGAATCATGCAATATAAGGCTACAGGTACAGCCAAATTGACCCTTTTATTGTATTTGGAAATATTGATTGCCAAAATAAAGCACTTTCAGGGTAAGTAGAAAACATACTTTTTCCAAACCTGCACCCGAGAAGTGGTGAAAGAGACATTTTAGAATGAGGTAAACATGCTGCATAGACTATATATTTAAATCAAAATTCCAAAAGTGATTTGGCTTAATTGTGAAATTATTTGAAACTGAACAGAAAGAAAAAACTATATACTTATAAAAAAATCTGAAAGCAAATCCAGGCTGACCCTAACAGTAAATTTGAAAATAATTCATTTACAAAGGGGATTCCCTAGTGCCTTTTTTTTTTAAAAAAAAAAAAAAAAAAGGTTAGCCAAACAAAAGCACACACTGAAAAGAGTTCTGCTGCTTTTTCCATGGTGCTGCTCCTTCTAGAATACCTGCTCAGCCTCAGCTTGTCTCCTTCAGTTAATCTGAGCCAAGAATGGCACTGGACACACAACGTCACAACGCTCCAGTGCATACTGGCCTTCCAGCCCATGCTGCAGCTTTTCCTGCCCCAGCCTGCGCTCTGGAGCAATGACAAAGCTTTATGACAGAATAGAGACTGGTGTTTAAGAAAGAGCGTCAGAGACCTCAATTATCATTTTAAACCATTTGAAAACTAAGTTATAATTAACAATAGCGCCTTTTGTGAGTCTCGTATTTTTATTTAAAGTGTGTCCCTGCAGGTTCACTTTTTTTTTTTTAATATTCCTTTGTATCAGTGTTTAGTTCCCAGAAATCAATCCTGTCAGGCAACACAGTTTTCTGAAAAGATAGTATCTTCCATCCGCATCACATTTTCAATAAACTCTGCAGTAGACAGTCAATGATCAGACTAAGATAAAGTGCATATATTCCTTTCTGATACAGGCAACAAAATTGTGGACTGAAAAAATAAATCATACTGAAAATTGAAAACCACACCCAAAAAATCCTACTGTGGCCATTTAGCAGCCCACAACTAAGTTGTCCCACTGAGTACTGCCCAAAAATACTCTTCTTCAAGTGTTGGTTAGCTTAAAAAAAAAAAAAAAAAAAAGGAACTTGTAACATTAAAAGTAATGGTTCCTTTTTAATTAGACTCTGAGAATCAGGAATTTATGTAATCCTTGAAAGCTACAGCTCCCCCAAGGCTGACATACTGCCTTGACAACTTGTAAGTAGTTCGCATATTACCCTTTGGATCCAGGTTTCAAGCTTGCAAAAGCTTTGGAGTTCTTAAGGGAATGTGAAATTTCATTGAGAAAAGAAATAAAATGGTAGTCCCTTTCTGACTTCTTGGACTCAAAAATAACTACAATGGTAAAGTGAGGTTCGGGACGAGTCAGAAAGTACGTGCTTTGGACTTTGTCGTCATAGAAGTGAACAACCTTCTCCAAACTGTTGAGGTCAGAGGTTCTATCAGTCATAATCATGATTACATTGGGCCAGTGCATAACGGGCCTGTCGCTGGGCAGAGACACCACTGCAGGGTACTGATCCACTCCTTTGGGGGCTTCCCTGTAAGAATGGGGGTGATGATAACCATGTCCCTGAAAACTCTCTGATCCACGATTGTCAAAAATTAAGGAAACATTGACGGCATCATACTTCCGGATGAAGCTGGAAATTTTCCCAAAGTAATCAGGATTTGTTTTAGCAGTCAAAGTTTTCATTTCAGATGCTGTTGTTTGTCGACTAAGAGCCTCGTGAAAGTAAAAGCTAAACTTTGCAAGGAGAATGTTTTTGAGCTTCATCAGCCAGAGGAAGAGGTGTGGAGGTTGTACAGCCTTCTGAGACTGCCCTCCAAAGAGATGTTTCTTGGTCTCTCGCTGTTTTTCAAATATTTGGCCCCAAGTCTGTAGTTTTGTATGAGCACTGTGCAAGTTGACCAGGGATGGAAGGAACTTCCACTCTGAGATCTGAGCCTGAGCCTTTAAGAGATGTGCAAGGACATCTACTTCCAGCTGGAAACTGCTTTCAAGAGGACTGAGGATTGGATGATGAAATCTAGAAAACATAATGTTAGTCAAGACGTGAGAACTGCTGTACACAACAGTGAAATAATCAGATAGTATTTGTCAGTTAACAGACAGAAGACCAAACATCAGAATAAAGTATAAACAAAAAAAAAATCCTGTTAATTTTAAAAACAATTCTTTTAACATAAATAGGGCAAATATTTCAATGAACATAGAGCACTTCCCATTTGACAAAAACACCTGCCAGACATTTCTCTATCAAAGCAAGGGAATGATCTTTGATCAGTTCAAGAAGAATCACTGCTTATCTTGATCCATGAACTACTGTAACACCATTTCTCTTTAAATTCAGATGGTTTTGCTCCAATTTAAGATCTCTTCTGATGAGAAGATATGTCTTGATAGTCCTGGAATAGCAGTAAGACATTGAAATAAATCAAAGGAATTATGTTATAAACTTGCTGTTTGTATAGGGAAGCTAGAAGCTACGAGGAAGCCAAGCTGAGCTTTTTCTTTTTTTTTAAATCACAATAAAATTGTGATGGAAAATTAGTCAGTAGAACCATGATTAACTGTATTTACCAATGAACCAGGTTTCAAACTTCAAACTTTGGTGTCGTAAAAGCAATTTGGTGGGATTTCATCATTATCACAATGAAAACACTGTAACAAATGATTTCTCTCTCAATAAAAATTCAGATCAAGATCAGCTATCAATTTAACAGGTGTTTTAAAAGAAACCAAAACCAAACTACCTCATCTACCAGGTAGAAGTGCCACTGCATATCTTATTCACAAGGGTGATCCAAGTATTAGAGTAAATCTCAACGAAATGGAATTTTATAGATCCACTCTATAGCTTTCTCACTTTATTTTTTCTAAATGTCAAGAAAAAAGAAGGCAGATCCAACCTATCTCTCTTCCCTTGATACTCAAATTACTTCTAAATTTCTAGCATCATAATCAATAAATACATAATTAATTCAAACTGTGCAAAACTGTTCCAGTTACAGAAGCTAAATACTTAACTTTAGAAAGTACAATGAGTCTTCAGCAAAGACAGAAGTAACCTTTTTAATAAACATGTTCTCTAGTAGGCATTTAGAACTCTCAAGGAGGTCCTCAACAAAGAATAAGCAATAGTTCAGAGCAAGACTCGATGAGGTTTCCACTTAAGTAAAGATCAATTTATCCCCTCACTTCAGAAATTCAGAAAAATATCCTGGGTCTTGTTATTTACTTTAAAACAAAGAATACTTCCAACCTTTAGCAGCTCATCTTCAGACAAAGTGAAAAGAGACTCCATTACTACCCTCAGCTTTCAGGGCACAGTACATATAATCAATTTCAGAAATACTTGGTTCAAAATCAAAGCTTTTAATTTTGTTGTGGACCAGAAGAGAGAATGAGAATTTTAAGCTTGTCATCCCCTCTCTCTTCACTATTTTTTCTTTGACTTTCCATCAAGCTCTTGCCAAAACATTAATTCTTAGGCTCGTGAAAATCGCCTGACAATTTTAGCACTATTTTTACGCATCTCCTTTTTTTGACAGCCACAATACATAGAATCATAGAATCATTCAGGTTGGAAAAGATCCTTGAGATCATTGAGCCCAACCATCAACCCTACTCTACGAAGTTCTCTCCTACACCATATCCCCCAACACTGCATATAAACAACTCTTAAATACATTCAGGGATGGTGACTCAAGCACCTCCCTGGGCAGCCTACTGCAGAGTCTGACCACCCTTTCTGTTAAGAATTGTTTCCTAATATCCAGTCTAAACCTACACTGTTGCAGCTTGAAGCTGTTCCCTCTCATTCTATCACTAACTACCTGTGAGAAGAGACCAGCACCAACCTCTCTACAATGTCCTTTCAAGTAGTTGTAGAGAGTGATGAGGTCTCCTCTCAGCCTCCTCTTCCTCAAACCAAACAGTCCCAGCTCCCTCAGTCGCTCTTCGTAAGATTTATGCTCCAGGCCCTTCACCAGCTTTGTTGCCCTCCTCTGCACTCGCTCCAGCACCTCGATATCTCTCTTGTATTGAGGTGCCCAAAACTGGACACAATACTCAAGGTGTGGCCTCACCAGAGCTGAGTATGGGTGGACAATCGCCTCCCTACTTCTGCTGGTCACTCTATTTCTAAAGCTCATATTCAGCCGCTTGTCAATTAGAATCCCCAGGTCCTTTTCTGCCAGGCAGCTTTCCAGCCACACTTCCCCAAGCCTGTAGCGATGCATGGGGTTGTTGTGGCCCAAGTGCAGAACCTGGCACTTGGCCTTGTTGAAGCTCATACCATTAATGTTGGCCCATTGATCCAATCTATCCAAGTCTCTCTGTAGAGCCTCCCTATCCTCATGCAGACCACCACTCACGCTTAACTTGGTGTCATCTGCGAACTTACTGATGATACACTCTATGTCCTTATAAAGATCATCGATAAAGCTGTTAAACAGAAATGGTCCCAACACTAAGCCCCGAGGAACACCACTTGTGACCGCCCAAAAGAAAAGGATGTCTTGAAAGGATTTGCTATTAAGACGCAAATCCAAATTTAGTTGAAGGAAGTGAAATGCTGAATATCATAAATCAGTTGATGCCCCATGTTCTGCAAACAGGCTAGGTTGGGTGACCAACCACCTTCTGTACACAGTACACGTCAGCAACCATCATGTCCACCTCCTATAGCAGAGACATGGTGATTACTGGCTACTTTCCTGTGCTGAGAAGTCCGGAGCACATTTACATTTCTTTGAACAAAC
Organism: Tringa tobata; assembly: GCA_033628505.1. Lineage (NCBI taxonomy): Eukaryota > Metazoa > Chordata > Aves > Charadriiformes > Scolopacidae > Tringa > Tringa tobata. The sequence goes on from JAHREE010000122.1 coordinate 329,896, forward strand.
AAGAATCAATTAAAAACAACATTCTGCTAATAGTCAACATTATATATTTCCAATGGTTTTAATACTCAGCAGAAAAAATTTTGTTGACATGTATTAGATGGGGAATAAAAATCATTATGCAACACTATTTGTTCCAGATAGTCCCATCAAGTGCACACTTAGCACAGTGGTTTCAACGCATCTGCAGTCAGACCAAGAAGGTTACTCTTCAACCCTGAAAGCAATTAAAAGATTCACAGTAATGCAGCCCTGCCAAGTCTCCTGGATTAACATTATAATGTACGGCTTCCCAATTCTATTTTGCTTCATGGCTCATAGCTATTTTCATGTTTCACTGCACAGCAGGATTTGCTAAACTGTTTTAATCCAAAAATACACACATCAGCTGAGAAGCTTGATATGGTTGCAGAGTACACTAACAGGTTATGTACTCAGTATATCTGCTGCAATTAACTTTCATAACACAGAAGCATCTGACTGAGCTCAGTATCACCTAAGCCAGACAGATTTTTACAATACTTCAATAAGCCAGAGAATTAAGAACTTGAAAATACATGGAAATTTGATTTTTTTCCCTAATCATTCTCAAAAGCAGAGGGATGCTATAGTTTTGTTTTGCAGACTATGAAGAAGCCTCACTCTTCTACAATTTTTTATTTCCTTCCATAGATCCTACATGTGTGCATGTATTTACAAAATGCTAAATGAAAAGCATTTAATGCTAAAAATAATTACATCAAAATAGGTTTACTATTTACTTATTCATTTTATACTAAGCTTTTAAAGGGTCCTGCTTCTGATGCTGTTTTAATGATTTAAGTTTCCTACCAAACCAACAGTTAAAAAATTTAGAAAAGGTTACTTCTTCAGCTGTATTCTATAGGAAAAATAAACCACCAGAAAAATATCTAGTATTGGCTGTGTACAAGCAAGCAATAAGTAGTAACAAAATAGCTTTAAACTGTTCAAGAGTTAATGATTTTTCAGGTACTGACAACATGACTTGATTGTTGACAGTCAATTAGTTCTGTCACTCTTTTACCAGCAAGCAGTTATTTGCTCTACATGATCTGATCTGCTATTTTTAGACGTAAAGGAAAGAAACCAAGACCAGAACCTATCTACAAAACGGATGCCCTGTCTGACCTTAGCGAAGTTGGCTGAAATAATGGCACACATCCTCCACTACAAGTGAAGAATATATTCACAGAGGGAAGAGACTGGGTAAGGACAAGTTTAACTGACCTTTCACCTGAGAGGGACAATACACTGTAAAAGAGAAATGCCTTCCAGCCAGCACATATCAACATAACAGCCCCCAGAAACTGGTCAGAGATACGAAGAAACTAAAGGAAGGACTCAAAGAAGATATTATTATCCCCACTTTTTTCAGAAATATTCTGTACATGGCTAGAGAATACTACACAGCAGCTGCTGAACTACCTCTAGCACCATCTTAGAACATTTCTATATTAGAGATTGCTCATTAACCCAAAGCAAGATCATCAGTATTTTTCCCAGGGAGACGTTGCTTATTTTTTAAAAGAGGTTATAATAATGCCTTCGAAGTACTGAAATTTATTTAAATAGCATAGTAAAACACTTCATATATAACAGTCTTCAGTCACTTTGTCAAAGAATCAGTTTTGGTTTCCAGATTTTTAACAGTGCTGTTGATTAAGCACATGCTCAGAGCAGATGGCGATGGTTAGTGTACAATATAAACCGACTTTGCAAAAAAAAAAAATTTACCTCACTTCAGCGTTTATTGCTCCAAGGAAAAAATACATAAGTTTCATTTTTCATCAGACTGACAGCTCTGAGATTGTAAGGGTTCACAAACAAAGAATTAAAAAAAAAAAAAAATCACTAATAAAATCACATAGACTAGTTCTGATTTTCAAATAGCAAAATTATGTAGCAATTTGCATAAGTTATTCCTAAAAAGAATAAGGGAGTCGGCTACAGTGCTTAGATTTGGAATGTTAGAAAGTAGCACTGAATTATTTTGATTTTTCCTAGATGTACACTTTAAAATCCTACCTGAAAAAAATAAGACCTCCGAATATTCTCCCCAAATGTCTTAGACATCATTTCACTAACAGAGATTTTAAAAAATTCAACTACCTTTGAAAGTTAAAAGTTAACTTCCTACAATGGCTGTCTTGTTTTCCTTAAAAAAAAAAAAGGTAGAATTTGAGTCTGTTGACAAGCATGAAATCCTGCTATGTAGACCAGATAGCCATGGTGTAGCTTTTAGAATTAAGCAGACGTGTATTCTAGTCTAAAAATAAAACTGTCACACAAATATCTGTTTTATTTACATATTAATTTTACTGAAGTCCATATGGAATTAAGTTATTTCTTCTCCACTACCAATGAAAAAGTGCAACAAGTTTTGCATCTTCTATAAGGAAAATGGCTCTTCCTCTCTGCTGAATATGAACATGCTGAGTATTAAGGAATAGGGAAGATGGCTCCTAGAAAATGATAAGTAGAAACACTCTCCCTTTTTTATTTTTCTTCTTCAGAGAAGCCACATTTTGAGACTTTACGCATGCTGCTGACCTACATTGACTTCATGCATGAATTCATCCAAGGGGCTGGGCTGCTCAGCAAAGGACAGTAAAGTCTTTAAGCTTGCTTTGAACCTCAACATTGTTTATTACAGATCATATGTCTGAGTACTTACTGCCAGCAAATAAGCACTGACCTTGAGCTGTATTTCTTTAAGATGGATTCCAAAATGTTTACCAGTTCCTCAGAGTTAATGAACTTTTGGGTGCTGAGCGTGTACATTTTTTCATAGAAGTCAGCAATTTCCATCCGAGCCTGAACAAAAAAACAGAGCTGTTCAGACAGGTGAGAAAGCAGCTCTTCCAAGTGAGGAGCTGTTCCTCCTAGTGCATTGCGACCCGTCGCCACCACCTTCTTCAGCTCATTATGCAGAGATGTGTAGATGGTTCGGATGGAGTCCTTTCGGCTGAAGAATGACTGACCACCTGTTTAGATAAATATGGAGGTATTACCAAAATCCAGGGATAGCAAAGATAGACAGCAATACTGGAAAACTGTATATAACCACGCTTGTTTTTCCCTAGGTGTTTTTAAGTGTTGTTTGATCGCAGTATTTTTTGAAATCAAGAAACAAACTTCAGTGTATTATTCTGCAAGTAACTGAATTACACATAGGATATACTCAGAAGCACTTCATGTAACTTCATGCAAGTTATGCTTGTCCCAATTCCTGTCTCAGCAGCCAGTGACTGCTGCAAAACTTCAACTCCCTCACATCTACCTCAGTTATGGCGTGACCTTTCAGAAAACAAGCATTCAGTTAAATTTGCTACTATGATACATGACCTGGAAATACCGTTATCTGTGGAAGTCAGAAGAATCAAGTCATAAAATTTTGATAGTCCCCACTGCTATTAATAACTCTACATCTTTTCAAGAGAATCCCCTTAACAATACCTTTTCAATTACGAAGCACTCAAATTTGCAAAGCAACCATGTGCCATTTTTGTGTACAAATCAAATGTTTCAAGTTCCTACACAATCTTAATACAAACTAGAATTCAAAGGGAAAACAATCATAGTTTATCTCAGTGAGACCACAGTGCAGGTTAATCCATAACTAAACCTAAGGGAGAGGAGGGGAGGAAAGTCAGTACTCCTCTCTACCTGCACAACACTATGAGGAATTTAAAAAAGAAAAAAAGACAAAAGTAGCGGGTTAAAGTAAAAGATATTTAACTTCGACGCTATCAAAAGACTGTACAAGGTGTATAATTTCTTAATTTCTATTTACAGATGGCCTTATGGGCTGCTTTGGCACTCAAAAGCTGCAGTGGCAAAAGGACCACAGGGACTGAATCCGCGGAACTTTTAAAGAGATTCCAAATTTAGGTTAAACTTTGAAACTGCTTATAAATTTTGTAATGGTGGATAGTCCTTCACACATCAATTTTATACATATACTATTCATAAGCGACCTTAGTAATTTGTGACAGAAAGGCAGAGAATTGGTTATCGAGTGAAACAGCTACCCTCCTAAGGCAAGAGTTGCCTCTAAGTCATGAGCAGGATGAAGAATCCTCTATTGTTGTTGTTCATTAAGTATATAAACAAACAAAACTTTGTCCTTTCTGCAAGCACTGATTTCACTTTTTAAAGTCAGCTTTATAGACAGTTTTGGCTGTAAAGATCGTCTTATAAAACAGTTCCAGGTCACTGCTTAAACACCAAAGCAGAATTTTCTTGATGCTTTACTGTATTACACGTCAAGACTCATATCCCCTGACCATTTTCCATGCCAGTCTGAAGTTCAAAGAGAAAATAAGCAGCTTTGCCCAGAGGGCAACATGATGACAGCTCATCCTGTGCTGGTTTGGAATTTTTTTCTATTCACGTACTGAGAGAGCAAGAAGCAACTGAGACTGTGGCCAAAACTTCCTGAGATCCAGCAGAGCCTGCATGAACAATTTTCAGGAGGCTATCTCCAGCCCTGAGTACTTACACACGTGCTTAACACATATGCAGCTCTAATGTTGATGTTAGCC
>JAHREE010000122.1:343756-363879 GCA_033628505.1 Tringa tobata
TTTTTAATAGCAAAACTTGTCACCCAGGTGTAGAAGATAACTACCTTTTGGGCAGATAACATAGTGATATCAGCAAGAAAATATGCCCAAAATATGCTTTTGTATATTAAATAGTTTTACTTGTATAACTCTGGACCAAACCCTAATCGAAAAGTGCTGTAAAAAAAATAAATAATCATTTTCCCTGCAGCGTTTTATCTTTGTTTTAATCTGGTTGTTTTGATTGTTGATTATGGGGAACACAAGATGGGGATGCAGAGGGAGAAGAATCAGCAGAGCAACTTTAATCCCTAAAGATTTTGACCCTGAGCGGGATTGCTGTGTGTCGTAAGGCAGAGAGAAGCTTGTTTTGCCACGAGTCATCGCTTTGTTCCAGATTTTCTGGTTTCTATACTGCTACAACCTGCATTTTTAATTTTTTTTTTTTTTTGCGAACTCAATTTTACTTAGCAAAATGCATCACGAGAGGCAATTTACTATAGTGTGTTCTGTCATGAGTTTTGTAGAAATGCCTGTCTGTTACCATGTTAAATTTTGAGCTCTCCTTTTCATGCATGCTTGCTGCCAGTTTGTCACTGTGCCACTTTTCTGTGGGGGAGGGTGAACAGCAGAGCGTGCACAAGACACGCAATACTAAGAAATCGGAAGTTCTACCTATAGGCATGTAGGCAGCTTCCAACCACAGCTGCTTTGTATTTCATCTTTTCCTCTTGTCTATCTTTCTTTAACCCACCTCCTACATCCTTATGTAACAAGGCCTTATTTCAGCTCTAATTAACTATGTTACCATGGTACATCAATGGGGAGGGCTTGAAGAATAGATGGGTTTTTATTCCCTCTTGCTGTTTAACAGCATACTAGTATTTTATCTTTTTTAATACACTGTGTTTTACCAGAACGTTGCAGAACAACCTGTAGAGGCACATCATCTTCAGAACACTTGTTTAACTTGCTTGGTAATTTTACACTGAATTTTCTAAATAAAAATAATTGCTAGTAAATCAGCACCCATTAGTAGGAACAGAAAACTTTGTTAACAGCTCAGTATGATGTATTTTGTGGTTAATTTCTGTGATGCTTCTCTTGTGTGCACTTGCTTTAGAAGAAAGACCTCCTAATGGCTTTGCCCCCCTAGGGGAAATACTTCATAAAGGAGTTTATGATGCATCTTAACAGTATTATAGAGATGAGTAGAATTCGGGGTTTTTTTTCCTGCAATTGTGAAGTTTGTGGTGGGGGGAAAAAAATGCACTTATCATTTAAGTAGCTGATTTATGCTTATGTCGTATCTTGCTCAAACCTTGAAATTTGCAACTCAAATGCTTGAAATTTGAGTTGAAGCCTTTCAATTGAATGGTGCATGTCATGCCATTTCTCTGCTAATTAAGATGATATTAGCTTTTTTCAAGAGAGCTAAAATATGTGAACACTTCAAATTTTCCTTATTCAGTAAGAAGTTTAATACTATTAAAAGTTGATTAAAGGACTTAAAATTCTGGTATCTATATGAAAATTATATACGTTGATGTTTTGGTGGGGTACATACTATGTGTTTGAGGTTTGTGGGCAAAATTCTGTTTGAGGCTGTTGCTGTCCTGCATTTAATTTTTGTTGTTCTGCTGAGCAAATAAAGTTTCTTTCTCTATTTTCAGATGATCGTGGTTTCCCTTCTAGAAGAAGAGGGCAAACCAGTTAGGAGTAGGAAGCAAAGAGTATAGCAATAGAGATGGATGAACAAGCCCTTTTAGGGCTAAACCCGAATGCTGATGCAGACTTCAGACAAAGGGTATGTCATTATCTTGCTTATCTCTCTAATAATTGGAGGAGGTATTTCACTGCAAAAGGCTTCTGTTTTGTGGGCTGTGGATTTAGGGTTGGTGGTTTTTTGATTAATACATAGGGTTTGAGGTGGCAAAACAAAGTCATGTTGCAAGCATATAAGCTGAAGGTTGCGTGTCATCAATTCTGTGAAATTACACTTAACGTCTGTAGAATTTATTTTTCTGGGCTCTGACTTTCTCAGTCCTTTCAATTCTTTGTACTTGTTGCTCAGCACCTTATATAGGTTCCCATAGAATGAAAAGCAGCTGCAGAAAACAATGAATTGCTTGCAATCACCCTTTGAATTCTTCTGGTGTGGGGTTGTTTTTTATTTGAATGAATTAGCTACCCTTACTGTCTTTTAATGAAATTTGTATTTTTGACTGTAGAGAGGCTTGTATTAGTGTAGAGTAGGTTAAGAAAGTAATCATGGTGTGTGGGTAACAGATACTTCATAAGAGAGATGCTCCTATAAAAAGGCATTAAAATTTATATAACAATTTAATAAGTAAATATTTCTGCTTACTGATTGATTATCAAATTGATTCAACTGCCTGCAAGATAACTTCTAGTGAAATCTTTTAAGAAATGCAGATGGTGATACCTTGCTTTTGTGTTCATAAAACAAATCCTGGAAGGTATAATAAAGTTAAAAATGTAGTTTGATGCAGCCCAGTATTGCTAGCAGCCTCTAATATGTTGGTTCTGGGTATTTGTCCTTCTTGAAAGGATAGATGTAGCTAATCTTTAGTGTTCTGTTAATAGAATGTTACTGTAAAATTTGACTGTATAGACTTATTAATCTGTGCAGTCTGCCTGATTTTTGAAATATTTTGTAGTAAAAAGTGATTTACCTTTTCTCTAACTGTGTAAGATGTAACATAAAGGAAGTAGCAAACAATTTCTAGTAAAACTCTTCAGTATAAGAAAATTACCAATACAACCTATAGGAAGTGAATTCTTGTTTTAAGAACCTATTTCAACTCATTGAATTATTACTTTGCAAAATTACTTTGCTGAATGGAAACAGTTATGAACTAATGCAAAAGAAAATAAAATGCATTCATTCATAGAATTGAAATAGTGTTGTTAATTTAGTCTCAGTTTCAAAAGTTTCTTTACTATTTTGTTTAATAAGCCTCACTAAATCTTAAAGCTATTAGATCAGGTTAACTGTTGTCAAAAGCTATTTAGATGTTCTGATAAGCAACTTGATTTTCTGATAATGGATTCGTAAACTGGCAGTTGTCAGGTGACTAGTGTTTGAATGTGTAGAATACAGCCGAAGCGGTGCCCCAAAAATAGTGAGTTGTTTTCAGTGAAAAATCTAAATCCATTTCTCTTTAGAGAAAGAGATCCCTCCTTTGTGGGAGGAATTTTAACTTGGATGTGAACTTCCGCATAAATGGAAAGGCCCTGAGTGACTTCCTCTAGTTGACCCTGTCTCCAGAGGTCCCTTCTAACCTAGAGATTTGTGATTCTATGATGCTTCATTTCAACAACAACAAAAAAATCTTTGTTAAATATAAAGTGGAAATGGGTACCTATGATATTAGCATTTAAAGAAACAGTCTTGTGTTATGGTAATTAGGGAGCTGTATAAATACTTGGATATATCCAAATAGTGCTTGTTTTTTTGAAGGAGAGCTGTCTATATGTGAGTCTAAATGTGAATGAGATGTCTTGCTGTGTGGCTTGTTCTTTTTTTAAAATGAAACTTACTTGGATGTTTGCAGGCGCTGGCCTACTTTGAACAGCTGAAGATATCTCAGGATGCTTGGCAAGTCTGTGCAGAAGCATTAGCTCAGAGTATATACAGGTAATGTAGATAAGAATCATTGCTTATTTTCATTAGTAATATGTTTGGGTCTGGTTTTAACTCTACAGCATAACAGGCAAACTAAATAGCTGTAGGTTAATATGGTCTTCATACTATTTTTAGTATCATTAGTTGATCTGTGGCTTCTGTAAAACGCCTTTCAAGGAAGAGCAATGTATAAATAGAACTCCATATTAATTTAGTATTCTAAAGTCTGCTGCTTTATGAAATCCAGGGAGAAAGAGGGAGTCCTTGTGCTGTCTTTTGGGGAGGAGAGGAGTGCTGAAAATTTCCCTTTGTGAGACTCTTGGCTTTATATGCAGTAATCTCAGAAGTAGTTTCTTGCCCCTATTCTATGAAGTAGGCCATCCAACTCTTCAAGATGCAGAGACTACGTAGTCACCACTATTTTTGCACAAAGTTGTGTATTTAGATCTCAAATACTAGATTGTTGCTGTATCACAGAATAATTCAGATTGGAAGGAAACTGGGGGGTGTATATGTCCTGAATAACAGCAGTGATTTATAGCAAGTGCTTTTTTATAGATGATTTATCAAAACTTTTGACTCCAACAGAGTATTAACAAAACCACACAGAATTTGAAAACAGAAACAGATTTGAAAATATCAATTGTTACAATTTTTATATAATAAGATAAAAATTTCCTGTAAATTATATAGCATGTGGAATGTCCCTTCTTAATCTATATCTCAGGTTGTCTTCAGCTTTGCTCTTTAAGATACAACATACAACTTGCACTTACTGTACTAGTGGACCCCAAATGTATTATTGAAGCATGACAGATTTTTATAATGGTGGGATACAATAAGCACTGTAGTTTTGTACGTTCAGTAACGAAATCAAAGCATAATAGTGGTTTGCTTTTACCAAATGAACTGCTTGAGTATTTGTCACTTTTGAAGTAGCAGCAGTAGCATTTTTCTCTGGTGCACAGTAATTCTTCGTTTGTCAAAGGGACCACCCCCTGCTTGCAGTATTTATGGAATTTTTTTCTTCCCAGATAAGCGTACCATATTTCCACCAGTAACAGCATTTTCTTTTCTTTTCCAGTGATGATCACATCAAGTTCTTTTGCTTTCAAGTTCTAGAACATCAAATTAAGTTCAAGTGAGTAGTCTTTCTTGAGACTGGCCATATACATCTATTTAATTTTCCCTTTTTATTCTGCTTGCAAAGAAACTTTAAGTGGTATCTCTCATCTTTACATGGTTGATGAGATGGCTTTAATCCATACAGAAGACTTGCTTGTATTTCTTCACCTTTGATGGGAGAGAAGTAGTTGGATTTTAAGCAACAGTTGGGTTTTGAGCAGCATGCTCTACTTAGCCAGTCTAACACCTGTGTGTGGCCCAAAACAGACTGTTATGGTTTGAAGAACCCACAATGATTTATTGTCACTTACACAATTATTCTATCACCTGATGTCCCCTCCCCACCCAGGAAGGGGAATCAGGAAGGAACAAGTAAACTGGAGGGTTGAATATGAACAGATTTAATAGAATAAGACTAAATAATTAACATTGATAATACTAAAGAAACAACATTGATCCTGCTACCAATATAAAATATATAATGATTATACTCGGCCCATTCTACCAGCAGGAAGCTGTGCACTCCCAGCAGTGGACAATAAATGTCAGACACTGTGAGCAATACGGCTTCAGGAGGAAGGGAAGGGCTCAGGGGTCCAGCAACAGGGCCAGAAGTTCTCAGGATCACAGCCATCAAGGAAGAGAGAACTCCTCAGCAAACTTGCAAATTCATTTTGAATGTCATATTCATGGTATGAAATAATCTTGTTGGCCAGCTTGGGTCAAGTGCCTGGGTCTTGCTCCTCCTCATCCCCACACCTGGCAAGGCTAGAAAACAGTGAGGCCTTGAAACTCACATACCACAGCTGGCTATAAAGTAAATATTTTCATAAATTCAGACAGAGTCTTCTAAAAATGCAGTTGTCCCTAGCATTAGAAGAGACCTTACTGAAAAGTAAAATTACTGAAAGAGAAATTAATCCTGTGTAGCTTAAATCAGGACACAGACCCAATTACCAAGGATTGCTTGAAATTACTTAGTCCTTCCTTTCTGGAGATTCAAGCCTTGTTCTTTACTCACTGATTTTTGCAGAAAAGAGTCCTGTGAGCAGCAGCCTTGCTCAGTACATGCTCCTGGACTTCAGACAAAGTCCTATTCATTCAATAACCATGGCAGAGACATTAAGAGAAAGTAGTCTTTTCACTGTGGTATTTTCATAGAATCATAAGTTTAGGAAAAATACTTTGAAATAATTACATGGAACTGTATTTTTTTTGCACTTTGGGCTTCCTTGGTCAGAACTTGAGCACCATGGCAGAGGTGTCTGCCTCTCGGAATATCACCGTAACTGGCTGCAATACATGAAACGCTGGTTGGGCTTTAGATAAGAATAAGATGTATTTTGCAATTGATTTTCACAATAACGTATCAGAGCAAAAATGAAAGACTTAACTTTCTTTGATTTTTATTTACATGATTTTACCTTGTTGTCCACCTTCCTTTGCCTGTTCCAGTCCTGTCATCTGCTTCCTTCAGTATGTTTCCTCTTGTTTTCCTGCTGCTTATTTTCTTTGAGCCTTTTTTCAGTGCGGTTGCTTACTTTTATGTCTTTGATTCAAAATTTTAACTTGCAGATAGCTGTGTAAATTCCTTTTCTAGGAACCTCTCATTTACATTAATGTGCAATATTAAAAGAGTTTTTGCCTTACGAAACGTTCCTCTTGTTGTAAAGCAGTTGCATTTTGATCTCATCGTTCTTCGTTTCAGATACTCTGAACTCACTGAAGTCCAGCAGCAGCTAATTAGGGAAACACTCATAACATGGCTGCAAGCACAGGTAAGTATGTTCCTTCACAGCAGTCCTGCATAGTAGGCTCATTAGTAGGTGAACAGAAGGCATTGAGTGTGGGCTGTTTCATCTGTCATTTGAGTTTAAAGATGGCTTTCTGAACATATACAGTATTTGACGGTTAAAAGCTTGTCACATGTTAACCTTTACTAGAAATTCTTTAAATCAGATGTTGTAAAGAAGTCTGTGCTTGCACTTACTGCTAAATATAGTGTTTGGAGTTTAATCAGTCGTGTGTGAAATAAGGTGTATGAAAAGCTTCATTTTAGAGAGGTATAATCCAGATTCATGATATTCCTGAGTGTCTGGAGGAAGAGCAGTAATTCTGTGTTCAAGACCCTCTTGACCTGACTCCTGTTAATGCTACAGCGGAGTGTTGGCTACTCTGTCTTGTGGAATTAGTTACTGCAGGTGAACACGTAGTATCAGCTGGACCCAAGAGTTTGCAATCAGCAGAACCACCAAGTGGGCTGATACAAGTCTTTGCCTATACCTGCCGTTACCTAGTTAGCATTCCACTTCTGCACTGGAAATTAACATAGTTGCTTTGTTTGTAGAAAGCTTAACAGTAGGAAATGAAACATAATACAATTTAAAAAAGAACAGATCATTGTGAAATGGATTAAATTCCTTAATTCCTTTTAATTTTTCTTTGTGGCAAGCTGTTCCATTTAGCAGGAGTTAAAGAAAGGGGGAAGAGAGAGACTGGTAGTGATAGATTTTCTGTTCTTTTTTTTTTTTTTGTTCCCAATGAGCATAGATTTAGAAACTTCCTATACTGTTCTTAAAGTTAACATCTAACTTAGGCAGAAGCTAGCTATAAGAGGACTGTAGCTTGTTTTCTGTAAGTTCTTGTTTATTCCTTTCACCAAACTAACAAACTAGCTTTTAGTCTGTGAATAGTACACTTAATGTCTTGCTACTGAATGAAAGGCTTAGGACTGTGTCACCCAGAGAGAATGTTTTCCCTGTTAATTGCAATTTAGCTGAATTTATTTTTTTTTTTAAAAATCCATGGAAAGGTAAGGCATTTTATTGATCTCAGTCAGGCAGAGAGGTAGTACCTTAGTCACTGTACAGAGATCATCAATCATATATTATTCTTCTCTCATTTAGTAAGAATGTACAAATAAAATATCTTGTTTCTACCAGATGCTGAATCCCCAGCCTGAGAAGACTTTTATTCGCAACAAAGCTGCACAAGTTTTTGCATTGCTTTTTGTTACTGAGTATCTCACAAAATGGCCCAAGTTTTTTTTTGATATTCTATCAGTAGTTGACCTTAATCCACGGGGTGTGGATATGTACCTCAGAATCCTGATGGCTGTTGATGCTGAGCTGGTAGACCGGGATGTTGTTCATACATCAGAGGCAAGTTATTATTTTGCACTAATATTTGTTTTAAATTTCCAAAAAGCTCTATTTAATTAGAGAAGAAGACTTGCAGAGGTGTTGGGTTTTTTCCTATGGCAACTCTGCCTTAGAGACATCAGGTGGTTTAGATCCAAAAGCCATATGTTGTTTAATGCTTTTTTCTGATTTCATACGTTACAGTTAATGTGTTTTTTGCTTGAAGAGCTAGCAAACAAAAACTAACGGGCTAAGTTAGCCAATTTAATGTTAGACTGACTCATTTTAAAATGTTAATTTCTTCTAGTGCCTGTTTTAAGGAGTCCTAATATCAAAAATCCTTTTAATGATCTAGAGGACTTCTTTCCCCTTTGTCTGCCTTTTTTCAGTGATTGGACATTGTGTTAGGAAAAAGAGTGAAAACTGGGGTATTTTGCTTTTATTTCTTGCAAGAAAAAAATGTGCTCTTTTGGGGTTTATGAATTGAGTTATTTATCTTGCTAGGACAAGTGGTATCTGGTAGTGGGTACCAAAATGTTACCAATTTGACAGGATGCTAATTAGTCTGATTTATCCTTTTTCTGTATTGATAGGAAGCTCGTAGGAACACCTTATTAAAAGATACTATGAGGGAACAGTGCATTCCAAGTCTGGTGGAATCGTGGTACCAAATCTTACAAAACTATCAATACAATAACTCAGAGTTGACATGCCAGTGCCTTGAAGTAGTTGGAGCTTATGTATCCTGGATAGATTTGAGCCTGATAGCCAATGAAAGGTAAGGGGCCTTTGGTGGAATACCTTTGCAAAAGTAACTCCAATAGCGTGCTGACTGTATTTCTCTGAAGCAGATTTAAAACTCATCTTTAAAAAGGACTTTATTTATATACAAATCTTTGGCGTTTGGGGGTTTTTAGTAGAGTGAGTAACTTTGCAAACCAAGCTGGTACCTTGACCAAAACAGGCACTACAGTTTGCTGGGTTTTCCTTATATAAAGTGCTGGGTTTAATCGGTACAATAGACTTCAAAACAGTCTTAGAGACAGAAACCATTGTAAATAATGGCACACAAATAAGGTGAAGCTTCTATAAAATGCTACTGTGTACTTATAAAAATAACATTTTATTTTGTCTTTGAAGGTTTATAAATATGCTGCTAGGTCACATGTCTGTGGAAGTTCTCCGGGAAGAAGCCTGTGATTGTTTGTTTGAAATTGTAAATAAGGGAATGGACCCAATTGATAAAACAAAATTGGTTGAATCTTTATGTCAAGTATTGCAGTCTGCTGGTCTCTTCAGTATTGATCAGGTTTGTATATTGTTTTTACAATAGGAATAAGTCATAGATTTCCGACAGTTCTTAAATATGCAAATAAACAAAACACTATAAAACTTAAGTTCACAGATTAGAGAGAATTAGTTGTGCTTCTGCATCAAAGCTAAACACTTCTTACACTTTTCTCATACTTTAATTAACAACTGCTTATTAATATTTGTAACTCATTTAAAACACTGCATTTTGTCCTCAGCATGAGTTTTTCGTTTTGGAAGCAAGACATTACGTAACTCCTCTGTTCCTCCCCTAAAGCACATTGTGCTTAGTGTTAATGCTGCTTCTGTGTTTCATTGCCTTGAATCTTCTCTTCTGAATGATTCCATAATAGGTATTGTAGCCAAGGTAGAGGGTTGTTTTTTTAAGGGTGAGACATTAGATCAGATGTGCATAGTTAGGCAGGGGAAAGAGCTTTCTTAAGGGCACATATGTTCTGCATGTCTGCACCATCAGACATGAGGCTTGAAATTCTTATCTATAAGATGGAAAAATATACCTACTAACCAAACACACATTCCCTGGCACTTGCAGTGTTTAAGGAACAGCTGTTTTCTACCTGCTGTGGAGAAAGAGGAACCAGCCCTTATGAAGCTGTAGTCCTTGGATTGCAAGGCAGTTATCTCTTCATTTTGAAGCCTTTGTCAAATTTGTATTCCTACTTGAATGTAGAAAATGTGCCTTCATCAATTCAGGAGGTGTTTGTCTAAAAAATCTTACCTCGGTCTCTGAGGAAGACTTGTGTTCTTCTGCTTCTATACAGTTGTGGCAGGGAGCAGAGCATCTGTTTGGGGTGACTGGTTTAGGGGTATTTCTCGATTCTGATCAATGTATTTCTGCAAAAGCAAGCCATAATCACTCTTACAGGCAGTACTGAAAGTTACTTGTTATCAGTATTTCTGAAGTGAGCTACAGCTGTTAACTCTTTGAAGTTTTCCCATAAAAAGATTTTCCTTTTCTACAGCCTATAAATTTATGGTAGGTATGTGCTTCTGCTTTTATTTTGAACCTGCTTCTTTCTGTAAAGTAGAAAGAGAAACAAACTAACCTGAAGAGATGAAGGAAGCTACTGTTGTATAACGGAGGACGGCCAAATCTGGCATTGCTTTAATTTTTCTCTCTCCATTCCCCAGGCAAAACAAACCAGAGAATTGTACTTTCCGTCTAGGAGACAAATACTGGTTTTACTTCCTCTGCATACCAGGCATGGATAGCACAGTCTGTAAGCTCATGCCATTTAAACATGAGCTCTACTGGTGTTTTTAATCACATGTCTTTTCTTGCAGGAAGATGATGTGGATTTTCTGGCCAGGTTTTCTAAGCTGGTCAATGGGATGGGGCAAGCACTGATAGCTAGTTGGACTAAACTGATAAAAAATGGTGATATGAAGAGTGCTCAAGACACTCTGCAAGCTATCGAAGCAAAGGTGGCCCTAATGTTGCAACTGCTAATTCATGAAGATGATGACATCTCATCTAATATCATTGGCTTTTGTTACGACTACCTTCACATCTTGAAACAAGTAAATATGTCTGGCTTTAATTTAACATCAGTTTTTGACATATCATTTAGCTTGATTTTTGTGGGAATATATGAATGTTAATACTATGTGTAAGCTGACTTGCAAAATAGGTTTTTTGACTAATGAGCACTCAGTGTTTTTAATGGCAGTGGTCATGCTATTTCTATAGTGCTGTTTGGAAATCTGAAGGAATCGGGTTAAATCTTGCATTAAGTGGAAAGAAGGCTTGCAGATCATATGGCTGTTTAAAAAAAGCAAACCTGTCTTTTCCTATTAGAGAGTAATAAAGAAGTTACTATACAAAAAATAACACTTGGAATTTATTTTACAGCTTTCTGCACTTTCAGACCAACAAAAAGCTAATGTAGAGGTAAGTATTTTCTTTTTACCAGAGATTTTTTTTTTTTCAAGATCACATTGGATCAGAATTTTTCATTTTGCTGAAACAAATCATGTTTTATTTATATGCCTTAAAATGTGCATGTGACGATAATTAAAAGGGAAGGCTTAAAAGTGAGGACAGTATGTTCCATCTTCTGCTAAGTAACTACAGATGTTTCTTTAAATAGTAAACCTATATTGAATTGTGTATGAAGATGAAAGCTATTTTAGAGCTGGTCTCCCCAAGCAACCTTTAAGCATATGTTGATAAACTTCTATACAGTCTGTTCAGTTGATAGAATGTTCTTAAATCAAGATAGAAGAAGAGTTGTTTTTTTTTCCTGAAGCTTTGTTTTTCTAGTAAAATGTCCTAATTCCAAAGGATTGGACAAAGAATGAAAAGGGTTGTCTTAAAATTCAACCTTGAGATAGTATCATAAGTTAAACTTACGAAAGAAGCTGCAATTCAAATGTAACAGTTATAATGAGCAGTTATATGTTAAGCGTTACATTAAACTATACATTAAGCTTAGGTATGTATGCTTGAGTTTGTACATAAGTTTAAGTGTTTATATATAAAGCATTAAGTTTAATAAGTAAGATTTATGCCCAGTTTTGGAGGTAGTAAACCGTTTGGCTATTTCAGCAGTCTTTTTTAATTTCTTTCCCCTATTGCCCTTCTGCACCAATGTGGATGTACAAAGTTAGATGTTG
The DNA here is from genome assembly GCA_033628505.1 of Tringa tobata. NCBI lineage: Eukaryota > Metazoa > Chordata > Aves > Charadriiformes > Scolopacidae > Tringa > Tringa tobata. The sequence goes on from JAHREE010000122.1 coordinate 355,598, forward strand.
AACTGGTTAGATTGGTGCAGGTATTTTGTAAGTTCATACAGCTGACAGCTGTGATTCCTTCTCCTTTACAAAGAAAACTAAATTCTGTTCTAACACGAAAAGTTGAATTTGAGTAACTCTAGATTATCTTGATCTTGATTTTGTCTAATGCACGTTTAAATTGGATGAGGTAACACAATAAGAGAAGTTTGATTACATCACTGAATCTTTTAATTTTTGTTACTATGTCTCTTGTAATTATAACTGGATCAAACCAAATTACTACTGCAGCACACTTATGACAATATTTGACTGTTTCAAAATTATTGTTTCCTTAAACTTGTTTTCATACTGAGGAACTCTGTGCTATAATTATTTCTTAATTTTACTAAGCGCTTCTTGAGGATTTGTATTAAACTGAGAAGTGGTCATATCAGTCTTTTTTCGTTCATTGAACTCATAATAAGAAAGTATTTGGAAATAGTCTAAATCTTCTTGTTGGCTGTCTTCTGCTGCTAAGTGCACAATTTAAAGCTTTCCTTTAAAGTTTTGCACCTAAGAGGTTCTTACTTTAAACTTGCTCATCATTTGAACAGTGAAAAGGGGGATATTGTTTATTGTGGCTTTGAAGTCCCAAAGCTTTTTCTTGTCAGCAGAATCACAATTCTTAAAATGAGAGGTGTTTCTAAGCATTTCTGGCTACAAGCACATCACATTAATGTTCTGCAATTATTTCAGTATCACTTCTTACAGAGAAGCAGAAGCTGATACTTCGTGGCACTATTTGACCATGTTCTTCCTCGAAGTATTACAAGTGTCTATTTCTTCAAGACCACCAAGAATTGTACCTCAGTAACTAACCTAAGTTTAATTCATTGGTCCATTTTGGTGTTAAACAACTTCAGGTTTTGCACTTAAAATGAAAAATATGTAATTGTGATTAATTTGTCAAAAGTGTTTGGTGTAGGGTTTGTTGGGTTTTTTTATTGACCTTTTTCCTTTGTTTGTTTGTCTGAAACTTATGGCTATCTGCATTCAGAACCTCCAGTACTGGAAGTGAATTGCAAAACGCTGACCAAGTTCTTGCTGATACAATCAGCATTTTCATTTGCTGTAGTTATAATAAAAGCTGCTGACTACCGAATTTAACCAACACGGAAAAGAAAAAAAAGCACAAGTTTGTTTTTTGCCCTGGTAGTAGCTATAAGAATGAGGTGCTCTGTAGTGTTGATCCAATACCCATTACAATTCTACTGAGTCTTCTCCACCATTCAGTGAATCTGTTTTTTGTAATAGGGATATGGATATGTCCTGCCCCATTACTTGTTGCTACTTAATATTCTTTTGGACTTTTAACGCTCTATTGTTGTCATAGACATAAAAATGGCCTGTTTCTGATTCACTTCTAATTATTCAGAGTAGCTTTCTGTCTATTTGGAATGTATAGTTTTAATACACATTTTTGTAGGTTCCCCAGAACAAACTGCTAAACTAAAGTGAAAATTAAAATATAGTAGATTTTTAAATGCTTGTTTTAGCTGCGTGTGACTGTCCAATTTCTATCCATCGTGGAAAGCATGAATGGAATTGAGTACTCACTGTGTTTTAGACATTAAATCAGAGCTTTAAAACCTGAACTAGTAAATGCTTTGTAAGATCAAAGTGATGGATTTAGAGTTTAAGACTACAGTGGATATGAGATCAAGTCTTTGTTGATAAGTCCTAAAACAGGAATAGTCCCTTCTAAGGGGAAACTGCACATCAGTGCTTTAACTGGTTTAACAATTTGGTGCTGCTGAAAAGGGGAGGTTTTGCCTTTCTTAGTCTTGTTTCCTGCTCCTGGCTCTTAGTCTTGGATTCTTTGCTGAACCAATTCATCTTGTTAACCTGTCCCAAAGAAACCCTTTCAAGGATGTTGAACAATTAGAGAAGTGAATTTTATGGATAAGCTGACCTTCCCCTTTAAAACAGGATCTTGGACAACTTGTTTGGCTTCCTCAGCCTGGTTTAGTCATCTTAATTATTGTTTTCAATGTGAACTGTAGAACACAGATTACAAGCAGGAAACAAAGCCAGATAATACTGTTAGAGACGGAGAGCTCCAAGTCATCTCTGCTGTGTATCTGGAATGGCATCTGTGTATTGTTTGGATATAATCCATCTGTTTTAATTTGTTACTTCTGTTACTTCTGCTAAGCCTCTGAAAATAATAATTCGAATGGGATTTAAAATATCGTAAACGTTTAACACTTGCTTTAACGTTTCTTTTACTGTAGGATTCTAGCTGTTGCTTCTTACTAGTTGTCTGCTGCTATGCTTACAGTTCTGTTTTCATCTTAGGCAATCATGTTGGCTGTTATGAAGAAGTTGACATATGATGAAGAATATAATTTTGAAAATGAGGTATTGTGTTATATGAATAAACAGACAAATGCAATTTAAATTACATGTAGTAAAACTTGCTTAAACTTTTAAAATCCATATTTTTCACAGGCTGAGTATTTTAAGGTAGGAAGCGAAGGTTTGTAGGCTGAAGTTTTTTTCCTATGTGGATAGCTTTTCTAAACTCTGTGCACATGTGCATAGGACAAAACAACGTAGTAAAGGGATATCCAAGCCAGAATGTTTCTGGCTGCATTTGTGCAGAACAATTCCTAGGCAAATACAGCTGTGCTATTAGCTAAACATAGCTCTTGAGCAGGCTTGTTCAGTGAGAGTTTGCGTGTTTGTGCACATCACTTGCAAAAAGATTTGAGAATTACATTGTGTAATGAAATTCTGGAAGAGATGCTGCTTGACCTACTTCAGATGGTCAAACCTCTGAAAAAGTAAGATAAAGGATGCAGAAGATCTTTGATTTCACTTTTTCTCCCATGTTAACATCTCTGTCAGCCAGCAATAATGATTGAATATGTTCTTTACTTTTGCTTCAGGCTGTTTGGGAGAGCTATAATCTTCAAAAGGTTTACTTAAACTGTATGCAGTCCGTCATAAATGTTTCTGTCAGTTTAATTTTAAAACGAAGCTAGATACTGAGAACATCTTTAGGAGTGAGTCATTTTTCAAGAATAGGGTCAATAAGGCTTTGCCAAGAGCACTTTCTTTCTTGTACTTTTGGCTAGTTTTCAGTTTGGAAAGCCTTTTTTTTAACGTTTCTGGACTGAATGCGGTGGATCTCAACATATTATAACCAGTCAAAAAAGGATGTTGTTTTGCAAGAGCATAGGGTGAGCGTTTCTGAATTCTCTGAGTGTGGTATACTGTTCCTGTATGTACATGTTTTTGGTTTAGGTATAATTGTCTAAAATGATTGTGGATTAATTTAAACGCAAAAATAGGGACTTCACTGACACGTGACTGTCTCGTAGGGTGAAGATGAAGCAATGTTTGTGGAGTACAGAAAACAGTTGAAACTATTGCTGGACAGACTTGCTCAGGTCTCACCAGAGTTACTGTTGGCATCTGTGCGCAGAGTTTTTAACACTACACTTCAGTAAGTTGGGTTTTTTAACTTGCTTACACAATGACCTTAGCTTTTTTTTTGCCTTTTGTAACTGTCAGAGTTTGTAATGAACATAAGTGTGATGTACCAAGGTGAAGCTAACTGATAAAATGAGCTTGTTACAACTTCATGACTTTGTATAATCTTTTACTCAGCTGCTCAGAAAGAAAAAGCTTTCTTTTCGTAACATTAAATAGAGGGTTGCTGCATTTGTGGATAAAGTCTTCCAGAAGCATTCCGAAATACTGCCTAAGTCTTACAGTGTTTTTCTTAGTTTAAATCTGCTCTTTTTGTGCTAAGCATCTGAAGAAGGCTCAAAAGAAAATACTAAGGTGGAGCTATGATTATTACATAAGCTACTGCTGACTAACATGAGCTTCATATTTTTTTCTCTAGGAATTGGCAGACTACACGATTCATGGAAGTGGAAGTAGCCATAAGGCTGCTGTATATGTTGGCTGAAGCTCTTCCTGTATCTCATGGTGCTCACTTCTCTGGTGATGTTACAAAAGCTACGGCTTTACAAGATATGATGAGAACGGTAAGCATGTGTGTTGTGGGAGCTATTTAAAAATGCTAATAAAGACTGGAACGCTCCAGTTCAAAAGGCTCATCTTAATTATCAACGTCACCTACATTGTAGTTTTGTGTTATAAATAGCTAAAGTACTAACCTGCTAATGCTTTTACTTGTAGCTGGTGACTTCTGGTGTTAGTGCCTATCAACATACGTCAGTGACCTTGGAATTCTTTGAAACAGTGGTTAGATACGAAAAATTCTTTGCTGTTGAACCTCAGCACATTCCAACTGTTCTAGTAAGTTTTATCTTGTTTGCATTTTCAACTGGATAAGTTCTTTAGACTTAGGAAATTTTCTTATTTTTTGAAGCTAGGTTTCCTAAATTGTTGGATGATTAGCTTTTCCCTTTCTTGTTCAGGGATGCTAAGACTTAGATATTTTCTTGATTGCAGATGGCATTTTTAGATCACCGTGGTCTTCGCCATTCAAGTCCCAAAGTACGAAGTCGAACAGCTTACCTCTTCTCCAGATTTGTCAAGTCTCTTAAGTGAGTAAAGCTGTTACAAATGTACCCAAATAGCACTGAATTTACCATATCTAGCCCTTCTGAACATTACAGTTGTCACTGAAACAGGCTGGGCTTCACATGGACTGCAATGAAGTTAGAATATCGATACAGAATCTGGCAGGATTGTCCTATAGTGTAATACTAAGGTAGCAGTGGAAAAATTTGTCACAGAACAAAGAACTCAAATACACATGCTTAGCTTATTTTGGTTAGCTGTTAAAACTGATCAAGAATGTAAACGTCCCCCTTTTCCCCTTCAAACAGTCCTGTTGGTCTTACTTCACAGGCATGTATTTAATGTAGAGGCAGGAGAAGCTCCAAGTTGGTTCAGATTTCAGAAGGATCCATTTCTCAACTGTTAATGAAAATACTAAAAAAAAAAAAAGATGAGGGAAAGAAAAAAATGTTTTATTTCCCAATATGCCATGTATCTGTTTGGCCTACCACAAGCATCATATCCATAAGTCAGGTTTCTCTACAACAGTGCTTTGATATTTAAAGGGGAGTTTTATGTTGAGAAGGTAGTTTACTGTTTAGCTTTACAGCCTAAATAAAATACCAGGAAACCTGTAAAAATGCACACTAAATAGTGTTATGTACTTGTGTTTTCCTTCAGTAAGCAAATGAATCCTTTTATTGAAGATGTTCTGAATAGAATACAAGACCTGCTGGAGCTTTCTCCTCCTGTGAGTATTCACAGCAGGTTTTTGTAATAAGTAATAAATAAGGCTTGCACTTACTCATCAGTGTGTCTGAGTACTTGCTGAATTATAAGCTTAGCACACAAACATTTAAACACAAATAATTGTCTTGCTTTTTTGGTGTGAGATCACTTGCATGCTTCCATTTGTACCTAATTTTAATAATCTTGTTTATGTGGGTTTCTGGGAGCATTGGCTAGAGATGGGGGTATATATATATAAGCCTATCTGTCTGAATTGTATAAAAATAGTTGTTCCTTCAACTGTGTTTTTACCTGTACTTACGACTTCCACATAAGTAGGAAAAGAATATAACTATTGTAAATGTACTATAGAGATTACTTAGGCGTGATTAAAGAAAGAGTAGTATCTTTAAACTTTGAGGGAAAAAAAAAAAATCTTTGATAAAGGGCACTTAATAAATTACGCCTGTTATCTTCCATTTTAGGAAAATGGTTACCAGGCTCTGTTAAGCAGTGATGATCAACTTTTCATTTATGAAACAGCTGGAGTATTAATAGTTAACAGTGAATACTCTGCAGAAAGAAAACAGGCTCTAATGAGGAATTTGTTGACTCCGCTGATGGAAAAGTTCAAAGTATTGTTAGAAAAACTGATGATGGCACAAGATGAGGACAGACAGATGGCACTGGCTGACTGCCTCAATCATGCAGTTGGGTTTGCTAGGTAGGTACAGCACAGTGACCCTGTGTTTCTGGTTTGAGTAAAAGGGAAATATAAAGGATTTATTGGGAGGAGGGGCTGAGTTTCTACCTGTGCTTTATTGACCTAGAAAATCATTAGTGGCTGTAGAATTTCTTATGGTAGCCCAGAAAATAAGTCCCTCTAGAAGAGGCTGCTGTGGATGGAGATACAGAGAACATTGAGCAAGTTTATAATCAAACAGCATCTATTCCCTTCCTCAAAGAATTGTGTGGAGCTATTCTAATCATATGTTGTTTGTAAACGGTGCGAATTTAATTCTCCAAAAACTGCCAAAATGTAGCTGCTTCATATCAAATAACTCTGTTCATTACTTCCGGTGTTTGACTCCCATTTCATGAAATTCTAGTCTAGTGCATGGGTTTTAAAGTATATGTTATTCTCGGTGTTACTGCTTCTCCATTGTGTTGGAACGTGAGTTTATATAAAACTTGGTGTATTACTTTTACAGCCGGACCAGCAAGGCTTTCAGCAATAAGCAAACTGTAAAACAATGTGGCTGCTCACAGGTTTATCTGGACTGCTTACAAACGTTTTTGCCAGCTCTCAGTTGTCCGTTACAAAAGGAAGTTCTGAGAAGTGGTGTCCGCACTTTCCTTCACCGCATGATTATTTGTCTAGAGGAAGAAGTTCTTCCGTTCATTCCTTCTGCCTCTGAGCATATGCTTAAAGATTGCGAAGCAAAAGATCTTCAAGAATTCATTCCTCTTATAAACCAAATAACAGCAAAGTTTAAGGTATGATATTGCATAAGCTTTTCAGGGTTAAAGTGTCGCTGGTCTCTCCTCTGGTTCCAGGAAAAATAGCTGCATCAAACCTTTATTTCACAATTAATAAATAAGTATATTTCTAAGGCTGCTACTGGGAAACGTAGTCTTCAACCACAGTTGTTTTGCTGGACTTGCAGTAATTAAATGAGTGTTTTTCTTGTTAGTCTCAGAATTTTATGTTATTTCTAAATTTTTGTGTTTAATATTTTAAAAATAAATACTACTTGCAGCACAAAATTATTTTTTTTTATTGACACAATAAACTTCATGCCCCCACTGAAGTATTAAGCTAATGTTACAAACTATGCAAGCTCTGAAGAGAATTTTCTATTTCTTTTATAATGAGATTTCCAGGAGACACAGAAATATCAGATGCATGTATAGGGAAGAATATTGATTTACAAGATCTTGATGCACTGGTGTTGCATAAAAACGTATGCTGAGCCTTAATGCATTGTTATTCAAAATAGGTTGACAAATACAGGTGTTTTGAAATGGAGGCATGAGATACAAATAGGAGCAGGACCATCAACTGATTATCTAGCAAAGGTTCTTGAAGTGTCACCTTTAAGAGCTTCCTAGTTTCAAGCAGTTCAAATGCAAAGTCAATGAAATCTGTGAAGTTACTAACCAGCTACTTGTGCTTCATTCCCTGGAGCTGCCACAAGAATATTGCGCTGTTGTGAATGGGATGGGAAATTCATTGCTTTATAAGAAGGTTAAGAAGCCCTTTAAATAGGCTTAAATAAGTTTTTCAGCAGAATGCAAAATTAAAGTTACTAGAAGTAAAGAGAAGTAAGGTTTGTGAGCCATAGAACAGAGCTTCATGTGATTCTAGCATGTGGACGTCTGCTTGGAATATCCCATCTGCAGGGTGGAGAGAAGGAATTTTGAAAGTAAGTATATCAGAGAAATAAAGAAAAGTATATCAGAGATTAGTGAGGAAGACACTACTCTAGTCCTTTTCGCAAGTTACACTAAAAGCAACTCAAGATAACAGTAGATAATTAAAAATAGTCTATGTAAGTTGAAGGTGGAAAAAAAAATCACAGGAGCAAGACTGGATAAATACCATGTTCCGGTGTGATGTTTAACTTTGTATGATACTGTACCATTCTTACTACAGTATGTTAAAATAAAGATCCTAGTTTCAGTAGTCTCACCTTGAATACTTTCCAGGTACAGTAAAGAAAAGACTAAAGATAAAACCTTGTTTAAGCATAAAGAAATGAACGTCTGAATTGCCTCTTTATGGAACTCTAGGGTGTTGCTGAATAGCACACACCTTCAGTTTTTCAGTTCATAAGTGTTCGACTAATTTAGTGTCATTACATTTTTCATATTTCTCACTGCAAGTGGGACATAAATGACAAGTTTATTCTGTAATGCCAGTAGTATTTCAGCTCAGTAGAACTTCTTTAAAAAAATCTTTACAGCCAAATACTACAAAAGACAGCTTGATGTCAGTTTTAACATCCAAGAGATGTATTTTCTGTAACTACAGTGACTTTACAGTAGAG
>JAHREE010000122.1:363941-404936 GCA_033628505.1 Tringa tobata
TAACCTCAGATCATATCTCAAATATGTAACAATATAGATATTGTATATAACAATAGATACTATCAATATCTAACAAAGGATAGCAATGGTCAGACTGTTGGGCAAGACCACTCATGGCTGCCAGCATTCATTGTGGGGTTTGTTTTTGAAGGACACGTCAGTATTTCTGTAATTTTTTTATTACTATCACCTGATCGTTATCTATGGGAGAAGGCAGCATATGACTTGTCTGTGTAGTTACCAGGTTTTCCTCACCCTTGGTAGCCAAATGCAAGTTACTGCTTTTCATAGCAAAAATTGGAAGTTGAATGTCCAGTTTCTTGATTCTTTTAAGTAATTCTTTCAGTTTGTATTCCATCACCATCAAAATGGCTAGGGACTTGAGAAGCTTTAAAAGCGAGTCATCTGATAGGTGGAGCTCAGACTTTCTTCCTCCTGTCCTAAAATGATGGTAATCCCTGTGGGAAAGGAAAGTGCGGCAATAAGAAGTAGTGAGAGCTTTCTTGAAAGAGGCAATTGAGTAATTGTGATGTACCAAGAAACTTGTAAAGGAATCAGAAGTAAGCATAAATGCACAGAAATTTGAAGTGTGATAAAAATACCTTTCCATATATTGGGAGAAAAGCAAACTGCTTTGATCCTGCTGAGTTTTAATTAACTCTACCATGTTTGGGTAGAGAGAACTTGTATTTTGACCTGCTTACAAATACCCTCCTTGCCTTTGTGTGTATTAAAGACCAGAAGAGCAATTAAAATCTCCAAATTTTTTAACAACAAAAACCCCCTCGAACTATTATAACCTAAATAAGAGTTGTCTTGCATCGTAGGGGAAACTTCCCAAAAATATTTGAGATTTGTGCAAAACAGAGCTATTTTGAAGTTGAAGCGTGTCTTCCAGGTCAGTATTTATATAAAGTAGCGTAAGAGTACAGAAAGATTTTTAGGCTGCAAGTGGAAATGACAAGCTCATTTTACTGTGTTTAAGGTGCAGAGAATGTGGAGCGTGTGTTGTTCACTGTCATTCAAGGAGCAGTTGATTACCCAGATCCTATTGCACAGAAGACTTGTTTTATTATTCTTTCTAAGTTGGTGGAGCTCTGGGGTAAGACTGTCTTTCTGTGATTCTTTTGTGGCTGTTACTGACCATGAAGCAATAATAGAACATGGAATGTTATTTTTCTTTTCAGGAGGTAAAGATGGACCAGTAGGTTTTGCAGACTTTGTCTACAAGCACATTGTTCCTGCATGTTTCTTAGCACCTTTGAAGCAAACGTTTGACTTAGCAGATGCCCAGACAGTATTGGTGTGTATTATGGACAGTATTTATTTTTTTTGCTTTCATTCTTTTGGGGCAGATCCAAGCTAAGAAACCTACAATGACCACGTGGTATCAAAGATCATCATCTCACAAAGAAAATCCCTTATGTTTTTTATTGAGGTACATGGGTGATTAATTATTGAATATTGTGGTACTATATATTCTGTAATTTGCCTATATTCAAAATCAAGCTAGAGAATGGCAGATCTGAGTATTTAACATCGACCTATATTACTTATTAACTAATGTTTGGTGAAAGTGAACACACGCTTTGGTTTTGGTTTTGGCTTTGCTTTAGCTCATTTTGGGTTCAGCTGTGACAAATCTTTCTGCTTAGACCGAAACAAAAGTTGGACAGTTGAGGCCGTTATCATTGTGAGAGAGGAAAATGAGGGAATAATGGCATGAACAAATGGCCATGTTTAGGGCCTCCTTAGGTTCTTTGGCTTTAAATACCTAACCAGTAGACTAATGAAACAGTCTAATGTTATGTGTTACATTACAGGCTTTATCAGAATGTGCAGTGACGTTAAAAACAATTCATCTCAAAAGGGTAAGCTTCATCATACTTTGCAGGGAATAACTCCTGCAGGTTTCTTTCTTGTGCTTTTGCTAATTTCTAAAAATTAGATACTTACTAGGGTGAATTACTATTCTATCCTTATATAAAATAATAGACTGGCTATAATGCTGTGTAGGGATACAGGATCCAGCAGTTCTACCTCTTGATAAATTACTGCAAAATATCGACCCTTCATTAAGGAGAAAAATCTGCTCACTTGATTGTTACTGTTCTTAATTGATCAATTGGCATGCTTTCACTTTTCACTGTAGTACTTAAACTGACATAAAGAGCAATTACAGATGTGCTATAGAGTACTTCTGTGAAAACTAAATGTATCTTTCAGTGTGTAGGAGACCAGATGGAAAAATATTTATGGAAAAAATAATTTTTGCATTGTCTGATTACTAAAACACCATTGCATATTTCCATTTTTAATGGAAAATTAAACAGCTTCTGTCTTTGTGTTACTGTTTTCTGCTATACCATTTAACTTCCTGGCTACCTTTTCTGTCAAATGCAAGTAAAAGTCACAATTACACAAAAATTGTGAGAAGTTATACACCAGCAGAGAAAAGACTGTGTTTTAATTGAGAAGAACTTGCAAGTTTGTTCCTTTTTTCCCAAAAATAATGAAGAGATAAATCTGTAGGAAATCAAGCCTTGGTAAATGAAATAACTTCCTGTTAAAAATACCATTTCTTTTAACGCTACCAATATAAATATGAAAAATGATCTGAAATCTTTTTTTCCCCTTTTCTTTTGGCTACTAAATTTCACAATGGGAGTAGTATGGTAAAGCAGTTGGCAGATACAATTGCCAATTTTTAAATATTTTTTTCTTTCGTATGTCAGATAGTGAAATTAGACTCGCCCTTTTACTTAACTGACTTCTACAGTTGAGATGTTACAGAACATCTGGCTGTATTGTAATTCTTATCTCAGTGCAATTTTTCAGTGCATTCTTCTGCTTTGTAACAAAAGATACCAGATTGCAGTAGAATCCTTAATGCCAAGGTTGCAAAATCGTTCTATTTGCTAACGACTGAGAATAGCGTGAGCATTTGGTATTGGATATACACAACTTCTCTGTAAAATAGTCATGCAGACCACCTGTTTTCAAACTTTTCTGTAGCATACAGTATAGAGCTTAGACTTCCCATATGTATGAAAAAATACTCGTACAAATTATGTACTGCTTTTCTTTAGGGTCCTGAGTGCATTCAGTATCTTCAGCAAGAGTATTTGCCTTCTTTACAAGTAGCTCCTGAGATAATCCAGGTAGGAATTCCTAAAAGAATGTTTTGACAACTCTCAATAATAATAAATGTTAAATGGGAACAAAATGAAGACCGACAAAGTTAACCTCCTACCATCCCTCAGTAAAGCTTACTCTCATATTGCGCATCAGAATAGGATTAATTTAGCATAAGGACTAAAGTTACTGCAAGAATACCTTCCAAAAGAGTCCAGTGCATGTGACTAAGACATCTTCCTACTGTAATTCAAATTTTAACTTGAGGAAAAAGTGTCGGAATAACTAGAGTAATAACTCAGAAGTAAAATAATGTTGAATGTATTGAAAGTGTGATGAGAGAGGCCGTATTCAACACTACAGAAATTAAGGCCACAACACTGGTTCTACTGTAAAAAATGATGTACACTATTAAATAGGAGGTGTGGGGGGTGTGTTGTGTGCTTATTTAGGAGTAGTGTAAGAGGTTTCTCAAAAGTGAAACTTTTTACCTGACCATTGTCTCAACGTTAAGCGTTGCTAGCCATATGGTAAGCATTGCCATGAAGAAATTTTTAAGTGAACGCTTATTGTTAGGTGACAATTTTATTTGCAACTAATTTGAATACTATAGTAATCAGATTTGCTGCATTAGGAGACAATTATACTCATTATGAGACTTGACCTGTAGAACTTCTAAGTGGCATTAAATGTACGTAAGGATCAAGCATTATCTCCTGCTGGTGCCTCAGTGTTTTTCTGACCTAAGATTATAACTTTTTGCATTGACAGATATGTTCTGCTCATCTCTAGGCTCACTTAGTGTGTACGTAATACTTTTCAGCATAAATGTTCACCTGAAGTATTAATTTCAAAGCCACCGAAAGTTACTGGAAAAGTTAAAGGTTTAGAAACTCCTTGATTGCAGCCCTTGTAGATAGTCCTGTTTCCATCTAATAAGTGAAAAGTTAATATGATCTCCTATATTTGAAAATACATATTCTTTTTTTTTTTGCCCCAGAATGCATTTATCATAGTCTATTACAATTTTTTTATCTGTAACATGCTTTTCTTTGGTTACACATTTGGCAGATAATATCAATGGCTTTACATACAAGGTATTCTGTGCACTCCTAACATATCTTTAGGTTGTTTTGTTGCTTCATTTAGTTATTTAGTATTTCTTTATTCTCTCTTACAGGAATTCTGTCAAGCACTTCAGCAGCCTGATGCAAAAGTCTTTAAAAATTACTTAAAGGTAAAGATATTTTTTTCTTTAAATAGCTTTCAATTCCATTTGAACTTTGTCACACAATTCAGTTGTGGTGGTAACCTGAAGTAAAATTGAAATGTTGAATTATTTAATAGTTTTTAGTTATAGGGAGTCTCCAAGTAGTAAAAGCAGTTATTTAGAAAGAAGGCGCAAACAACAACAAATCTACATCTGTAGAATTGTCACTTATCCTCAGCACCTTGCCATTTCCTCAATAGCTTGATATTCTTCTGGCTTATATTTAATAGTTAAAATAGAAAACAGTGATGCTGTAGTTGTAGAGAATGTGTCTGAATGGTTCACTGTTGAGGGTGTGGGTGTAATTGAATAGCAACCTAGTGTGTTAACCCATACATTTAAAAAAAAAAAAAAAGAGCTCTGTCAAACTGATTATCTCACATCTCAACATTCCATGTCTCATATTTCCTTTGTCTTTTTTTGTTTGTTTTTTTAAATAAATTTTTAACAGGTGTTCTTCCAGAGAGCGAAGCCCTAAGGAAAATACTGGAATCTCATGTACCTTTTTCCATAATGCAGAACTCTGGTTGTTAATTTATAAAAACGCTAACTCTTGTGCCATTCAAACTCGTTTTGTTGCTTTGTGCTTACATCAGTACATATTTTAGCCTTTTGCAAAAAAAGAGAAATGCAAATCCCTCACTTGTGTCTCAAACATGAAGGTATGTGACAACATTAAAAATAATCTGTATACCTACACAAACTTTTATTATGTATAGGATGATTTAAGCTTATGCTGTAACACATACAGCAATGAAATGACACTTATTTTTGAAATTAAATGTAAAAATCCCTTCAGAACATAGCGATGGTTATTAAAATGTGTACATTTTTGATACTGAGTAAAATGTTTTCATAAGACATAAAATTCATTTGTTCATGTATGGTGACATGAAAATAAAACAATCAAAGTCATTCTTGTAGATAGTCATTTCATTGAAGTTGTCTTAATGATAAAATATATATATACCTCCTATAAAACAGATTGGTTTAATAAATAATTTCATTTAAAAGTAGCATCTGGTTCTATCTTTTTTATAAAAAATAAAATTTTATCCAGTGAAACGTTAAGTCTCCATGAATCATTTTGGTTGAATCTTTAGAAGCTACAGCATTCTTTAACGTTTTGGCTGTTATATTTCAGTAGAACCTGGCAATTTGTTTGATACTTGGATAATAAATTATATTGCACTCTCGCGTGTGGAAGATGCTGGCGGAAAGAAACAGTTGCGTTCACTGCAATATTTCAGTTGGGTCAATGGTCTATACAGAGATTTTAGAACAGCATTGTTACTGCTGTCCCAAAATATATCAGTTGGTCAGTTTGTTTCTTCAGTTTTGTTTTTTTGGTGTGGTGTGTTTTGTTGGTTTTTTTTTTAATTCTATGACATTACAGTATTTGCAGCTACTTCATGGGTGCAGGAGAACGCCAGGAGTCTTCCATGCACAGGATTTAATACTTTCCTTGTAAACTGATGTCTGTAGTTAAGAGCTGAGTTATCTGCAGCATAATCAGATGAGCATTTTCCTAGACTGTGTGGTGCTAGGTTCTTCATACAATTTAAATGGAAAATAAATGAGGAGGTGGCTCAGAAACAGCAGCCAGGAGTGGAGCGTGGTGATGTTTTGATGATACTTGCTGCCATTGCCTCCCTTTTCACTGAGGGAAGAAAGTAGAGGGCACTTTGATAGCATAGTATCACTTCTATAAGACTTTTATTCCTGATTTTTATATGTTTAATCAAAAGTTTCCTGTTACTCGATTTGCTTTATCACAGATTAAGTGTTTGTGGTGCTTTTTATGCTTCTGTTTCCCTTGCTTTGGTGCCATACCAAAGCTAGAGGTCCCCTGGGTCCGTTATCTATTCAGTTTTCTCCCGTAGCACCCTCTTTGACTCGGTGCTTTGCAAAGTTCCTGCCCCTCCCGGCTGCCCCAGCTCCAGGGGCTGCACCCGCGGCCACCGCGGCTATCGCTCAGTGTTTGCTGTCAGTCTTCTCTCCGTTTGGCTTGGTCTCCTTCCCCTGCAGAGCTTTCACTAGGCAGATTATGAAGCAGTTAGGTAAGGATCTTCTGTCTTTAACAAAGTGGTTTTAAATTGCAGTGTCATTGTAATGGAGTCACTCAGTTTTCATACGCGATTTAGACTTTTGCCTTCTGAAGTAAGGGTAGTACTGCTCCTTTTAGTGCTGCGTAAAAGCAGGAAAAAGCCTACACCTTTTTCTGTTAGTATAATTGACTGTGTCACTTGTCTAACAGCATGATTTAGTTGTTATCAAATTGCACTCTTATGAGAAAAGTCTTTAAACTGGCTACTGCCAAAAGAGACTGCTCTCCTTCCTCAGCCACGCCATATCCCCATAGCTTCCTCTGCGCCAAATCTGGTGTTTCACCAAACCTATAAGGAGCTATTCAGGAAGCTGAAGTGGCAGAAGGAAACACTTCCCCCTCAAAAGCTTGTCACCTGCTGGGGTGGCGTCAGGTACCTGAGAATGGATATAAAGGAGAGAGCGTGGGAGCGAGATGCACGTGGCAGCCATCCGCATGGCTGTATTATAAACTTGTACCCTGACCTTCCATCCATGACTGAAAGAGTATCCTGTAGGATGAAGGATTAGGTAGTCTGGATCTTCAGAGAAACTAATTTAGTTTAGCCTGAAAAATTCAGAAAGGATTGTTTACTTTCCTATGCTTCGACCCTGTTGAATCAGAACAGTGTACTGTCAGGGATTACGCAAGGTGTGAGCTGTGGGTTGGTTTCTGGATCTTTAGATAAACATGTAAAAACATTGATTCTGGCTACTGGTGGGTTATTTTTTTTCTGCAGTTTTCTTCAGCAATGAAGAGACAGCAGGTCTGCAGCTGTTATATCACTGTTGAGTTATGTGGTGGGTATGCAGTCCCTAGTAACTATCCTTGCAAAGAATCAAGGTTTAGAAAAGCAACTGATGAGTTTCTACATCTTCACTTTGAAGAGATGGATTCCTGCTTTGTGCTTTTTTTTTTTTTTTTAATCTGGACTGGAAAAGTGCATGTTACTTATTATCTCCAAAGAGAATCTGGTGATGCAACGTGTATTCAGAGTGGAAACTAGACTCTCCAGGCAGTGTTCAGATGCTTTGAACGTATTATGAAAGCTACTTCTTTTGGGGTAGAAGAGGAAGAAAGTGGTAAAGATAGATGAGAACACTGCACTGAGAGATTAGGTTGACATTCACACATTTTCCTTCCTCAGACAATGGATGATCTTGATTTAAAGGCTGCACCAAACACAGCCACTTGCAGCTTTCCTGTATGACTTAACGTCGCTGTGTACCTGCGTTGGTCAAAATGACCCTGTCCAGACTGAAGATGCATAAAACATCATCATGGTAGTACAGCTTGTGTACAACAGCTGAGGTCAGGGACTGGGTTATCAATGCAGGTGAAGACATTTTAGCAGCTCCTTGCTATCCAGAGAGGCAATCTGCCCTTATCCCCTCTCTGGTCAGCATTGGCACTTGTCTGATTCCATAACAAGATAATTTATGGTGAAAAGCTAGTCTTGCAGAATAACTATTTTCAAGTTTTTCAAAAAATTCTAAGCTATTAAAAAATAAATTCAAAGCCATTTAGGAAGCTACTTTGGGGAAAATGCAGTTTTCTAGCTTGAACTATCCCACCATGGGGTGGACACAAACGCTACCGCAGATTGAAGGAAAGCAGCTGTAATGCATGGGTAGGGGCGGCGCAGGGAGCAAGCCCCTTTCAGCAGCAGTTGGCCACCGGGGCCATTCAGTTGTAGCATCACTCTGTAGACATGCGGTTACTGAACTTAAGTAAGTTAAAGCCAACAGGAAACCAACAAAAGGAGAGGGAAGGAAAGCAGCAAATAGGTTTTAACTGATTAATTGCACTGAAACTGCTGTGAAGAACGGACACAAGTGAAAGAGCCAAAGACTAGTGGTAGTGGTGAGGAGAACAAGTGACAATAGTTAGATGAGATAGGCAGAAGTAGGAAGGGGAGTATCTCCCTGTGAAACATCTTGGTGGCACATTATAAAAAAAAAAAAATGGAATATTCTGGAAAATATAATTCTACTAAGATCAAGATAGATACAGTTCTTGGTGATATATCTTGGTGATAACAGAAGTAGGAATTCAGAAGCAGAGTAATGGTTTTTGTGAGAAATGTTTTCTTACTCTTCAGCAGGTCTTGCTGTTCCCCACTGGTTGCTCACTTTCATTCTCACAGACTCACGGGTGGTTTTATGTGTCCACAGTTTGTCTTGGGGTGTTGCATTTGATGTTTCTGGTTTGCTATGAGGTGGGTGCCTATAGCTTATGTGAATTATGCACATTACACAGGCACACAGCAGAAGGATGCTCTGGTGATTGCAGAAATTGTTTGGAAGATTGCTTTTGCGTTTGTTGCTCTAGCGTGTAGGTTTTTCCTGCTCACATTCTGTTTCTCTGTTCTTCCTTCATACATTCACTGTTCACTATATCCCAAGCATTTCAGAAAGGTAGGAGAAAGCAGGCTTCAGAACAATTTTTTTTAAATCTGATAATGTTTTTTGACTATCAGCACTAGCCACTATTCCACTGAACTCTTATAGATGGCTTCATAACTATGAGATAAAAGGAAGAATATAATTCATGGACTAGTTAGCATAAATGCTTCTGGACTAAGATTTGTTTGGGAGCATTAATCTGTACATGTTATAAACAGCTTGGGAATAAATAGTGGCAAGCTGGAAAAAAGGCAAAGCTAGAAAAACCTGTCTTACATCATGGAATTCCTTCCCTCTCTGCAAAACTGAAGAAGAGAAATGGCTTAAATAATGTGGAATTGTGAAAGGCAGTTCCAGCTGAAGTGAAGTTGACTGCTTAATAGATTTGCTTATTCTGGTTCAGCTGTGATGCTACCTAAATAGTTAAATAAAAAGTGGAAAACAATTTGATTATCAGAGTAAATGTCTTAAAAGCTTCAGTTTTCTGTACCATTCTTTTATGACAGAGGAAAAACAATGTTTAACTTGTTCAGGAATTTCTAAAGTTGTCGTTCTCACCTGACACTGGTAAAATTAGTGGTTCTGCTTTTGGTAAAGTTAGAAAGATGCAATTTTTCACTCAAAATTTTTAAAAGTCAAATAATTCAATCACATGTTTTTTTCTTGGCAAGTATCTGCTGTGGTTGATTTCCACTCTCCCCTGTTCTTATCTCATTGTGCCCAGAGGGTCACAAGAATAAGATTAGAAGAAGATACTGTATTTTGCCCATTTTAATATTTTCAGCTGTGATTGGAAAAAAGCTCTAAGTTTAGTGCTTCCATGTTTGGAAATAGGGCCTTGAAAATTTGGAAGGTGAGATCACATTTGCAGCTATATTTTCCATGAGATCTTTCAACCAAATGTGGCTACTCACTATAGTTCTTCAGAGTTCTAGTCTGTGTGCACACAATAAGAACTCTATTAAAAACTCTATTACAGTCTCTAGCAGCTAAACGCTCTGGAAATTACTGATCACAACTTTCCCTCTCGGTGAAAGTCATGGTCAAGCTGTTAAATATCCATTCTCTAACAAATATAGCTTTCTTTCTGTTCACCTATTTTCCCTGCCCATGCAAGTGCTGAAATTGCATCATTTGATAATATAACCACAAAATGGCATTCATCGCTCTTCCAGGGGTTTCAGAAGCTTAATTCTCCTCACCACTACTTCAGGATAAGGTAATTATTTAATATGCTTCCAGAGCAAAGCTCCAAAATTATAATCAGTTTGACTTTTTTTCCCCCAGCATCTTTTTCTTTTCTGAATTCTGGCTTTCACAGCTATACATGAGAGAAGACTGTATGCAACATGCCATCTTTAGTTGCAATTTGTACAGCTGTGTTGTTAGGATGAAGAGATGTAACAGCACACAGCTACAGACTACTGAATTTGTAAAGTGAATGAGAATCCAAATGCAAGACTGGTGAAGAATACCAAAAGTTTTACTAATACATTGAAAAGAAGTGGAAAGAAGAAAAGTAAAAACTTCTAGAGCGAAGTTGTAATTACACTTTCCTTTTCGGTGTCCTTCCTATTCTTATATTCAACATACCGTTTTCCTGTGATTCATCCTGTGAAACATTTAAAGGGTAGAGAAGATCCTCCTTGCATAAGGATCACTGATTATGATACAAATATACCCTAGAAAAATGGACAATTTGAATCATGCCAACTGTATGAATCATGTTCATTGATGTAAGACCCGGGGAAAGCACATGGGCCGGTAACCACAGTAAAAGCGATCGGACCCAGGGACAGCGTGACGTAGGAGCCGAGATGCTCTAGGTCTTAAGCGAACAAAGTCCTGGGCAACCTGGTCTGAAGTCAGTGCTGACCCTGCTTTGAGCAGGAGCTTGAACCAGAGACCTCCCAAAGTCCCATCCAGCCTGAATGAGATGATGATTTAAAACAGCTGGTTCAAAAATGCATCAACATACCGAGCCCACAGCTTGGGTTTATTCAGAAGCGGAAGCAAGTGCACGCTCAACATTCTACAAAAGGTTCACTGGCTCTTCCTGAATTTGAGAGGGCTTTTGCTAAAATCTGAATGAACAATCTGATAAATATTTCTGAGGAAGACAAAGCTGACTCATGGGTACCCACCTAATGAAATGAAAAAAATAAAAGGCCTGTAAAGCTGGGTACAGAGGAGGGGGTGGCAAAAATAAACCATGTAACTTCTGAGGAGCTCTGCAACATTTTGAAAGACAAGGGCAGAATACAAATGTGGGGAACTATTCCCTCTATAACGGAGAAGATTATAAAAGAAAGCTCAGACGCCAACAAACAGGGCGTATAAATTATTTATATCAAGAGCCTAAAATGTATCAAAATTGATTAGTTCCACTAAGCATAATTTTAGAGCAAGCTTAGTGCCTGTCACAAGTGAACCAGCAGAAGTCTGGACTTGTGATAAAGCTTAAGAAAGATAAGACAACAATAAACAAAGCCTATGAGCGGAAGGTTGTGATCTTTTGTGTCGGTTCCTCAAGAAAATAGGCTTCTAAGATTTGGGAAGACGGTAATTCCGAAGGGGAAATGCAGAGGATCAAAAAAAAGGACAGTCTGGTGGGGTGGGGAGATTTCTTTTGACTACTTTCCAACCATAATTATGTTTAAATTACATTATGCACAAGGGATTAACATGATCTATTTTTCCTTATAAGAGCTGTACAGACCATTCATTGGAACGGCAGCATTAACGGAGGGNCTGCTTGCCTAGGGTAATACTTCATGTTAATTAGAAGCAGAGAGTACTCCTGCTTCAAAGTGTTGGGAGTTAAAAAATCACGTTAGAAATGCATTTTTTTTTTTTCTATAACAGGCCCCCTGCTGACAAATAAAGTAGTAGTAGCATCACCAGAAGCAGAAAAATATTAAAAAAAAAAAAAAATTAGCCCCCAAGCCCTTGAAACACTAATGAGTCATGGGGACAATAAATCAAATGACTAGTCGGAAAAAAATGCCTTTAGATATATGTGAGGAACTTCTGACTTAACCAAGTATCAGACTTAATGACTGTAAGTGAGATATGAAGAAATAAAAAGTTCGGCATTAAATCTAGTGATGGGACCAATCTTACAGTTAGATATTTTTATTTTTTTTAATAAGAAACCCTAAGTGAATTGATCTAGGAAGATACCGGAAGATCTGAAAACTTGACAAATGCTGGGTGTTTAGCAAAGATCAGTTGCTTAGGCTGAATCAGCCTAAGAAAGGAAAGGTATTAAAGGAGGTCTAACATGTTATAGAAGTTATTGGATCAGATTTATTATAATTTGAACTCAGCTTTGATTTAAGCTGAATGAGACTTTATGCCTTTAAAGTGAAGACCGCTAAAAGAGCATAGACTTTGTTATTATTATAAAAATACTATTTTGACCGAAAAAAAAAGAGTAATAGTGCAACACTGACTTCGGTTTGGCACTGGATATGTATCCTGGGATTAATACTAGCATAATTATATCTGCAGTTTGACAAGTGAAGAAACCCAAACCTTGGGAACCCATTAGCAATTTGCTGGTTTTTTTTTTAAATCCATTGAATGATATTCAAACTCAGCTGTTGCAGACTTGTCCTTTTGTTTTGTTTTCTTTTCACCCGTAGACCTTCATGCAAATTTAATTAGAAGTTAAAGGAAGAGAGCTGATCTCATACATAACCTACCTCATCTCTATCACTTTTGGCAACATAATAATTCCATCTCTAAAGTTCTCTAGTTCTCTAAATCTCTAATTCCATTTGCTAAAATTTTTAGTATTTGGATAGACACCACTGAAGAAACTGTGTTTACTTGATCCTTCTGCACACTTTCTGTCTACTTAGAAAGGATTAATTATGTTTCTGTGTCTTGCTATGGGTTTTACGAATGGTGCTTTGGAATAAATGACAAAATGCATGTTTACTAGTAATGTGCTAGCTGGCTTGTGTGCAGGGTTTTAATTATGAGGAATTTTGTAATTCAGAGATTCTTCAAATTGTTTACAGAGTGAGCTAAGCATTATTTCCTCGCAGACGTCTTTCTTACTTTCTATGCCTGCACCATAGATAGCTCTTTGGCATACACAGTAACTGGTAGCTGGGAGAAGTTACCTTGTTCTGCTGTTGTAAATCGTCTTGTCAGAGTTAACTCAGAATTCTAAGGACTCAGGGTGCGGTTTTGGGTGGGTTTTTTTTTGGTTCAGATTTGAGATAAAACCTTTCTTCTCTAGGCATTGAGAACTTTATCTAGATTTTAAGAAATGATGTTGCTGCTGTGAGGTTTCTGGTGGTGTCATCTTGTGCACCAAAGAGCTCTCAAAAAGTGCCAGCCACCTTCTTGCAATAAACATGCACAGGAAACTCTGTCATACCTCTTCTTCCAGTAGTTACAGGAAAGGCTTTTTTGTTTCTTTTGAGTATCGGTTAACTGTTTCTTTGCAATTAACGCAGGCTGATGCAGGGTTATGTGTGGAAAGGCTGTGAGGAAAGGCTGCCGCTGTAGGACCCTCCCCTGGTCTGGTTGCTGTTTCGCTCTTAAGACTTTTTTAGATCCAGGAAGATACAGCTTTGCTCTTAGATCTTTGTGCTAGATTTAATGGCAAAATAAGTGCCTTAATTAAACCAAAAAGGTAAGGGTAGTCACCTGCAGATCCTGTTTTGGCAAGGGCAGAAATCTGTCAGTTCTAATTCTTTATAAATCATTTTCGTTTAATCAAACTTTTTTTCTCCTTCCTTTGAATCTATGAAGAGCTGAGTGTCTCGCGGTTTGCATTTCAGGAAGCCGGGCTGTGTCTCTGGAAATGATGCGTCATACTAAAATGTGAAATTTTAGAAACAAGAGAAATGTCCCTTAATTTCTTCCAGTAGTAATTGGCAGTTCTAGCAAGTAGCCAGAAATACTTGTGTTAATAGTGACTTTTATCTAGCTCATATTAAAATGGCTTTTTGCAAGTAATTAGTCCGATTCCTTTACAGTCGTACTGCAGTGCAACTTCCAGAGCAAATGTCATCTAAAATAGCTGTATGCATATCTTCCATCATTGCTTGTGTCTGTTCTTTGGTATATATATGAAATAACGGAATTCAATTACACGTCTTGCTTATTTTCAGAAGACCTAATGCATGTGTTTTTGACTCTTTCCCATAGTTTTTGTTACGGTATCATTTAAACAAACACCTGTGTACAACAGAAAAGGGATTTGTGGTGTGTGGGTTGACACTGGCTGGATGCCAAGTGCCTACCAATGATGCTCTGTCACTCCCCTCCTTGGCTGGACAGGGGAGAGAGAATACAAGGAAGGGTTCCTGGGTCAAGATAAAGCCAGGGAGAAATCACTCCCCAGTTACTGTCATGGGCAAAACAGATTCAACTTGGGGAAATTAATTTATTACCGATCAAAATAAGAGTAGGATAATGAGAAAATAAAACTAAATCTTAAAACACCTTCCCCCGACCCCTCCCTTCCCTTCTTTCCTTCCTTCCTTTACTCCCAATTTCTGTACCTCCTACCCCCGAGTGGCGCAGGGGGCTGGGAATGGGAGTTGCGGTCAGTTCGCCACACATTGTCTCTGCCACTTCTTCCTCCTCAGGGGGAGGACTCCTCACACTCTTCCCCTGCTACAGCATGGGGTCTCTCCCACGGGAGACAATCTTCCACAAAATTCTCCAACACAAGTCCTTCCCACAGGCTGCAGTTCTTCACGAACTGCTCCAGCGTGGGTCCCTTCCACGGACTGCAGTCCTTAAGGAACAGACTGCTCCAGCACGGGTCCCCCATGGGGTCATGAGTCCTGCCAGCAAACCTGCTCCAGCGTGGGCTCCTCTTTCCATGGGTCCACAAGACCTGCCAGGAGCCTGCTCTAGCATGGGCTTCCCATGGAGTCACAGCCTCCTTACAGCTGCTCCAGCATGGTGTTCTCCACAGGCTGCAGGTGGATATCTGCTTCACCATTAGCCTCCGTGGGCTGCAGGGGCACAACCTGCCTCACCATGGTCTTCACCACAGGCTGCAGGGGAATCTCTGCTCCAGCAGAGTACCTCCTGCCCCTCCTTCTTCATTGACCTTGGTATCTGCAGGGTTGTTTTTCTCATATATTCTCATTCCTCTCTCCAGCTGCAATTGCTGTTGCACAGGGTGTTTTTTTCCCCTCCTTCTTAAATATGTTATCACAGAGGGGCTACCACTGCCTTTGATGGGCTCAGCCTTGGCCAGGGGTGGGTCTGTCTGGGAGCTAGCTGGCATTGGACAAGAAGGGGAACCTTCTAACAGCTTCTCACACAAGCCACCCCTGTAGCCCTTCAGCTACCAAAACCTTGCCACGCAAACCCAGTACAGGTTTATAAAGCTTTCACTTTCACAGTGGATTTTTCAGAAAAGTTTGGGAAGTAAAGACCTCAAATGTAGCAAGGTGGTGTGTCTATGGCTTTAGTTTTGATTGTTGAGCTGGCTTGGCTTTGTTTCTTTGTTTCATCTCTTATTTCTCTACTTGGTTGTTCTGAATTATTTCTGTATG
Organism: Tringa tobata; assembly: GCA_033628505.1. Lineage (NCBI taxonomy): Eukaryota > Metazoa > Chordata > Aves > Charadriiformes > Scolopacidae > Tringa > Tringa tobata. The sequence continues at coordinate 379,374 of JAHREE010000122.1, forward strand.
TCTTTGGAGTTGTAGTTGGGTGGTTTGTTTTTCTCCTTCTAATTAGAATAAGCTGCTTTTGTGTATTTTACTAAATTATAATTCAGTATATTTAACCTTCTGTTTTTAAGGTGAGAAAGAAAACTGTCTAATCAAAGAGCAAAGATGCAGAGCACTTCAAATTACCTTTGGCTGTTGTCTGACATTCTAGGACAGGGAGCTACTGCAAATGTTTTCCGGGGACGACATAAGGTTTGTGAGGAATTACTAATCTGAGTAAGATGTAAAATTGAGAATTTTTCATCTGTAAATAGCATCATGAAACCAATGAAAAACTGTTAAAGATTTAGGCCTAAAGCAAATATATCTTTGTAACTATTCATACTTAGGTTTTAATTTTTAATATTCATCCATTGAATTTGAGTTCTACGTGGTTATTTCTGAAGATTTTTTAAAAGATTATATTATTTGTCCTTGTAGAATAGTAACTGTTATTAATTCTTTGTTCCTTCATTCTTCAGTTTTATGGAAATAATACTCCTTGCTTAAGAATTTAAATATTAATAAAAATCTTTTTTTATTTTATATGATTTATTATTTTTGTCTTTGTTAAATTCTCTTTTCATAGTTTTTCACTGGTCTTTTAAAACTCATTTCTTGTGATTTTTATGATTTTTTACTGTAAGTGAAATGTTCTTAACATTATCATATCAGATTAAGTTGCTGTTAATCTTTGTCTGAAAGTCAATGCTTCATACATGTCTATGTTACCGTCTTCTTGGTGACATGTCTTGAGAATCAGTACAATATAGTGCATCTTTTAGCAATTTTGCCCTGTAAATGATATACTGATGTGTATGTTGTAACCTGAGTGAGGGGCTAAAATGACCTTACTCGTGGACGTCCTTCCATTCCTATGAATTTCATGGTATGACTCAAAAAATGAAGATAAGCCTAATTGTGAAAGTAATGGTCCCTTATGGTAATGACAGTCTGTGTGAAATCAATATGAAGTTATATATAAGCTTTCTATGTTTTATATGTTTATATATGTTTATGATGTTTATATGTTTATATATAAGCTTTCTATGCTCCACATTCAACTGTGAAGCAACACTAAGCAATAATTTAGCCGTTAATGCTCTATTCTGGGTGAGCAGATTTCAACACAGAATGATTCCCCTGTAAAACTCATGGTTTCATGGTTGCGCCTCTCTTGACCCTCACTGGTCAGGGCACGTGACCTGCAGCTCGTTGTCAATGGGAGAAGGCTTTCACCTGGGCACTCGTAGTGCCTGTAAGTGTACTGTCCAACACACCTAGTCTGAGCACAGGAAGACTTTGTCCTTAGAAAGAATCTGTCGCACACAAGACTGCTAATGTAAGCTTATTCCTAGAGTGGGAGCGGGCAGGTACTTTGCCCTAAGAGGGACACGAGTTGCACTGTCAGCTGCTGCGGGTGCCTGAGCATGTTGGGGCTTAGTCCCACTTGAGAACTTAGGTCTCTGATTAAGCTCATGACTGTACTCCTGTCACTTATTTCGTGCATTTGAATTGTTTCAGGATTTTGTATGAGTGGTATGTAGTGCTTGATACTGCCTTCTTTAAAAAAAACAAAATACTGCTTTATCAGTATAAACAGAACAATAAAGAAAAAGAGAGCAACGTTCAGCTTCTAAAAGTTGTCTCTTAACATAAGCAAGCCAAGATTCTAAACTGTAGTATGTAGGCATCTCTCACTGATTTGTGCACGTGTCTTACCTCTTGCTGAAAAATTATTTTTCAGCTAAGTTTATGGGTTGTTCTTAAATGTGTAACCTTTCTTATGCTAACTATTCTTATTTTAAAAGCACTTAGATTTTGTGGGCTAACGTTGAGTTTCCACTCTGCTAGTCTGTTTGCTTCTAGTCTAGATTAAACTAAACCAATATATAAATAATTTTTTAAGTAGAATCTTAACTTCCACCTTAACACGAAATACTGTTTTGAACTATTTGTAATCTGTGTAGGCTCGTATGCACAGTGGATGATCTCAAAATACTTGGATAACAGATATGTGTACGTTTTAAAACTTACACTTCTGTTTGATTAGTAATTTGTTTGTTTTGAACAGAAAACTGGGGATTTATATGCTGTCAAAGTATTTAACAGCATAAGTTTCCTTCGCCCTGTGGATGTTCAGATGCGAGAGTTTGAAGTATTGAAGAAACTGAATCATAAGAACATTGTCAAATTGTTTGCCATCGAAGAAGAGGTAATGAATTGTGGTTGTGATCTGAGATGCATGGTAGTAACCGCAGTACTGTCTTTTTGCTTTGTCCTTAGCTACGGAGGATAAAGTTACATTTTTAAAGAATGGTAACAGGTATGGTGATGTAAATTCTCTGACCCAACCACAACCATTTATTCTTTTTCTTTCTTTTTGTTGTTGCTGCTGAAAGAATATACTTGTTTTCAGCGTTTAGGCACAGGTTATGATTCCTCAAACCTGTCTTGAGGAGCCGCTGTCCTAAACTTTATCCTGAATTAGGATTTTTGAGCTATCTGCATGTAGACAGCTTTAATACATATTGACATATGTATTAAATATATTTACAATATTTACATATTTAATACATACTGATAGTTGGAAGTGTTTCAGTAATCCTGACCACGTTATGCTTTTGCTTTGCAACCAACTGAAATAAAGACAGAGGACGTGTAGAACTGTATGTTAGTATGAACTTCAGTAGTTGTGCTGAAACTAAGACTAATTTGTTGAAATGACCCAGATGCTGAGATAGTAAAGAGGAAAGAAGGACAATTGCTGCTGTCTGCTCTCCTGTGCTGCAGTTTCTCATTTGTCCACCTAGCAATACTGTTGTCAACCCTCTAAGTGTCTAGAACTTGAGGCTTTCTTATTTTTTTCTCCCTCTCTAAGTTAGAATACATGAAACAATATAAAAATTCACCTGTGCTTGTTTTGTTGAAGATCACCAGAATGGGATTTATGATTTAGCTATAGGTTTTGTTTTTCTTTTTTTGAAAGTAAGATCCTGTGGTTATATGTAATTTCTGATATTGTTTTCACAATAGTCACAGACTTACCTTTTTTTTTTTTTTTTTTTCCCCAGACAACGACTAGACACAAAGTACTAGTTATGGAATTTTGTCCATGTGGGAGTTTATATACAGTTTTAGAGGAGCCATCTAATGCCTTTGGTTTGCCAGAGTCTGAATTCTTAATTGTTTTGAGAGATGTGGGTATGTAGACTTTGCTGTTTAGTCTAATTCACTGACTGAAACAAACTTATACTTATTTATCTTGAAACAACAAGAGAGGAAGAATTTGAATGATTGTCAGGTAAATAGGACAAGAGGAAATGGCCTCATGTTGCGCCAGGGGAGATTTAGATTGGATATTAGGTGAAATTTCTTCACAGAAAGGGTTGTCAAGCACTGGGACAGGCTGTCCAGGGAAGTGGTTAAGTTTCCATCCCTGGAATTATTTAAAAGACATGTAGATGTAGGGCTGTGGGACATGGTTTAGTGGTAGCTTGGCAGTGCTAGGTTAACAGTTGGACTTGATGATCTTAAAGGTCTTTTCCAACCAAAACAATTCTATGATTCTATAATTGAACAAATTAATATGGTCATATGGAGTCAGATCTTTTATTAATGTCTATATTGTTATAGATAGCTGCATCAAGAAGCTATTTCTGTTTAAAGCATCCCTATAATTCTCGTTCTGTTTGTTTGTTTCAAGATTATTTGTCGCATCTTAGACTGATTCCTAGTGATAATGAAATTGAGAAGAGTAAATTAGAAAAATAATGAGGTTTACCTGTGTCTGCCTGTTGTAAAATTTTCCTCCATTACTTTATGGGAAGGATGTTGCTGAGAGCAAGAAATACTGTAATTTAGCTGTTTGAAAGAAGAAAGACAAAAATGCTTAGAGTATTCTCTGGTCCTGATCTTTTTGTTAATTGAGCGTCCTTTCTCGTTCTTGTTTCCCAGTGAGAAAGTAAACACATATGTCTTCCTAGCCTCAGCTACGATTCAGTGCTTGTGCAGTCCATGTCAAGATGCATATATAAATTCTGTTGTGTTTTTTGTTTTTTTTTTTTTTTTTATTGAAGTGGCTGGGATGAATCATCTCCGGGAGAATGGAATAGTGCACCGTGACATCAAACCAGGCAATATAATGCGTGTTATAGGTGAAGATGGTCAGTCTGTTTACAAACTTACAGACTTTGGTGCTGCAAGAGAACTCGAAGATGATGAACAATTTGTTTCTCTGTATGGCACAGAAGAGTATTTAGTAAGCCCGTATCATTTCACTGTCTGTTGAAGAAATGTTTGAAGCCTGGGGCCCTTTGTGATGAGAGTTGGATAGGTGACAATCAGACTGTTGGGAATTAGCGTTTAAACCTGTGTATTACAATTGTATTTACAACTTTCCACCTTTTCCATCTCGGGTCTTGCCAGTTCTGCTGCTTATCTGAGCACAGTAGCCTTTAAATAATTTCCAGGTCCTACTTCCACTGTTGCTTTGTCTGAAAGGAAGAACAGTAGTATTTTAATTATCAACATTTTTGTCTTTATTTCTGTAGATATTTTTCAGTTTGTATTTAAGCTATTTGGATGGCGTTAGATGTAGTTAAGATACACTTACTTGATATCTCAGTTAACCGAAGAGAGGCAAGTAGAGAAGCATCAATACAACCATGTTAGGCATAATTTTCTTCCTGCCATATTTTCCCACATTTAGTATCATAACTGATAGTCTCCTCTGCTATGGATCTTTTTCTAGTTTGGTTTCTGTTGTTTCAAAATCATTTGGAGGGCTACTGGCTTTCTGCTCTTTTCTAGTGGTGTCTTATTCTAGTAGGCAGCCTTTAGCTAAATTTTTAAATGTTTTTTGCAAACCTGTAATAGAAGTGGCTATCTTACCTAGGAGCACTTTTGTGATATTCTGTCAGAATAACTTAAGCAAATTCTGTGATACAAGCTAATTTCACTTGTCAATTAAACAACTGAAAGTTTAGAATGACAAATTATCTTGCTGTGAAATGATAGATTTGGGTTTTGTTCTTTGTATTGTTCATAAAGCAGTTCTAACTTCTCTTTTTTCTGTTTGTTTTGTGCTGGTGTTTTTTTTTTCTCTTTAGCATCCTGATATGTATGAGCGAGCAGTTTTGAGGAAAGAGCATCAGAAAAAGTACGGAGCAACGGTTGATCTGTGGAGCATAGGGGTGACTTTTTACCATGCTGCAACAGGGAGTTTGCCTTTCCGACCTTTTGAAGGACCTCGTAGAAACAAGGAAGTGATGTAGGTAATTTAGAAGGACAGTTTTATCTGTTTGTAAATTAAGTCAGTCCACGAAATGCTTTTTATCAGGAAATCCTACACACATAGACTAAACGTTAAAATAGTGAAAATATTTAAGGAAAAACATTCTTTAACTTTGTTGTGGTTTAACCCCCGTAGGCAGCTAAGCACCACACAGCTTTTCGCTTACTCCCCCACAGTGGGATGGGGAAGAGAATTGGAAGGGTAAAAGTGAGAAAACTCGTGGGCTGAGATGAAGATAGTTTAATAAGTATAACAAAAGAAAAAAAAAGAAAAAAAAAGCCCCACCTTTAAACCCAAAGAAAAACAAATGATAAAAAAACCAAACCAGTTGTCTGGTGGTTGGTCACCACCAGACAACTGATGACCAGTCAGTCCATGAGGAACTGCCACCTTGGCAAATTTCCCTCCTCATCTTTTCTTGCTGAGCATGATGCCATATGGTATGGAATATCCCTTGGTGTCAGCTGTCCCAGTGTGTCCCCTTCCACCTTCTTGCCCACCCGTACCCTACTCACTGGCAGGACAGTGTGAGAAGTAGAAAAGGGCCTGATGCTGTGTAAGCACTGCTCATTAATGGATAAAACATCCCATCGTTATCAACTCTGTTTTGGTCACAAATCCAAAACACAGCACCATATGAGCTACTATGAAGAAAATTAACTCTATCCCAGCCAAACCCAGTACAAACATTCTGCTTCAACAAGGATTTTACTGTGTGGCACCTTAAGACTTGAATTAAACATCAGAGTCCCCCCAAAACAGTGATGTATTTCCACACATCTTTCCTTCACCATGGCACTAGGCTGGTCTGTTGCAGCATGGTGTATGTAACTTGGATATTCAAGCAAAATTATGGTGTTCTGAAATGGATTCTCAGTGCTGCAAATTTTTATTGTCCTTTAAATGATTGGGCAGTCTTGAAATGCTTGTGCTCCCATGAGACTGACATTTTTGGAGTAGCAGAGTTGTGGACTCTGGTTGAAGATAACAGGGGTAGCTCCTGAATGGGAAGCGTGAGTTGCGTCTTATGATGTGCTGGTTGGAATTAATTCCTGTTTCATCTTAGTTTAGTTCTATTTTGTTGTTGTTGTTTTGTGTGTTGCATTTAAAAAATAAAGCAAGGTAGTACTTGAGAACTCCAGCAGGCCAATAACATTTCTGTTCTGTTATTCCTTGCAAAGCTGACGCCAATTTTCTTAATTTAAGGAACTGCCCATCCTGTGATTATCCCACAGGCATTCTTGTTATTGTATCTACTTGTGAGATAAGCAAGGAAGTATGTTTTGGATGTACCTCATTCTCCCAAAACGCACAACTGAAATTTTCTGTTGCAAAAAGCCTATTGCTCCTGATTAGTTTAATGAGAAATTTGAGAAATACTAGCCTCTTCAGTACAAAGTTAGACAATGACAAATTGTATCCAAATTGTTCGATGTTCCCAAATTAAAGTAATTTCTCAAAGCTGCCTTTATCCCCAAGTGACTTTGTGGTGGCTAAATGTCATCTCTTGCCATGGAACATGCTAGAAGTTAGTCATGTAAGTGCCTAAATTGAAAATGCCTTGGGAATCTGACTTTGATTAATTAACACTTGTGAAAAAAAGTTCAGCTTCAGTGATGGTCACAATCTCCTAATTTTTTCCCAAATCTGAGGCAGACAGAGTTGCTTCTCCAACACAGCCCAAAGTGTTTCCTTTTCATTGTCTGCTATTTTAGCATCGCTCTGTCAGATGGTAAGTGAAACTTCCTAATTTTTGCACCACCTACAAGTTTAGGCCAATCTGTTTTTTAGATTTGTATTATTGATACATCTTTGAGGATTAGTTACTAGACCTATTTATGTATAGGAGGTAATTGTTAAGTCTCTATTATTTTTATGATATATTGCAGGTATAAAATAATCACTGGAAAGCCTTCTGGTGCTATTTCTGGAATACAGAAAGCAGAAAATGGACCAATTGAATGGAGTTGGGAGATGCCTGTTTCTTGTAGTCTTTCAAAGTAAGTTTGAAGTCTCACAAAGTGTTTCAGTGCTACTTGATCGGGTTTTTCCAGTTATTGTCTCAGGACTGGGTGTTTGGAACAGAGATCTGGCTGTTGCAGTTGTCTCCTTTGAACTCTTCAGTAGATTGGCGCAGTCTACTCTATAGATAGATAACCTAATAGTTATCTATAGATAGATATCAAGTGTTTTTTTCTTCCCATCTGTCCAAATAAGCCATCCAAATGCAATTTATATGTATTTTTCATGGTACTGCTCAGTTGTTTCCTCTGCTTATTCCATATAATTGTAGTGTTCTGAAAAATGAAAAAAGCAGATTTTTTCATCAGACATCTGTTTAGAGTAATATTTTCAAGTAGCATTTAAATAGTATTTACTGTTACAAGTTTAGTACTAAATTGAGTTTGAGCACAGCATCCACTGAACTCTGAGGCCATCAGCGTGCTTATAAGCAACTGGAACTTGCTTCAAACTGTTAACAGTTTTACCACTGGATTCAGGCTTGATGTGTTCGTAATGTTAAAACCTTGAAGAAGTTGTTTGTAATAACACAGGACTAGGATCCATAAAGTTCCTTGCAATTCGGATTCTCAAAGCAGAAATAAAAACATTTAAGCTGGCCTTTCTCCTAGAATAGTAATGACTGTAAAGCAGTAATTGCGCATTTTTCTTTGCAGCAGTTGAGCTGCATGTGTGGAGTATTTATTTAGCCCCATCTTAATCAGGATGAATTCTGTTAGTGTTGACAATTTAAAATAATGAGCCTTTGCTAACCCAGCTGATCTTGATTGAAAGCAACACAGTGTGCTCACACAAGCTGCTCAGCCAGCAAACCATAAATGGTAGTAGCTTCCTTCAGAGTGATAAACTGTGGTAAGCGTGTGGGGTGAGCTGGGTAAAAGGCTACTGCCCAGCAGTGGTGGAAGGTGACCTTAGCTCTACAATGTAGACTTTTTAAATTGCATGCCATTTTTCCAATGCCCATGAAATTTGTCAAAAGCCAAAGAGAAAATATTTGATAGTTGAGCCTAAATCAACAAGATTCAATTACCATTGAACATTTTGTTGTTCAGTAGAGAAAAAAGGAGAAAAAAAAAAAAAAAGGCTTTGGATATTCTTCAAGGGATAGTAGATTTGCATTCATGAGAGAAATCCAGTGAAGTATTGTAATTGGCTACAAGGTGAAAAGATCCAAGTAGACTCAAGTTGTCTTGTCTCTTCCTGGTGTCCTCTAGGGGTCTGCAAGTACTGCTCACTCCTGTCCTTGCGAATATTCTTGAAGCAGACCAGGAAAAGTGCTGGGGATTTGACCAGTTCTTTGCAGAGACGAGTGACATACTGCACCGAATAATAATCCACATCTTTTCACTGCAGCAGATGACCTTGCATAAAGTTTATATTCACAGCTATAATACGTAAGTGTGCTCTCTTTCTGTTTTCATTTCTTTGCTCTTATTCAGGCAAACATGACTGTCACCTGAGTTCACCAGTGTTACAATTCAGTATCTTGCATTTGTATATGTTACCTATTTACAAAGTAGTTTTCCAGAGACTATGTTCAACTCTTGCTTTTCTTACGGTGTCCTCAAGAATACAAAATGTACACATCTGTCTGACGTGAAACTCTCACAGTGTTTCTGAAGTTGGAATTTAGGATCCCGAGTTACATGGAGTTCAATTTACGGTCATCAAGTGCTGGAGTTAAAAGCAGTAAAGTCTGGTTTACAGTTTGGTACAAAAATAAGTGCCTTTTCTCTGCATTATTACAGATAATACAAAGCATACATTATTTTCCAATATGAGAACAGATACAGTTATTTCATCAAATGTATAAATACAGTTCTGGCCTTTTCCAATTTTTCTATTCTGTAATTTGTATTTTGAGAGAGCCCAAGTACTGGTTTTTGCAGAGGAATGTTGCTTGCAGCTCAAATTGCTATTTGTACTTTTTTTTTTTTAATTTATTTTATTATATATCTTTATGATTAATTGAATACTAGCTGTAGTATCAAGAAGTGACAGTGTACTAGTGCTGCACAGGAGGTGAATTCTTCTTTGAAGAAATGGGTATGCCTCAGACAACTAAAGTATGCTTCCTTCCTCTCATCTGGTGTCGCCTGTTTTTGCTGACCTTCAGACTTCAGGCCAAAGCAAGTTTGTTTACACAGACGGTCTTTGGTGGAAAATCAGGGGTAGAAAGGGAAGTTTGATATTGTGCAGGAAATAGCATTTATTTTTGTAACAGAGCAACCTGAAGTCTTAGGCAGTGTGCTGCTTTTTGTTCGGCTTATAGGTGAAATGCTTTTTGTATAAAACTAGTTCTTAATTAATCAGAAGTGAAAGGAATTTTTATTTAAGAAATACAAAATCTGAATTGTTGAACTGAGTCTAACTGCTACTGAACGTATTGCTTGTATTATAGAGCTGCTATATTTCATGAGTTGGTCTACAAACAGACAAAAATACCATCTCAGAATCAAGAACTACTATATGAAGGTCGGCGTTTAATACTAGAGCCCAACAGATTGGCACAGCACTTCCCCAGAACGACTGAGGAGAATCCTATCTTTGTAGTAAGCAGGGAGGCTGTGAACATTGTCGGATTGATCTATGAAGAAGGTATATGAAAGTCATTTCCCCTTTCTTATACCTGTCCTTTGTAAATCGTTTGGGTTATTTAATTATTTTTTAATGTCTTTTGTGTCTTAGACATAATTTTTGAAAATTTTCTCTGTTGATGTCTGAAGTTCTAAGTACGCAGTCCAATTTTCTTTCAAAAATGCTGAGTATCCAGCATAATTTTACAGAAACAGTAGCTGCTTGTAATGTTCCTAGTGATAATACTGTCAACCTGAGCATTTGTGTGTTAAGATGTAGTGATGCATATGGTATTCTGAAATTTTTTGAAGCATGACACTTTTAAGAAGTAGAAAGGAACATTATAGAGCATAATTCAAAGCTTGTTCTTTTGTTCCATTACTCACTAAGTGGAAATTCAAGTTTTGCCTCCCTTTATTTTTTTATTTGTCATGAATGCAGTTAGCCTTTCAGTTAACAGAGGAAGTTTTAACAACTTACATTTGCTTAGAAGATAAGGTAATGCCATAAGAGAAAAAAAAGAAATTAAGTTTTTGCATTTCCATTTATCACTGAGAGGCGTATAGAGCCCTTCTTTGTAAGAGATGAGCTAAAGGATGTGCCTCCACTTGAGACATCAGCATTGCTTTTGTCAGTGTGTCCTACATACCAACTGCTGGGGCCAGCTGGCACTCACACAGACCTGCTGAAGAGTGTGGGTAGGTGAGCTGTTTGTGGAAGGATCAACAAGACCTCTATATTGCGTCAGAGCTTTCTGAAGGAGTCAATGAGCATGAGAACAAAGGAGATTAAACTGATAGAGGCTACCCCACGTTTTAAAAAACTATTTGATGAAGTCCTGCCCTTAGGAGTCTCAATGAAAGTAAGCAGCCATGAGATGACAATCTCCCATGCAGGCAAACACAGGGCTGAAGAATAAAAAGAAATGGTTGGCTTTCTCCATGGAGAGAGATTGCTAGTCAGCACCTGCTTGAAATCTATGCTGTGCAGCATGTTCAAAAGTGACCGAGAAAGGAAGTGGAGGACAGTTTGCTGAAGACACCAGGTTACTTAAAAGCATTTAAGACAGAGGTTGGTTTTGAAGGTGTGCATGAGGATCACACAATATTAAAAGGCTTGGCAGTAACAGATGAAACAGAACAGATTAGATGAAAATCCATCTAGATACACATAAAAACAGCATTCAGGGTGGGGAGGGGAAACGGTCTGAACTTTTGAGTCTCTTACGGAAAATAAGAACATGCAGATGTTTCTTTTATGTTTCAGTTTTGCTTCCTAAAGTACATCAACGTTACGATTTGGATGGGGATGCCAGTATGGCTAAAGTGAGTAATTATGAGTTTAATTTATATACCTGTCTCAGGTAACGATACTGAAATGAAAGCTACTTGATTTTCAGATGAATAATGTTAATGAAAGTATTTTTAGTGTGCTAATGAGGATGCTGATATACAGAAACACATTTGTTCACAAGGGCTGTGAAAGTATATTAAAGTCATGTTTTGTATACAAAATATGCTTGTATATTTTTTTTAAAAAAGAACAAACCCCCAAAACAACCTTCTGAAGTCCAAGTGCTTTGTTACTGCATAATTCAGTGATGGGGGAAAAGGAGTCTGCCACTTTGGAATTAGCTAAAAGATTTGTAACATTCCCTATGATGGTGCAAAACTTAACATAAGAAAAATAATTGTCATCTTTCTCTCAATAGAGAGGAGTCTGTAGGACTCTGCAGGAGAGTGGATTTTTTTTTTGCCTCTCTTGCAAGTTTTCAGAATTTGTCGGAAACAAACAGAGGATGATTCATTCTTTTGGCCATTTATCTAAAATTACTGACTGTAGCATTGCCGTGCTTTGACTTTGTGACCACCATTTATACTGTGTCTATAAAATACTGGCTGCTGAGGAGCCTTGTATTCAGGCCTGGTAGTCCTAAAAGCATATGTATCTTTGAATACCAGAAGTCTTTAGAATTAATAAACAGAAAGTCATCAGTTGATAGTAATTATTTAAATAATTGTAAAGTATCATTTCTGAAACAGTTCACAGTTCTAAATAATGCAACAAATTTATAAGTGAATGAAGAGAGTTCCTACTCTTAGAATATAAGAATGTGTCATTTTTTTACAAGTTTCTTTTAATGTATGAGTTTAATTCCTAAACTACTGAAGAAATGTACTTGTGACTTTCCAGAAATTAAAGTATATCCTGAGAGTAAGTGGTATTATTTTTGTTTATAAGAGACTTATTTTCATCCCTAACTGATATTTCAGCGTAACTGGAAAAACTCACTCCCCGTGTTTAGCTCTACCTCCATAATGAGTGTTATCTCCTGACTAAAGTTTGGGCAAAGTTATGCCTTTTAAACTACCATCTTCATGTTGCTCTTTCTTTTATTAATCTGTGTTGCTTTGTTGTGATTAATTGACTTGAACCAATCGTTAAGAGAATGGCAGATTAGTACTAATGGTGTCTGTTTTTCCCACCAGGCAGTAACAGGTATCATATGTTATGCCTGCAGAGTTGCCAGTTCTTTGCTACTTTACCAGGAGCTGATGCGAAAAGGAATACGATGGCTAATGTAAGTAATTGAATTTCATTGCACATTTATTGGGGTTTTTTTAGTTGAGATATGCCTTGATTATCAATACAGAATTGTGACATCTCCCAGTATCTTGGGAGGTTTTCTTTAATCCTTATATATAAATAGGCTTTTTTTGAATTTTTTCCTTCTTTCTGTCATTAAGGAAACAAAAATATTTTTTTTTTGACAATTAGATTTAGGTATTTGCAATTTCAGCTTTCTTCTGTGGATGATTTCAGTCTAACCTCTCGTAATATGCAGGTGCAATTGAGCAGCTTGCACAAGATAGTTTTATGTGAGGCTTATACTAATGCATCTCTAACTGAATGCAATTCTTACTAGCAGTTATTGCTGTAGGTATAGTATTGTATTACCCCTTGCTGGTAAGATGGCAGTTGAATACTTTTGCTATAGACGAATGCTTCACTTTTTTAGTGAAATCATCAAGGATGATTACAACGAAATGGTTCATAAAAAGACAGAGGTTGTCATCAGACTGGATTTCTGCAGCAGAAACATTGAGAAAGCTGAGAAAATGTGAGTAGAAGCACTACGCTGAATGCATTGAATTTTCATTATCATTTTTACTGACAGCAGTATTTTAAGTTATGTTTATTTACAGGGGTTTTGCTTATAAAAGTTACATTTAAATCTGCATGGATTTGCTGATGGCACTGACTTAAGCAGATTTAGTAACATGATTTACTCAAATTAGAGCATTAATTTTGTCTAACCTAGTAGGAACAAGTAATTACTATTGAGTAGTAATTGTATGTGTTCTTTTACTTCTTTCTTCCTGACTGATTTGCTGTTGTTGACTTTAGAAGCTATATTAAAGCCTGGACAAAGAATGGAGTAGCTTTCCTTTGATTAGTGATTTAGTGCTTTTGTCACTGAGTTTGCTTGTATGTGTGTACTGAGAATGACTTTAAATACTGTCCCTTTCACAGCTTTAAGACCATAACATTTTCTGCATGGAAGGAATTTTAATGTTGAAATACAACATACAGCAACTGAAAAAAAAAACAAAAAAAACCAAACCAAACCCAAAAACCAACCCAAAACCAAACCAACCAAAACCCAAATCCAAATGCCAGAGATCTGTATCACAGAATCTCACTGTTGCCCTTATGGACCGATTCAGATCTATATGGACCGATTCAGATCTATGTAGTAGATAGTTGGGGGTTTTTTCTTTTCTTTTTTTTTTTTTTAGAGTGCTTTCTTTAAAACTGACAAAATTTATAGTAAGGAGTAACTAAAGAATTGTAATCTTTTAGCCTAGGAGTCTTCCAATTTTCAAAGACCACAGAAGACACTTATTTCTCTTGTCTTCCATTCCAAGGAAGCAAATGTTTTCCATGTCAATGTCAGACTCTTTCAGTCAAGTGCTGCCTGTAGGAGATCAATTGCACCAACTGAATTCTCCCTCCATGTTTTTTCTTGCTCCCGATCTTTGTTTCATCTCCAAGTCCCATGCAGTCTCCAATTCTCAGTCGCATTCCTTTCTACTTTTAAAGTGTCCTTGCAGTGTTTTGTTTGGTCTTTTCACAGACTAGCATTAGCTCCATCTTTAAGGTGTGTTATCCTTACGCAGTCTGATACAATCTTTAAATCCTGGCTCTTCATAGGATTCTCCTGTGGGTAGTTGTTTTTCTATTCAGTTCAACCTGCTGCCAGTCTCCTCCAAATGCTGTCTTGGTCATAGCATTCTCTAAACTTGATTCCAGGCTGCTCTGAAAATGTAGATGCTCACAAGATGATTAATGCACACATGTAGAGCCATTGGGTTTGCAGAGTATACTTAAGAATAGACTTAAACCATGTTGGAGCTGCTATGCATATGCAAATTTAACAGCTTTTATTTAGTAATTATGGACACCCATGGATTTTTCAGAGTTGCTGTGTGCATGCCAAACACGTACAAACTGATGCACCTGGGCTTTAAGATACTTACTTTAAAAAAAACAATGCACAATGGTGAAATTAGTAAAGTTAGTAACTAGTAAGATAACCATATACCTGTGTAGCCTAGTTACAGATGATCAAGGCTGTAATCCAAACTTTCCTTCAAGCCAGTATGCACTAGTTGACAGGACTGGTTCTTGTTCACTCTGTGTTTGATTCAGATAGCTTCTTCCTGCATTCTGCCAGGTCCCCACAGAAGGAAGCGACTTAGAGCTCAGAAGAAACTGCAGTAGGTTCTGATATGTGACTCTAGTGCATTCACCAGTATTTCAGAGCAGCAATTTGAACAAAAATTATGTTCACTTGTGAACTGGAGTAGTTCTCATGTGAACAGAAATTTTCTATGTGTTTGCACACAGTCTTTCAGCCTCTTAGGTAGGGCAGGATTTTCAGTTTATTTGACTTCAAGAAGGCTTTTGTGGAGTTAGCAAAGGAGTGTCCTCCTGTTTGTCCTCCCTTTTCAAGGCTGTCCTTCAAAGCATGACAATGCAAAGCTTTTATTTGAAAAGGTAAACAAAATATTGAACTTCAGCAAAGTATGTGGTTTTTTTTTGAAAGCAGCTGAGCTGGTTTTGATGGTGTTTTAAAAAATGCAATGTGCTGAGACTCAACAGGAAGAATATAATCATGAATGATTTATTTGGCACTTGAGCTATGATCATGTATGTATCAATAGTAGACAGTAGAAAGTATCACTATGAATAGATGGTGCTACTAACACAGCCTTTAAGGTTTTGGTAACTCAAACAACCCAAGGTTTTTCTAACTCATCCTTTCCAATAAGTTTCCACAGAAGAGCATTTTGGTGCCCTGGAGTATTAGTTTGTTGTGCGTCATTGACTACTTTCAGCAACTTTAGTTTGGTAACCTTTTAAAGTGTATTTGTTGAGAGAAAACAGTTTTCCACTGCCCATCAAGTACAAATAAGAACAGAATAAAGAAGTCAGGATTGGAAGTTTCAAACTACTTAGCAGTTCAAATTTACGGAAAAAAAATGAATATTCATAACTAAATGTTTCCATTGTTAATGGCCACTTAAGGTTGTTCATGTTTCATGGTTGCCGCATGACAGATACTGTGTTTCATATAAAAGAAGAGTAGTTAGTATTGATCTCTAGAGTCAAGTAATATTTTGAGTGTATTCACTGCTTTTTTATTTTCTTTTCTAAATGTGCTTTTCTTGTGGTCAGATATGAGAATTTGATGCAGATCAACTTGGAAGCATCCGAAGTGGATGAAATTTCAGAGATAAACACAAAACTGTTGCGTGTAAGTTTCTTACAAAGTCTCTGTCATTCTCAAAATGGTGTTTCTAAAGAAATAGGCAAATGCACAGTAACACAGGTTTTTCTGTGAATAACAGCTCTGAATTTTCAAAGTCATTTCTAGACTGCCAAAGGTTGTTAATATACCTATACTGAGACGTGGATATCTTACTGAAAATAGAGTAAATCTTTTTATTAGCCCACTGTAGTAAAAATAATAAGAAATTCCTGAAAACACTATCTCATTTTCAAACATACTCGAGTGAAAAATTATAACCATGATATATATTTTACTTTGAAGGGTTTTTTTCCTTTCCTTAAAGAATTTTAAACTACTTTGTTTGCTTTCTAAAACAATACATACACAAACACACTTCAGAATGATCTGCTTTGAAATTTGGATCACGCTTCCAGACAAGTAAGGAAAAATTGAAAATAACTTTACATGCTGGTGTCCTTCAGCTCTCCATTCTAAAAGCAAAAGGTGGTTAGTACATTTTTGTTTTGAAGGTTGTATGAACCAGTGGAGAAAGAAAGATATAAATTATGTGGATAGTTATTATATGAATTCTTAGCAAACCAAAAGAACAAGTGTAGAAGTAAGTAGGGAATATATGAAAGGTAGAAACTTGTCATTGAAAGAAAATAAATATTAACTGACAGAAATGCCAGCATCGAAGATGATTCTTTCTTCAATAATACCATGTTTTATCTGCTTTTAGCAAAGCCTAGGCAGATAATTGGGCATATTTCTTTAATGAAGGTCAGTGAAACAAATGGGTCTGTAGTATTAACATGTTCAGTCTGTTTTCAGCTTCAAGTAATTTTTAAACTTACTGAGTGGTAAGATTGAACTTTCTTGTCCTTACGTAGCTCTCCAGCTCTCAGGGCACAATAGAAACTAGTCTTCAAGATATCAAAAACAAACTTTCTCCTGGTGGTTTACTGGCTGACACCTGGGCAAATCAGGAAGGCATGCATCCAAAAGACAGAAAGTGAGTAACTGTATTAATTTTTTTAGTATGTATTGAGTTTTACACTGAGTTGTAGTTCATAAAACTCATTAGCAGGTTCTTAAATTTATATATAAAATATATCATTTTCTTCCTTTCCTCACTCTAGTCCAGAAAGGCTGCAGGCACTGCTGTGTTCCATCACAGATATTTATTATCAGTTCAAAAAAGACAAAGCAGAACGAAGTAAGTAACTTGTTTGATTCACTTTTAACATAAACTGTAATGGAAAGGACAGGTCAGTCCTTGTTCCACTATATTTGTGGTAGGAATGGAGGTTAGTCAGCAACAGTGAATATATCTCTAGGTCTTTCTTAGTGAGGTACTGTCTTAAAGCCCATATGAATGAAACACCGCTATTAATCTTATAAATTTGAATTGCAAGACTGAAGAGGAGAAAAAAAAAAGTAAATGACCACTTTTACCTATCAGGGTAGGAGTAGGAAACCATAAAAGAAATGGGTGAATTTAGTGGAGTTTTACATAAATACAACTAACAGAATTAAACTGGTAATATCTGTCATCTGCTCTGATCCTAGGGCTTCCTTATAATGAAGAACAAATTCACAAGTTTGACAAGTAAGTTTTGAAGTTACCTTTGGGAAATACTATGATTGCTTTCAGGTCCTTCAGCTGCTCTTGCCAATAACCTCTTCTGTTGATTTTTATTTTAAATTATAACCTCTGTAGGATTGCTTTTAAAAAAAAAAACATCCTTTAAATATCTTAAATACATAGGGATGTCAGCATGTAATAATGAGGTGCTTTCTGGCAGTGGAGTTCCTTCACTGACAGATCTTCTAAATGTAGATGTGAAATACCTGTTCATTATCTGGGCATAACTGTCCTACAAGAAGAACATTTTTTTTCCTTTTTGTTTTTTTAGGGAGGAAAAAGCCCTCAGGAAGAGTAAAGTGGCTTTGTAACTAAGGTGGAGATAATTTTCTACAGATTAATAAAATAATGAAATTCTAGAGTGACTTAATCTTCCAGAAAATATAGCACGCAAAATAAATTTTAATGCAGTTCCTCATGCCTGTTTAAAATTGTTACTTATGAGAGGTGGCCACATCAGGAGTCTGTATATAACCTGGGTGTCTAGACTCCCATTGGGCTCCACTGACCAACTCCTGAGCAACGTAAACAGCCGCTCTGCTCCTGCTGCTGTACCTGTATCCGGATCCATTCAGTTCCTCATACGCAGGTGCCTAATGCTATTTAAGTTGCCCTAAGGTATCTGATACTGCGAAGTAGGACACAAGACAAATGGGAGGCCTACACCTTTCTGGACAGGCAGTTGGAAGCAGATCAGGATATCCTTACACCTCCTCAGTGATGCTAGATGCTTATGTTTAAGTAATTAAGTTATTCTCCTAGTGGCTGGTCAGTTGGGTGGTTCCCTAGACTTTGCTGAGTGCTGTATGAACTTAGACCCTGCTTCTCTAACTTTCTAAAAATTCTTGCTGTTGCTACCACTGGTGTGGCTTCACTGACCATTATATATGGAAAGCTAACATACAGAAGGCACGGGTATTCTCACAACCATGCCACTTGATTTTCCCATAGTGAAAGCTAATTGGGGTAACTGCCAAGTGGAGGGGAGGTTGCCTTAGGATAAAGGAAACCTGTAAGACAGATCTTGATACACTGAAAGAGGCTTGGACACGTCTTTGCCCTGCAACAGCAGGGGCCTGAATTTAATGTGAGAGATAACGTGAGCAATGATTTCCAGTCATATGTTCTTAAGGATATGGACAGAAAAAAGGCAAACATTAGGACACAATCCATAGCTCATTTTAAAACTGCACTCCCTCAGGCAGATGAAAGAAATTTTAGGGCTTTTTCTACTACTCAGACTGTGTCCTTGCATTAATATGTGAATAATTTTAAATAAATAGGCTTCGTTTTCATGGTTCAGAACACTGGTGTATTTTCTACCACAAGTGTCTCCGTGGGATTGTTCCAGTATCTTTGAGGTCCTAACTACATTTTATTTTTCTTCACTCCCCCCAGAGAGAAAAGGCAGTGTTTTTTGTTAAGAACTGTGTGCCATTAGCAACAGAGCTGGCCTTTGTAATATTTACCACTAGATAGACAAGGGAGCAGCACTCAATTTGGATTTTTTTTTTCTGGTTGAATGATAGCTGTGCGTGCCTAATGACAATCCAACCCCACTCTAGCCAGATTTTGATGAACCAATAGCTGTCATGCAAGACTTAAAGGAATACCAGAAGCAGGTGTCAGACTGTAGTGTTCCAGTATTTTGTCCCTTAATTTTACTTACTGGTGCAATGCATAGCGTGGTAAGGCTGTTACATTGGGATGGTTGCCTGCAACATTAACCAGAATAGAGTTTTGTTTTGCTTCCCTGTCCTTATCTGCTTGCTTTTTTTCTCGTGTCATAAATTGAGGCTGACACAAAAATCCTGTTTTTTTTCTTGCATGCATATTACTCAACACAAAGGATTTTTCCTATGTGCTGGAAGTTCCAAGTATCTGCTGAAGGCAAATTAGAAATAATAGGGATTTCTGTCCTTTCCATTAGAACCCCTTTTCTTTAAATATATCTGCTTGGATAAATACTGGCTTGGAGAAGACTTTTGACCATTTGTTCATGCAAATAATTGCAACTAAATGCTTCAAATAAATTTTTTTCCTCCCTGCTAGGGAATGTTTTTGAAACATAAACTGTCAGTTCATTGAATTCTTATACATTACAACAGCATGAATAAAGGCGGTCAAAGGGATTTTAAGTCCATATACCTCTTTTCCAAGTTTTGGAAAGTAAGTTAGAGGAATGGGGTTTTGAAAGCAGTCTAACACTGTTCCCGTTGTTTCTGTGTTGCAGGCAGAAGCTGTATCTGCATGCTACAAAAGCCATAGCGCTATTCAAAGATGAATGTGTCAGCAAGTATGAGACGTTTTTGGACAAGGCTGAGGACTGGACAAGGCAAGCTATTGATTTTTTTCAATATTTGGTAACGTTCACTGCACCACTTTTATAAAGAAAGCTCTTAAAAGAAACCTTTTTTTTTTTTCTTTTAGGAAAATGCTTCACACAAGGAAGCAGTTACTGGCTCTCACCAACCAGTGTTTTGATATTGAAGAAGAGGTATCCAAATACCAGGATTATATAAATGAGGTAGAATGCGTCAAAATTATGTAAAGTGTTTGCATAGATAAAAGACTATTCCCTGTTATTTAATGTCAATAGTGTCGTTTATAGTGAGTCTTACATTAATGCAGTCGTATTAAAATATAGGGTGCAGGGCTGCAGTATTTGGTCTATAGTAGCTTTATTGCTGATGTTGGAGTGGCATAGGAAGTGGCGTGATTTTTTTGAATCCTGACTTGATTTTGGAGTTTGGAGGGGGTTTTTTTTGGTTTTGATGTCTTGGTAGGACTTGGGGTTTGGGTGGGTGGTTTTTTGATAGTGTTAGCCCTCCCAAAAAAAAGTCGTGCAAATGGGTGTGGGTTCATTGAGAAGGGTTCTGTGTAACTGTTATCATAATGGTATCTGAGCACCTAGAGGACTACCTTAATACTCTTCTGAAGCATAAAAACACTATTCTCGTATTCAAGACTAGGGGACACATTCTTAAGGATATGTGCTAAACTAATGCTGCTGGTGACGTGGAAGAAAATGTTTTGTTAAAAACAGAATGCAAACTTATCAGAATTACCTCAAAATCGAGAGAATTTTCATGAGTAAAATTATTATTATTATAAAGAAAATGTAAATGAAAGAAAAGCACTTGGAAAGCAGCATTTTACTTGTCATTTGCTTGGATTTTAGTAGCACTACCAAAGTCAGTTACTGATTAGGATTCTGTTTCCTTAACATATCAACAAACATAACAAATAGATAATTCCTCCTTTTGAGAGTTTATTATGAAAGCATAAGACAGTTAAGAAGATGGAACAAAACAGGGAACTGTAGGTCATGAGAACACAAAACTTACCATAATGATCTCAACTTGGGGAATATCAGCCCCATTAGTACTGCAATGATTTTATGAGGCATCATAGCAATGGAGAATGTAAAGAAGGATTTCAAGGTGGACATCAAAAAACATAAGAGAATTTATACTGTAACTTACATTTCCTTTTTATCTTTTACAGTTACAAGATGCTTTGCCGCAGAAGATGTTTGCAGCTTCCAGTGGGGTGAAACATACAATGAACACAGTCTATCCAAGCTCAAACACATTAGTGGAAATGACTCTTGGGTGAGAATTCCTTAATTGGATTGATGTAATATTTTATACCTGTTACAGAGGTGAATTGGAAAAAAAATATATGGTTGACTCAGTGATTGCTGTATTAAGATCAAGAATTTTATATTGCAGAAAAAAACTTTATATTGCTAAAGTGGTGGTACAGATTTGAAAGCGAGTAGGGGGCAACACTAATATATCATCTGTCACTTTTAGTAAATAACCAACCTGTTATCTGTCCCTTGCTTTGTACGTAATGTCAAGTTGCTGAAAGCTGCCTGATGGTGAGTGATCATAGCAGATAACTATCCCCATAAAAATTGTTACCTTTCTTTCACTTCTTGTTACTGCAGTATGAAGAAACTAAAGGAGGAAATGGAAGGGGTTGTTAAAGAGCTGGCTGAGAACAATCACATTTTGGAAAGGCAAGCAATTGTTTTCCCTTTTTGGACTGATACTAGGAACAGGCTTGATTTGGTACATTTTGTAGATCCAGAACTTAAACTAAGGGATAATTCTGTAATCTCATTAATCATAATTATATTTTGAACTGTTAATCTGAGGTGTAATGAAAAAAACATGTATTCAAGACTTAAAACATTACTGTAAAATTATTCTGACACAGCAATCGTGGTGTTTTTGCTTCATGTTTAGCTAATAAAAATATCTGTTGCACAGACAGATTAATTCTGAATTTGATCACAGTACCGTTGCAGCAATCCAGTGGTCCAGTCTTTTAACTCCTCACGTTTAGACATAATTTTTAACAGCTCTGGAATTACAGCAGTCTGAATGAATGATTTTGTAGTTTTCAGATTGCTTGAATAAAACAAAGAGAAAGAGGCCAACGTATTTCTTACCAACCTGAGAGGATATTGTCGTTGTCACATATGGACTGACTTTGGTTTTTTTACAATTATGTTGATGATAAAATATATTAAAAAATATATAAATATATAAAAATAATAATCTCCTGAAAGCTTCAGGGTAAATTGCTGGTAGAGCTGAGTTTAGCTTCAAGCTGCATTGGTTTTGTTATGTTCCCCACCCCCAGTCCCATACTTGGAGCGTAGGAACCTTTCTTCTGTCTTCTTTTCATGTACAGAAATTAGATACAAATGCCTGTGTTGGCATGTGGTAAGGGAAAGGAAAAGCCCATGAATAAATTATAATTTATAATAATAATTGCTTGATTCTGTAATCTAGTCAATCACCTAAGAATACACTGTTGTTTTGTTTTAGATTTGGTGCTTTGACTATGGATGGTGGCCTGCGGAATGTGGACTGTATCTAGCTTTCAAAGGAGCTGAAGAGGACTTGTAAATTTTTTCGAAGGAAAAAAAATACTGTTGGGACATTTAAAGGCAGATAATAAATCTGTATCCAGAGGGGTTTTTTTCCCTCTACAACTGTAGTATTAAAAAATGTAAATATGTATAATATGTAAATATAAAAGAAATATATATCTTTTTTTGGTCAATGTTAGGATAGAATTACTCCTGGCAGGGAATTTAGCCCCTTGGAAGGATCTCTGATGAAGTCCTAAAGGCAAGTGTGGTGTTGATGAAATTGGCATTTGTTTGCTTTGAATATCGCATTTTTGGAATGCAATTTAGGCTTTATTGCAAGAGGACTTGCAGGACTCTAAACATTATGAATGGTCTTTAAAGGGTGTTTTGAGTTTCCTTTAACCGCCGCTGTTATTTTGGAGTGTAGCTGAATGACTCTGATCATCACAGAACATGTTTTAAATGACATCTTTTTAAATAAGTGTGAATAGGGACTAAAAGCCACAGATAGGACAGAGTAGAAACGCATTTCTCTTTCCTTCACAACCAAATTGTTGGTTCACTTCTACCTGAGAAAACAAATTCACAAAATTTTGTGAAGTTCCTTTCCACATTTGGTGCCATGTTGTCTGTAATCATCTGACTGCTCTGTATATAGAAGTTTTGCACTCCGGGTTGTCAGACTGAATGTAAACCCTCCTTTTTTTAGAGTACAGCATTTTCAGAATTTCCCTGAAATCTTGTTGCTCACCAGAAGAGAAGTGGGTTCTTAAAACAAAATAGCTTTTTCAGAATGCTGTTTGCAGACATAATTTTTAAAAAAGGTTAGAAATCCCTATTAGGAGAATTTGTGGGCAGTCAGTAGACTGGATAGCATCGTGCCTCAGTGGGAATTGAATATTGGAAAAATAAGTCACTGGTCTAGATCTTGAAAAGGGACCACACCTGCTGCGGACTTGTGACAGAGACACCAAACTGGTGGAAAATTTAGTAAGACCATATATTTATTTTCCAGTATCAGTAGTGATTGGGTTGCGGAGAAGCAGAATGAAACGGTCTGCTCCAAAACATGTCAGAAAGGAGAAAGAGAAGAGGAAAACAAATGAACAAACGCTCAGAAAATACCCCTTACTTTGTTTGGATGCTACATACAGGTATGCTTGGTTGTTTCAGACAAAGAGCATGCAAATATTGCAGGAGTCATTCTTTCCTTGTGGAAACCTTGGCCATGGATGTCCAGTGGTGTCCAACAGCACTTCTGATTGCTGTATTACAGCCATAAGCAGAGCTGCACCAACTACGTACAGAATTTTCCATAAATAATGGTGAAACATTTCGGTGTAAACTAAAGAGCGATTATCTGGGATAGCCCTTCATAGTTCTGTGGTGCTTATTCCCTGCTTATCTATCCAGGTCAGAATACAAAACAATCCCATTGCATTTATTTTTTTTTAATATTTGAATAGAAACTTACGAAATTTATAGTTGATTCTTTCATTGTTAAAAGAAGAGGAAATTCACTGCCTTGATATCTGAGACCTGCTTTCCAGTGACTTGGTGAGAATCAAATATTAAAAGGGAATTCAGATATTTTTATACCCACGTGAGCATCTTCTTTCTTTGCAAGCTTTGTCCCCCAGAAAATCTAGCTATGCAAAAGGAGTGCAACAGTTTGCTACGTGTTTTTCCTTGGTTGGCCGTGGCATTCTCAACTGTTTGTTTTAAAATACTGGAATCATGTCTAACTGGAATGTTTTAATGCCTGCTGTTTGTTCACATCTGCAGTCTCACTGAGTGTCAGTGAAATACACGCGCAAGTGTTAAAAGAATTGGGCTTTCAAACTCTGCAAAAATCATTTTTTTTCCCCCAATATTATGTCTGTAACACTTTGCTGTTTCAAAGGTTCTTAATTTTGAAAGAAATCGAGCATTGGTTGAAATATGTAATTTTCAACTTCTTTATACTGAAGCAGTCTGAAAAAGAAAGTTAATTGGAGTAACAATATAGTATGTATATCGAAGTATGCGTGGCATTCTTTTACATGCTTGAAAATGTTATATTTTATGTTCAGTTAAACATTGCTGGTTTTAGTGTTGCTAAATACATCAGTAATCTTAATCTTGTTAAAATTTCTTTTTCTAAAGCAATTTTAACTGAGCAGTAGCTAAGGAACTTGAAGTAATCAGTTCATAGTTTACTGATTACATTCTTATGAAGCAAATATCTTTTTCATGCCAAAGCCTACTGTCTAGAACCATCAATTTTTGGCTCAAACTAAGTGTCCTGATACTGTCAGTCATGCTACCGATGTGCCAAAAGAAGTAATAGAAAGTAATATATGCTTCTTCCTCCTGAAGCTGCTTTACTGGTTCGGGGGGGTTTAGCTTAGTATATTAATTATCTGTTACTTGAACAAGCCTGTCTTCGTATGAATTGTGACAATGCATGAGTGAATGACTTACCGACATAAATACATCATCAGCCACTGATTGTACAGCGTCTGCTTCCGACTCCTTCCATCACTTCACTTCTGCTCATTTCAGTATTACCTTAACCATCTTTATTTCCCTGTAAGTACGATGAAAAGCCTTCGAACCTGAAGTAGCAAATTGCAGCTTAGTTTGCATTGCCCAGCTCTCGGGAAAAAGTGTCCTGCACAGCAGAATCACTAGCACAGGCTATTTTTTTAATTTTTTTTTAATTTTTTAAAGCTCGAAGCCTGAAAGAAGGGAGATGTGGAATAAACTGTGGCCGCATGAACTCGTTTGGGTAAAATTAATTGGGTGGCACTTGGAGCTCGGGTGGCACTTGGAGCTCGGCGGGCAGGTTTGCTAACTCATGGTGAGAGAAGATGACGCTGGCACCATCGTGCTGCTGCTCCGTGGTGACGCCCGCGGGAGCCCCGCAGCAGATTTAGATTTAAGCGAACAGGAGCAGTTTGCAATCTTTAAAGAGATCAGGTGAAAAGACTTCACTTTTTTTTTTTTTAAATTCTCCTTGCACTTTCATTCCTTGCAACCCTCTGCGCGAATGCGCAGCTGAATCGTTCATAAATCCTGCTTCTCCACCTCTTGAAAGTGCCTTACTGCCTACATCCCACCTTCACACCGCTTAAAACCTTGTGCCAGGCGGCGTTCGAACAGCCGCCGTTTCGCACGCCCGGGAGGGGTGACAGTCGCAAGCACCAGCGAGTCTTGTGCAGGTGTGACAGACCCGGCCTCTCCCTTCCCGCCGGTGCTGGCACTTCGCCGCCAGCTCCTTCCGAAGAGGGATGCGGGGCTCGGGGGAGCGATCGGCGGGGCCGGGGCGGCGG